>OZ018387.1:49450716-49844546 GCA_963969525.1 Ontholestes murinus
CTTAGGGCACATCTAAACTAACTCTTATAGTTTCTGTTAATACTCTCTTTGAGTCTTGCCTATAAGAAAAGATTAATTTATTTAGGATTTTAAAAAAATTCAAATTTGACCCTTGAAAATTTATCACATATATAGAAGCTATTATGTAAACAAATTTTTTCAGTTTGAATTATTGAGAACATCAATGTTTGATCACTTAAACGAAGCGCTAATGCACCGTAAATCGTCAAATGAAGCGACGGCATCAATATGAAATTTCCTAAGGGGGGCGCAAACATAAATATCAAGATGATACACGCGTGGGAAACTTTCGATGGAAACCATCCCAGCGCCCATTTATAACCTACGGGTAGGAAGGAAGAAGTGGCGGACGGGATGGATCTCGCGCGATGGGGGCAGGGCGGCGTGACGGCGGCAAAGAAAAACACGCACACATTCACATAAGTGACTTATGATAACGTTAGTCGCTCCTCGAGGATATATTCGTGGCGATCGTTTTTTTTTTTTGCCCCACTGACGTATGACCGCGATTTCTCTTCTTCCAGGGGTCTGTCTGGTGGATAGCGAGAGTTCCAGGGACACGGGGAAGGTTGTCAATAAGGCCAACGGCAGCAAGGGCCTCGGATTGTTTCAGGTACGTATTTATCGCAAAAAGTCATTCATTAATTCACCTCGAACACGGACATTTATTGTTCGTTCCCGGCGCATTCACCATTTCTGCTATACAACTATATTTTCTATGCCTATATTTTTACAATTTATCAACGGCGTTAAAAACAACACAGACGATATTTATAAAGTACTTTCATTATTTATCGTCTTATATGCATACACGTTTATATTAGCAGTATATTTAATTTTTTGTGTATAATAAAATTATAGCGTACTTATAATAATTAGTTGTTTCTAATGTATTTGACCACATATTTTTTCCCTTACTTATTTGATTGATTTAAATATTTATATCTTAAGTGTGTCCCAATTTCATGTCTGCTTTTAACTTTAACAATGGAGAATATTGAAGAAGTTAACACGTTTCGGGATTAAAATGCATGGAAATTAATAAAACATGACGCGTAACAACCCGTTTATTCGGGTGTGTAGCTGCTACGGGTAGTAAAAATTTCCCACGAGGGCTAGTCGGGACCGTGTTTAGAGAACTGTTGCGTCCGTTGCTAGTATTCCAGAAGGGACTAGATAAAGGTAGTTCACCCCAGAAGGCCCATAATAACGCAATTGTGGAGAATGCTTGTTGCGGCGCTGCGCGTTAATTACACTTTACGGTGTTACTTAGCGTAAATTGACCCATACATTTGATTTAATTTAGCTCATTTAAGTTTCTACAATAGCATAAAATTCTTTTAATTTGGCTAAATTGAGATAAATAGTGCGAGCGAAATAAATTCTTTAAATGCGCGAATGTAATGGTCGGTTTTAATTAATGTATTATTCATTAGGACGGTTGTGAAATTTAACACGTAATTAAATTCATTGGGATTTATGTACTTAGTTAGTAAATAGGATTCGATGTATTGTTTTTATTTGGTTTCTTAAGAGAAGTCAATTAAAATATATTTATATTATAAATAATTAAAGTAACTGAATTACCAGATAAGATTTTATTTTGTTGAAAACACCACATTTAATGGTATTAACACATTAATTGTGAACTTCAGTAAGCTGACTATATATAAAGTCTAATTTTATTGCTAATCTTGTTTGTGATTATAATATAAAAGAGTAAATTTGCATGAGACATAACTTTTAAAATTACGAGTATATCTTCCCATTTAGTTGCCTATTTATTTTTAGTTCGTTCCTATTTTTACTTCGCTATTTAAGTCAATACAAATAAACTTGAAATAGTTTTGAAGTAAGAAAAATAATAACCAATACATCGTTGAATGTTTGCGATCGGTATGGAACTCGGTTATGTGTACTTGCCGACGAATATTGGCGCAGTCATGGAGCCGCCATAAAACTTTCTCGAGGAAACAACAAATAAGCTTCTAGAATTTAATGAAACAGTTTAACAAATTCGCGTCATCCATTACGCGAACATAACGGCCTACGTCACTTTTCTTCGCGGCAAACGCAACTTACATAATTTACCTAGGGCACGTGTACGTGAGCGACATCCATTCACATTCAGGACTCGAACTGTCATCAGCATTAATCCACCCTTTTTGCGTTCTCCTCTTCCAGATAAACAGCAAGGAGTGGTGCCGTTTCAACGCTACCGGTGGCAAATGCAACATGAAATGTGAAGGTTAGTAAATTAAGTCAGTACGCATAATATTTAATTGTAATAATAACCATCAGAAATTTTATTCAAAATTATATTGAGTTATAAAAAGAAAATTATTTATTATTTAAAATCTATCCGAAAGATTGAGCTGAAATATTTTAAATTCTTAATCATTTGATAGTTTCTTATATATAATATGCATTTTAACGTCATGCATAAATTTCATTAATATATTTTTATTTTATTTTTGCAAAAACTGTTCCGAAGCATGATCTTAGTTTATCAAATTTGTAATTAGGCTAAAATTCAATTCGAGTGTTTTAGAATTTTTTCTATAGAGTTATAGACTTTATTTATAAAGCTCTTGGAACACTTTTCAGAGAACTCTTCTAATATTTCTATAATTATCTTCAAAGTTGCGTAAAGTTTTTAAAAACGATTTTCGAAATTGATGGCAGTTGGTAGTTGACAGATGACAGATAACAGATGCTAGAGTACTGATGACCTGATGATCACAGAAGATAAATAACAGATGACAGATGACACGAAGAAATTTAGATAAAAATTGTAGGAAATTTTTTAAGATTATTTTATTGAAGAAACGTTTTCTCATACAATTTAAGATCATCATAGATGAACTCTGAACTCAGTCCATTTCATGTGCGGTTAAAATTCATTTGAAGTTATGTATGTATATAAAAATTAGACAATTTTGGTTAGCACATTGAATAAAGCTAATAAACATTAAAACTTGCTAGAAAATTAACAAAATACAATTTAATATTTCTACAATTGGTGATAGATGACAAGTGACAGGTGACATGTGACAAATGACATAAGACGATTATTTTACCAAAATTCAAAAAATTTTCTTACAAAATCTTCACCAAATTTCAAAAATTTTCTTTTAAAATTTTTTTAATGTTCTTGTATAAACCTTTAAGATTTCTAAAAATTTTGCAGTAAATATTTCTCAGATTCTTTTCCATAATGCGAAAATTTAATTTTAGCTTTCTAAACATTTTTCTTCTAGTAATATAATCTAGAAATCGCTTTTCTTAATATTAGTAAAATTTATAGTAGTTTACCATTTCTAAGTACAAAATTTTTTTAATAAAATTTTCCAGCAATTTTTCTTTCAGATTTCTACAATGACAAGTAACAGATGATAGATGATAATTAGCAGATGATTAGTGATAAATAACAGATGATCGATGGAAAATGACTGATAATAGATGACTGTTGATAGTTGGTAGTTAAGACATTACAGATGACAAATGACAAAAGATAATTGACAGTATACACATGAAAATGGCTGAGTATAGTTGATAGAAGGCAGAAGGCAAATGACACATGACAGATGACTAATGACAAATGACAAATGGCAGATGACAAATGACAAATGACAGATAAAAAATGACATAAAATATAGGGCAAGTATTATGATAGCCACATCATTATGTTTTTCCTATTTAGGAAAAACATATTTATTTTTGTTTTAAAACATCTATATGATTTAATAACATCGATTCCTGCAACAAAACACCTTACTTTATAGTTGAAAAACTCGTTTCTAATAATTGTATTTCGATTCCTGCAGAAAATCTATTCTTTTGTTGTTGCTACATTGCTCTTAAACTACTTGTTTGACTTTAAATAAATTTAAACAACTGTTGATAACCTTGAATGCGCTCTTTTCACGGCGTTGAATGAGACCTAAAATGATTTCTAGATTATTTTTGAAAGATTATTCTCTGATATCAATTAATATTAATCGATAGTTGATGACCTTGAAGGATAGTTAAAGTCTGATGATTTTAAATCCGTGAATGACCTGAATAGACTCATAAATAGTCGTCGGATTATCTTAAAGGATTGTCGGATGACCTCGAATGACCCACTTTTTTTAAATGACATTAAGAGGTCTCTAATTACTCCTAGATGCTCTTTACGATTATTGAGTGACTTTAAATGGTTTTAAACAAATGTAGCATAATCTTGAAATGTCTCGTAAATTAAGATCAAAATCAAATCGCTTATTAAAACGACTACCTGGCTAATACAACGACGGATATTGAATTACACAAAAGTAATTTGTGCGTTTGGATCAGCAAAAAAAGGTTTAAAATTATTGACACGCCTAGCTTTTGCAAACTATTTAAAAATACAGTGAATAACATATAGAAAATAAGAAGTGTATCTGTTTTTCTAAACACAAAAAATATATTATTATTCATATTCATATTCATAATAATATTCTATAGAAAAAGGAATGTAAATATACAGAGAAAACTGCTAGACCGCAGATTCCTGGTGCCAATATTAATAATAAAATTAACCACATATACTAAAGTGAAAATGATGATGATTCGTAAAAAAACTTATTATAAAAGTCTTCAATGACCAAGATTCAGGCCATCAAACTTAAGATTTTTCTAAATATTTCCAATACGGCTCATGGCAGAGTCCTGCAATATGGTACAGCCTGAACTAACATCAAGTAAATTCCTTAGGCTATTTGTCGCTTCGATCGGATAGACGCACTCATACTATACAAATTTGTTTACTCAGAACTTTTTTTTCCACATTTTAATAGAAAATTTATTTTAGAAATTTTTATCACTCTTTGAATATTTTGATAACATTGGCCTTTTTGAGTTAAAAGCAAAAGTATAAGCCTTTGATTTCAATCGTAACAAACAAAAATCCAAGAATCCTCGGAAAAATCTGACTCGGCGATAACAATTGATAAACGAATTGAGCTGAATATTTTTGTTATACACTGGTTAAATTCGTTATATATATATTTTACAAAAAGTTTTATATTCTTCTTTTTAAATCAATTTCTTTGCTCGCTGATTTGGTTGTTTTTTTTAATGTATCTCTTTTTTGTTGTTGATTCTTATCTAACCAAAAAAATTCCATGATTACCCAATTATTTCTAGAGCTATAATTTACTTTTTCGTTCCTCTCTAATTGGTGCTGTTTTTGTCATACATTATTCTCGTAACGTAACTAATTTTTGCATTCAAGGTTATCAACAGTTGTTTAAATTTATTTAAAGTCAAACATGTAGTTTAAGAGCAATGTAGCAGCAACAAAAGACTATATTTTCTGCAGGAATCGAAATACAATTATTAGAAAGGAGTTTTGCAACTATAAAGTAAGGTGTTTTGTTGCAGGAATCGATGTTATTAAATCAAATAGATGTTTTAAAACAAAAATAAATGTGTTTTTTCACGCCATTAAAGCTTATTTTGCAGAGTTCCCAAAATCATATTTTTCTGAAGGCTTAAAAAAATTGGAGCACCGCTGGGAAAAGTTTATCGCCCTGCAAGGGTACTATGTTGAAAAATAAAAAAAAACCTGTTTAATTACTGCGTTTTCTTGCCCATTCCGGAAACTTTTCAATCTACCCTCGTATTTATTGCAAAATTTTTAAAAATCTTAAAGGTTTATACAAGAACATTGAAAACATTTTAAAAGAAAATTTTAGAAATTTGGTGAAGAAATTGTAAGAAAATTTTTGGAATTTTGGTAAAATAATCATTTTATGTCATTTGTCACATGTCACCTGTCACTTGTCACCAATATCACCAATTGTAGAAATATTAAATTGTAAATGTTTATTAGCTTTATTCAATGTGCTAACCAAAATTGTCTAATTTTTATATACATACATAACTTCAAATGAATTTTAACCGCACATGAAATGGACTGAGTTCAGAGTTCATCTATGATGATCTTAAATTGTATGAGAAAACTTTTCTTCAATAAAATAATCTTAAAAAATTTCCTACAATTTTTATCTAAATTTCTTCGTGTCATCTGTCATCTGTTATTTATCTTCTGTGATCATCAGGTCATCAGTACTCTAGCATCTGTTATCTGTCATCTGTCAACTACCAACTGCCATCAATTTCGAAAATCGTTTTTAAAAACTTTACGCAACTTTGAAGATAATTATAGAAATAGAAGAGTTCTCTGAAAAGTGTTCCAAGAGCTTAATAAATAAAGTCTATAACTCTATAGGAAAAATTCTAAAACACTCGAATTGAATTTTCGCCTAATTACAAATTTGATATACTAATGTCATGCTTCGGAACAGTTTTTGCAAAAATAAAATAAAAATATATTTATAAATGTTTATGTGAGGAGGCATATAATTATTCTCTTTTACATCTCCTTCAATATTAGAACAAAGAGTGTCCAAGCTTCCCGTAAAGTGGACTAAGAATACTTTTTATTGATCTTCGATCTCTCACAGATATTCTTAGTAACAGTGGTGAGGATTGTGAATTCTGTACTTATTCGAAAAAAAAAATTGCAAAAAATAATAACTGGCAATGAAATCAAGATAATTTTTTATAATTTGGAAGATATTACAATTTTGCACCCCTAACATACTAAACCCAAGTGAGAATAAGTTTTCTATAAAGTAGACCAAACACTTCAATACTGTTCATTGATCAGTTTCAATCATTTACTATGCTAATTTCTGGATAAAAAAACTATGTAATTTAAAGATAAATATTTATTATTTTTCTTTATCTTAAAACATTACTTATAAAATAATTCTCATTATTTCTCCTTGAGCCCTGATATTAGATAGATAATTTCTCTTTCGCTCTTTTTTTGAAAACCTCACACATAGTAATTGTATTTTCTACTCTTATACTCTTTGTTTAACAAGTGCATTCATTTAGTAGTTGTTTGGTGAGTTTAGTGAGCTTTTTGCAGTAAAATTCTGTTTAAAATTCCAAGACTTTGTCAAAATAAGCGAGATACTTTTTGATTTGTGCGTGATTGTTTTGTTGTCAATAAATTTAGACGTAAAAATACGTTACTTTTGAAACACCAATACGCGTATTTTAAAGTAAATATATTATATATTATATTATATATTGGTGATTAAGACGCCACATGTCGTATGTAAGATATGTGAGGAGGGTTTAAGGCATTGAAGTTATGGACAAGGAAAATCATACCCTTTGAAATACCAATGATTTGGCTAGAGCCAACAAATCACCATGATGACTGATTTTTCTGTTTGTGGCATATATGTGGATTTACCACAAAAAATTAAAAAAACATGATTTATTTGAACCTGAAATCTGCAATTAGGCCACTGCGACATGGTCTAGATGTGCCAATACCTGAGAAACCAACAAATTTAGAAGATGTTACAAGCAGTTCTGAACCCGAAGTTGATGAAAACAACTTTAGCGAGGCCAGTGAAATCCTAGTTATGGATTTAGCTCTTCCAAAGGATCTTTCTGAAATTTTGAAGAAAGTGGTAGTTTATTGCACCGATATTTCCAGTCTGATAAACAAACTTGGGGGCACATACAATTCCTATGATTGGAGACTTTTAATTGATTATTCCAACAGAAGCCTAAAAGCTGTTCTCTTGCACAATTGGAATGTTTTTTCAGCTATGAAAATTTTAAAATACTCCTTGAAAAAATCAAACACCATGATAATACTTGAAAAATTTGTGGGGATTTGTAAATTGTGAGACTTCTACTAGTGCAGCAGTCAGGGTATATGAAGTACCCATGTTTTTGTGTGAGTGGGATAGTCGAAAAAGTGTTTTGCACAAAAGTCTTGTTGATCGCCAAAAATTCTTGTTACCTCCACTGCATATTAAACTAGGATTAATGAAACAATACCTTAACGCTTTATATAAAGATGGAGACTGTTTCATATACCTTCGTGGAAAATTTCCCGCTATTTCAGGTGCAAAATTAAAGGAAGGAATTTTTGCAGGTCCTCAAATAAGGAGATTAACGAAAGATGCACAGATTTCATTTGCTAATGTTATTGAAGTTTTTTTTGGGAAACAACAAGGATTCTAACTACAAGGAAATTGTGAAAAACTTGTTACAGTAATTTCTCGAAAATCTTGGTGATGTGAGCGAGGAGCAAGGTGAGAGGTTCTACCAAGACATTAAATAAATGGAACACAGGTATCAAGGTGGGCGGAATATTTCAATGATGGCTGATTACTGCTTGTCAATAAAAAGGGACAATTCTGTCCTGGAATACAGAAGAAAATCCACTAAACAAAGTTTTTCATAATAATTAGAAAAAAACATGAAAATATTTCGTAAAATCTACAACAAATGAGTCTTATTAAGACTACAAAAACAAACCACTTTTGAAACAACTACTTCTCTAGCTAATACTTCGACAGACATTGAATAATACAAAAGTAATTTGCGTGTTACAAAATAGCAAGGCTATCAAAGCAACACTAGTTTGAACGTATTTCCTTCTGTAAAATGAACTAAAAATGATTTAATGTACGTTAAATAATTTGTGACTGACTATATTATGACAAATTTGAAACAAGAAATTAATTTAGGTTGGTGTAATTAAAAATAAATTAGCAAAAGCAATTAAATAATTCAATACTCAATTTATAACCATCTGCAGACACGTGTTTCGATCTCTCGATCTCTTCAGTACAGCAGTACAGAAGTGTTTCACCCCTGACGAGCGACAAATTCTCTTTACAAATTTTTATAAATTGTCTAGCTCTGGACAAAACCAGTTTTTGGCAAATTCCATACAAGAAGAGGAAAAGCATGTTCAGCGACTAAGACATAATGACGGCAAGAAAAGTTTTTGACAAACATCAACGGCAAAAGAATGGAAGTGTGTCAAATTATGTTTATAAATACATTTGACGTCACTTTAAAAAAGGGAGAGTAATTGTTGAAAAGAAACGGTGAAGCAATAGCAAAATATGTTCTGAGGATAAACGAGGAAACATGGAAACCAACCTAAAATCCCAGAAAAGGATAAACTCCTAATAAGAGAACACATAAAACTATTTCCCGTTTATCAGAGTCACTATTCACGATCCCACACTCAGAAAAAGTACTTGTCACCCGATCTATCGATTGCTCAAATGTACCGACTGTATTTGGATTATTATAAAGAAGGAAATATTCAACCGCGGAATGTCTCCCTATACAAAAAAATGTTTGTTGAGGAATTCAACTTATCATTTCATAAACCAAAAAATGATACATGCACAAAATGCGACAACTTTCTTATGCAGTTAAAATGAGATAGACCGCAGATTAATCGAAGAAAATAAAACCAGACACCTACATTTGGCTGAGTCGGTATACGAGTCAAAAAGAAGAGATAAGGAGGAATGCCATCATAATCCAGGTTTTGTTACAATGTCATTCGATTTACAAAAATGTTTGCCTACTCCATATCTCAGAAGTGGATTGAGTTTCTACAAACGTCAATTGTGAACATTTAACCTTACCATTTACCAAACCATAGGAAAAGAATCATCTTCTGTGTGTTATCTATGGAATGAGACATTGGCTGGTCGTGGAGCGCAGGAAATCGGTTCTTGCATTTACCATTACCTCATAATCTTGCAGAAAATAATAATATACACACGGTAACTATGCACAGCGACTCCTGCGGAGGTCAAAACCGCAATATTTATTTTTCTACAATGTTACTGCAAAGTCTATAAATTTCTTGAGGCTGGACATACTCATATGGAGGCAGACACTATCCATGCGGCTATAGAAAAAAAACAAAAAACGTACTAGTGCTGATATTGCCCCGAGATTGGGCAAATGTAATACGTCTGGTGCTAAGAAAACCCCTTATAAAGGTTATAGAATTGGAACAAAACGACTTTTTAAACTTCAAATCACGTTTAAACACTCACTATGTACATCGAAAAATAAACATCTTAAAGGAACCAATTCAGTGGCTCAAAATAAAATGGATGCAGTATTCAACAGATTCTCTGAACATTTTGTACAAACATTCCTTTGAGGACGAGTTTAAAATTTTCGATATATCCAGAAATCAGAAGAAAACATGACATGGTAGTCTTCTCAAGCTTCAACCACTTAATACTAAACCAATTACGGATAAATTAAATGACTTAAAGGTACTTTTGCCATATATCAGAATGTACTGCAATCAGTTTATTGAATAAATGTCAGCAAATGATAACATAGTGGATTACTTAAAATAAACTTCGTAACAAATAACTATATTCTCTTGTTTATTGTTGTTATATCGGCCAATGTCACCTAAAAAAATTTTTTTTTTACTCGATGCGTTTTTTGGTTTTTTCGTGATATTTTTCTAAATATGAGAAATTTTAATAAACGATTCAAACAAAAGTGTTAGGGAATGAAAAACTGAACAACACTATTAGAATTACATTAAACTTGTATTACAAATAATTGTAGAGAATTCAAAAGTGAACAAATAATTAAGAATAGCCTTTTTGCATAAACCTCATAGTTTTCGAGTAAAATATAGGGAAAGTACTATGATGGCCACATCACAATTTTTTCAATTTAGTTTACTATTTGTAATTTGTTTTTTCTTTTAAGTAGCGTTTATTTTGACTAAATTTTTTATTCATTTTATTTCAACATTGATAAAAAATCCTTACGTAATGTCAAAATGACATTCGGATTTAAATTCAGCAGATCAAAAGTATACAAAATCATGTCAGATCGAAATCAACTTTTAAAAAGTCAAAAATTGGCCTTTGTAATACATTTTTTTAAATAGGGTCATATTCAGACGATCTAGGAAGTCCACCAACGGTAAAAGAAAACTAACACTAACACACTCTTTACTAAAAATATTATATTCTACTAAAATCATAAAATAAAATAAAAAAAAGTTTTAGTCTTAAGTGATATACCTTTAACCTTATTTAAAAGGATACAATTTAAAATTATTCATTTAACTTAAAAAAATATTATGTGTATATTACCTACAGTAATGTGAATACGAATATCTGTAATCACTTTTCATGTGTAGACTAGGATAATAAATTATTTTCTTAGGTAAAAATTGAGTTGTTTAAGAACAGCCAATATTAGATCTGTTAATCATTAATTAATGGATTTAGAAGTGAAGAAAAATTTTACTTTTATTATATTAATTTTGGTTTTACACCTCATACATATAGTTATTCTAGCTAGTAATAATACCAAGTTTGTCTATTGTCATTAAATATTAGTTCGAGTCACCCCGACGCAGTTCTAATTTTGACTTTTACACGCGACACGCCGAAATCCCATTAAATTCGCGCGTCACATTCCCCGTATTTTACGTTCGGCGCGGGTCGTATCTATGCTGGATGAAATTAGATTCCCGTTTTGCAAATTGAATTTATTTCGGATGTCGTTCCAGTTTATTGGACGTGCGGTTTTTGGTGTGGGCTTATGCCGAAACAAGGGACGATAAAGAGACGGTAAACGGTGACGTTTTAGGGTCGCACTTTACGGCCGATCCCCATCCGCATATTGACTCGCCCCTCGGCCGTTCCTTTTTCCCATTCTTGTGCTTTCTTTGGCAGCTTTTGAATAACTCCACTAGATTTTATAGCCCGGGGAACTGATTCTATATCCGATTTGAGATGAATTGTGTCAATAGGGGCGAAGGGAAATTAGCTACACGAGAAAAATTTGAACGGAAGTTGATTTACGAAAATATTTGGCTGTATTAAAAATTATAATAACAGGAAATTATATAGTTTAATGAAATTATTGCATTAAGAAAATATAAAAAATTTATAATAATATATCCTATTGGTATTAAAATTTTTAATTTAATTACCTAAATAAATTAATATCAAATTATTAGCTTTCTATAGACAGGTGTGAACTTTTTATTACATACAGTTGTTTTATATCAAATTTTAACTATAAATTCTTGTTTATTTCAAAAAATATTCTTTATTTTGACTATTGAGGTTAGAGGCACTTAGGTCGCTACATCTTTCAATTAAATACAAATATATACTATGAAAGTGAAAGTATATATTTTTATTTTCTTTGTTTAAACTTGGTTTATTAAATAACAGTTGCTTACAAAACCCGTACACTTTAATTGAATGTAACCATATTAACGATCGTATCGTTTCAGATTTAACAAACGAGGACATAAAGGATGATGTTTCATGTGCCAGGAAGGCCATTGAGCAGCTGGGATTCCAGGGATGGGACGGCTGGCGTCGGAGCTGTTACGGAAGGGATACAGTCACGCGTATGCCCAATTGTCCCGGAGTAAACTGAGGGATCAAGGGACGACCGTTTGATTCCTCCCATTATTACAAAAGCCTGCGTCTTACAAAAATTTGCATACTTTGATTAACCTTCCGCGCCCCATTCACAACCGCAAATACGGCGTGAATGCGTTTATTACAGTTTAGTAACATCTGTGTCCTAATATTGGATTTAACCCTCAAGTATAAAAGAAATAATATTGTAAAACCATCGATAAGATGGTCTTATTATTAAAATTAAAATGTGTTATTTAATAAAGATCAAATGCTACATTTAGCAAATAATAATAAAGCCAATTATTATTTGTGACTAATTATCACTCTATGTTTAAGCTATTAAACTATTATGTAAAATAATTGTAAATTTATTCTATAATACGTTCCAGATATTATAGGCTTAATTCTTGGCATTATATTTAATGCGTTTAAGCATTGCGCTTATATTAAAAGCATGTAAGAATTTATGTAAATAACTGGTACTCGAATTACTAATTAAAATTAAAAAAAACATTTATTTCTATATGTTTCTTATTGTAATTATTAAAATTTAAATATATATATATATATATTATTTTATATTTTTATGCGCAATATTTAGGAACTGTTCTGCACATATCAAGAAACCCAACATAAGGAATTAAAGAAAACAATAGGTTGTTTGTAACTTATTAAAATAGCCTTAATTATCATACATCGTTGAAATAAAATCAATTAGTTGATAAATTGCTAAGAATATATTTACTTTGTAAAACGTGTTAAATTAAAAGAAAATCTTCTTATTTCCTTTAATCTCCTGCAAAAATAGCATAATATAATAATTATGTTTATTAATAAATAATTGTTGACTGCATTTCGTGTAAATTTCATCATAATTAAAGATTTTAGTGAAATAAAAACAAGACATTTTAAATTTAAACAATTGAGCATTTACTAGTTCTTCTTTTTTTCTAAAATTGAGTGGATACATAAAATATAATATTTGGTATTTGTACAAATTTTAGATCAATTGTTAATTTGGCTTCCAGTAAAATATAAAAGTGTCAAGATAAATTGATTATCAATATTATATTATCCTAAATAAAGATGTATGCATATAAACAGAATAAAGTTTATTGGGTTAGAAATATAAAATTATATAGAAAGATTAATTCCAAATATTGTTGAAGTATTAAAAAAGCCGAATACAAGGATGAACAACGTTATAAGGGGATGCATGATATATTAAGTGTGACTATAGTTACTTGCACAACAAGTCTGGAAATGCTGCGCTCTCCTACCCGAAGCTGCTACTTGAGAGGTACAAAATGATTTGCAAATATCAAGATTACAAATCAAATAATAATAAAAAATACAGCATATAGAAATAATATGTTTTTTTTAATAATTATAAGAAGTAAGAGACCTACATTGCTTTTTGTATAAGAAAAGAGTTTTTGTCTGGCATATAGTTTGCATTAAAAAATGAGTATCAGCACATTTAATTACCAGCGGTTCGAAGATTTTATGATTTTTTACATATTGAAGACAGAGTGTAAAGAATATTCGATGTTTTATAATATTCAACTTAAGATGCTAAATGTGGTGTTTACAAGATTTACAGATTTCATAGTCCCTTAAAGAGCGAAGCAGAAAGTGTGTTTTACTCAATTTTTTTGAAATATAATTTATATGTTCATACCATTTTAATTTCTCATCAATAAACAAACCTAAAAATTTTGCTGAATGCGTAAGTTCTAAGGTAAAGTTACCAAATTTGAGGTAATGCAATTCGTTTTATTGCGATTAACTATTAACCTGTTACTTTTAAACCAATTAAATACTAGATCCAATGCAAGTGAGGCATTTTGACACAATTGGTTCATATTTTAACACAAATATTCGTATCATCGGCATAGTTTATTATTTGAAAGTAAGCATTATCGTTTAGTTTAAATAAATCATTTATGAATATATTAAATAGTAAAGGACCTAAAATACTCCCTTGTGGGACGACACTGACTATGTCCAAAACCTTAGACTGAAAGACCCCGGTAGATAGTTTTATTTCAATAATTTGTTGCCTACCAGTTAGATACGATTTTATCCATTCGAAAGCAATTCCTCTAAATACAGTTTCGTATAATTTAGATAGCAAGATGTTATGGTTAATGCAGTCAAAGGCCTTGAACAGGTCAAGTAGTATACCACATGACAATTGTTCTTCTTCCATTGCTGAATAAACATAATTTGTAAATTCGTATACAACTGTACTACAATTTTTATTTTTAGTAAACCTGTGTTGGTGTTTTGACATAACATTATGTTTATTTAAAAATGATTGAATTTGTTTAATTGCTATATACTCAAAATTTTTTGAAAATGTAGAAATAAGACTTATGGGTCTGTAGTTGCTAATATCTTCCGGATCTCCGGCTTTAAATAGTGGAATTACTTTTATTAATTTTAATTGCTTTGGAAAAACACCATTTCGCAATGATTAATTAATTAAAAAGCAGAAGTGTTCTGCAATATAATCTATAGATTTTTTTAACTATATTTGAAGATATATCATCAATACCAGCGCTTTTTTTTTGTTGGCATGTTTTTCACGACAGTTACTACATCATGCTGTGTTATTGGATGTAAATATATTGTGCTGTCAATTTTATCACATGTGTTTATATTGTCATCTGCTGATAGAGTGTTTAATATATTTGCTGCAGAATTTACAAAATGGTCATGGGGAAGTTGCAATCTTCGTATTATAATAACTACGCCGATCTTCCTTTAAATTAATATTATACTGTTGTTTAAAATGTTGCAAAATTGCTTTATGTTCGGGTGAGTATTGAGAAATAACTGCATAAACATTTACCAAGGCTTTAGCTTCTTTCGTTTTGTTAGTCAAAGGAAACACACGTCGTTTTGAACTTTTCTTGACAAATGTAAAAAGAAAACAGTTGTTGAAGTGCTTCAAGAAATTCTCCATAAAAAAATTGAATTGATAATCAATATTTTTACTGTTATACATGTTTGACCACTGATCTATGTTGCTTAGGGATTTTCTAAACTTTTCAAAATTCTTATACGAAAAAATTCGCAATTTTTTTATTAGTCATTGGAACAGAAGGAAAGCTTACAATGTGTGCTAAATGGTCTCAAAATCCAGTATTTACAATTTGACATTTAGTTATACAATGATAATTAGTTATAACATTATCTATGCATGAACCAGTGTTATTAAATATCCTTGTGTAATCTTTTATTAACATACGACGTTACTAATGATTTAAATTCATTTACCACTCTATTTTCTTTTAGAATGTCGATATTGTAATCTCCCGCAATAAATAATTTCTTATTATTTGACATAAGTATTACAAGTAATAATTCTAGTTTTTCAAAGAAGATTACAATATTTGCGCTAGGTGGTCTATACAACGTGTCCACGTAAGTATGCAACATATGGAAAACTTTTTTATTATTAATTTCTCAGAAAATTTTATTCTTTATAAAAGTTGGTGCTTGATCTTAACCATACAAAAAAAGACATAACAAATGACATTCAATGCTATATTAGAAAGATAATGAACAATTTTTATAACTTTTGTACTTTTAAAGCATATTTTATCAAGTATCCTTTTTTGACGTATCTGTATAAATTATGGCAGAGAGAGTAACTTTACAAGACAGAGCAGAGTTGTTGCTAATATGTGACGATAACTATAAAATTTGCAGAGAAGCAGCTGAAATTTTTAACGGCAGGCACCCCGAAAATAGAATCAGTTATTCACAAGTGTCAAAAATTTTAAAGCAATTTAAAAGGACCGGAAAACTTGAATTGCATTTTAAAAAGAACGTACTAAACCACTGAGAAATGTGGATAATTCGTTAGATATCTTGCAAAGCCTGGTTGAAAATCCTGAAATAATAATAATAGAATAGGGAAATAAGTTCAAAGCATTTAAACCAAGGTATGTTTAAATTTTGCAAGAACATGATTACGACAATCGTTCTATATTTTGTTTCATGGTACAAGGTGAAATAGAAATTAATAGAACATTTCCTAAGAAGATCCTGTTTACGGATGAAGCTACATTTACTACAAACGGTGTAGTTTTATCATAAAACTGTTGGCGGTCAACAGAATATCCTACAAAAATCAATATTCTCGAAAAATAAATGTTTAGTACACGCCGGTGGTGGCGCATCGGTTACGGCCCCGAACTGGCGTGCAGCAACGTTGATTCGGGTCAGTAGTCGGATGGGTGACCGGTACCATTCACCATTGGGATACAATTAATGGTGCTTTAGAGTGACGGGGGCGATCCTTTAAAGTAACAAGCTCATTTACACACACACAAATACACAAATGACACATGGCGGAAGGACCACGTGGTCGATAGCCTAACACTACTACTACTACTACTACTACTAAATGTTTAGTCTGGATTTCCGAACCGAAATATAACAGGGATCTACATATTTCGGCATAATTAAAATTCAGAAAGATACTTAGAATTTTTAAATATGGAATTGGAAAATTAATTTTATATGTTACCTTTGGCTCAAAGAAATTCTCTTTAGTTTATGCAGGATGGGGCACCTTCACAAAGTGCTCGTGTCGTAGTTGAATATTTAAATGAACAACTTAATGAGAAATAGTTTGGATGACATTCAAAATTTCCATGGCCTGCTCGCTCACCTGATCTAAATTAACTTGATTACTTTCTATAGGGGTGGTTAAAAATCAGAGTTTATTCTAAGAGATGAACAAAATTATGTATTGAGAGGGAAGGGGATCACATCGAATGATTGTTATTAAAGGAATAATATCGTTAAGGTTGTTAATTTTAAAGAAATTTAATTTTTTGTTGATTAAATCCGTCATTTGTCTTTTTTGTATGTTTGAGATCAAGCACCAACTTTTATAAAGAATAAAATTTTCTGAGAAATTAATAATAAAAAAGTTTCCCATTTGTTGCATACTTACGTGGACACGTTGTATATAGACACAAACGTTATTTTTTCAGAATTTATTTTAACATCTACGCCTGTACATTGAAATATATTTGGAATCGCAAGGCAATTTATATCTTCACGGTTTTTATTATACAGATTATTATCGCAATAAATGGCTACCTCACCGTGTTTTCGATCCTCACGACAAAATTGGGATATTAAACTATAATTTGGAATATTAAGTGTTAATAATTGATCAACATTTTACCAATGTTCTGACAAACATAACACTCTAAATTTAACTTTGATTAAAACACTTAGAACCTTTCTTCAATATTTTATTTTTATCCAGATGCACATTTCGGACACAAAGTGTCCATTATCAATGGTTTGATACAAATAAGAAAAAACAAATTTAACACTTATATACGTACAAAAAACGGCATTAGAGGGTTCGATAGGAGCAGGTATAAGGTTATTGCTGGAAAATTAACATGATTTCGTCCAAAAGGATGGTTGTAAATCAGTAGGTAATAGTTTGGCAGGATTATGGAGGGAATTAGGAAAATCCATGTTTATTGGTGGTTACACTAAATCTAATAAATTATTTTCGAATGAACTCATTTTTTATTAGATCGGTCCCTGTTTTTTTTATGGGAATACCTGAAGGAAAAAGTTTTCGCAAATAAACTTCGAACAATATTCCACAACTCGAGGAAAATATTTGTACAATAGAGCTAGAGACGAGCTGGCATGAACCATGTCGTCGAAAGAACTCTTTTGTGCGAAGTGGAAAATGGAAAGATGTTATATTTCGTACTTATTATAAAAAAACTCCAAGATATGTTCTTGCTTTGAACTAATAATAAAAAATTAAAAACCACACATTTAGTGACTAATTAAAACTCCTTCATGACTCTTGGGACCACCGTGTAGGAGTATATATACAAGGTAAAAATAATTTTAGCGTTCTTAAAAGCAGGGAAAGAATGCAGAATGATTCCAGAAAAGAGAATAGAAGAATGATCGCATGAATATTCCAATGTAATTTGATCAATTGTTTTTGTCGTTTCCTGCACTATTTGAGCATAGTCGACTTATAATAATGTACGAACTACCTTATGTTTTGCATTATTCAAATTTATTCAGAGAAGTAATCCACTAATGAGATCATTCATTCTGAAGAAGTGGCTAAAACCCGTTTAGGTTACTTTTCGTATTAAACATAGTTTCGGTGCAAAATGACGTTTTAGCGAAACCCACGCTTAACACCATGGACTCCAGCGTTGTTTCATCTAGCAAAAAAACCGTGATGCTGCCAATAAATCCATAATCCACCTGGCAATCATACGCAGGGAGTTAATGCCACCACCGTTAAACCTGATGCTCAGGTAATCACTGAGATGATAAAGACCACTACAAACAAACTGAACACAATTGTTGGCTCTACATCAGCATCTGTGCTTAATAATACGAACGCCAGCTCAACAATGGTAGCTGCCGATCTTGTATTACTTGATAAAGGAGCAGCTGAAGATGAGCACATCATTTTCATGGCCATATTTTTTGTACTATATGTATTAGCTTTAGAAATAATGTTAATCCACCTGATGCTATAAACTAGATTCATGTATGTTCCGTAAGTATAGTTATTGTATTTAGTGTTTGATAGTATTAATAATGAACGCCTTATCAGAGGAGTCCAAAGCCCTTGTATTGTTTAATACTTCTACTACCAATCATCTTTGAATCTGGATACAATTTACACAGAGGAAATTTTAGCTTTTGTAATAAGTTTTGGAATCTATTTTCTTGAAATTGCAGATGTGGTGTATACACTGAGTTTTTAAACCTGTTTTAAAAATGCTAGTTTTTGGGGAGAGTATTTTGAATGATGCAATTGCCATTGTATTAACAACGGCTATGTTGGAATCTAATGATTATATTACATTAACCTGGGACGCCATTATGATTGGAATAAATCGGTATTGCTTGATGTCTTTTGCATTTACTGAAATAAGAATGGTTTTTACACTGGTAAGTACTTTGCTGCTAAATGGTGCTGGTACTTACTTATGCACCATTCGTGCTAGCTGAAGTTATACCCTTATCTGAAATAATGGCCATATTATTTTGTGGAATTTATGTGAATCTATCAATTGTGACTCAAATTACTATGCAGCAAACATTGCGTACGCTCTCCTTCATTGCTGAAACTTGTGTTTTTGCTTATTTGGGATTAGCTTTATTAGTTTTGAGCACCATGTTGAAACTGCTATGATAATATGGAGCTTCATACTGTGCTTGATAGGGCATGCAACATCTTCCCACTGGCCATTCATTGCAATAAGTTTTGCGAACATCAAATTACTAAGAAAATGATGTTCAATCTGTGGTTCAGTGGTGCAATTTCGTACGCTCTTTTTGTATTTAAACTTCAGTGATGAAACACGCCATGTGATCATAAACATCATACTTATTATAGTGCTCATTACCAATTTTGTATTTTATATATCCGACATGCCGTTGCTGAAGTTCATGCAGACGACGAAAAATACGACCAAGCGGCCGAGGAAGAGGAAAAAGGATAGGGAGATGACACTCAATAAGACCACTGAGAGGGAGATGGAAGTGTCGCTTGTTTCTTCGAGTATTAAATGATTCGCCAAGTACGACCTCAAGTATGTTATATCGTTCTTTAGCAGGAGATTTACATAACTGGAATTAGAAGATTGCAAAAGTTAAATGACCGACCTGACCAACCAGTGGTATCAAGCCATCAGTATATTTTGATATGTAGCTAAGTCAGGTGTGTACTTACTCAAATAAATATTGCTGTTGAATTTTCTCTAAAATTTAGTTAGTTAGTGAGGAGGAATTGATTTCTATTGAATCTTAACTATTTAAGCTATCCATATCTGTACTACTGTCGTAGGTTTTTGAGCCAGGAAGTTCTTCGTCGACCACTTGATCTTTTACCGTCTATTTTTCCTCCCCCATGATATATCCAAAATATTCTAATTTTCGTTTATTCATGGTCTGAACAAGCTCTTTTCTTTTTGGACTCGGTACATAACTTCCTCATTTGTTATATGGTTTGTCCATGATATTTTAGCATACGCCAATAGACCCACAAATGAAGCATCTCACCATGCGTATTCTTAGCTGTTTCATATTAACGAAAGCCGCTCTCGCGATCTCAATTAGTTTATTAATTTCTGTAGTTTGATCATTGTTATCTTCAAACCAGGTGCCCAAATATTAGTATCCTTTTACTCTTTCGATTCTGTTGGTTTCTATAGTCAGGTCTGGGATATTATTGTTAGGCGTCTTGGGCACAATCATATATTTAGTATTCTTTAGATTTAGCTTCAATCCGTAGTGGTTTGATACAGTATTAACTTTTTGAAGCATATTTTGAAGATCCATGTTACTCGTTGCTATTAGCACAGTATCGTCTGCATACCGAAAATTGTTAATCATTCTTCCGTTGATTATTACCTCTTCAGAACTTTCTGTCAAAGTTTCTTTAAAAATAGATTCTGCGTACATATTGAACACGATAGGGGATAGTATGTATCCTTGCCTAACACCTCTTCGGATTTCGATCTCTTTTTATTGTTGTCCATCAACGTTTATTACAGCTTTCTGGTTATTAAATTATTGTAATTGACTCTTTTCAGAAGAATAAGACGATATATAATTGACTAACATTCTATACATTTTTTTAATCGATATAAAATTTAGATTCTTTTATTCAGTGGATATAAATCATATTTTCCTCTTTCATGCTAAGTTTATTGACAACTCCCTTTTTACTTTCTGCATATAGAATATATAGGGAAAGTATTGTTTTCGTGCATGAGAATGTCTGTGGGCGCTATATTTCAAGAACAAATTTTCCGTTTGAGATTAAACTTTAAACTTAAGGTTTTATCATCAAAAACTAGAACTGAAAAGCAATATAGCGAAAGTACTATGATGGCCACATCACCATTTTATTTTTCGATATTTTTCTAAATATGAAAAATATTCCATAACTTTTTAAACAACAGTTAAATAGAATGAAAAACTAAACAAGTTTTTCAAAAAGTTCCTAACTAGCGAGAAAAAAAAATAGTAATTTTGCCTGTTGTTAATAAACTATAGGAGTTACATGAAATATATATAACAAGTAATTGTAAAGAATCAAAAACTGAGAAAATTATAAAAAATAGTCTTTTTGCGAAAACCTTAAAGTTTTCGAGAAAAATATAGGGAAAGTACTATGATGGACACATTGCTATTTTTTCTATTTCAATCGATGAGATGTGCAACAGTGTGACTTCGCTTAAATTAAATTTAATTTCATGAAAAATTTTCATGATGAAAGAAACTATTTTGTACAGTAGGTTTTCTTGCTATTTTTGATATTTTAACCCATTTTTAATATTCTTCAGAGTCGTATTTAAACATGTATTACAAATTTGACAAGGGTCAAATGTAAACTGTTTGAACTTTAAAAACATTGAAATGATTCACTTCGGAATATTTTATGCTATTAATAGTCCAAACCTGACAATCAGTTTAATCTATAGGTTTCAATAAAAAATTAAGAACAAAACTCATGCCTTTAATTTAGATTTGGCCTATTTGCATGGCTAGTAGAGTTGCTTTTATGTCGTTGCAACACTTCCAAAGTCGAGCAGTTAATTATAAGTTATGTAATTACACATTCACCGCAAGGTCAGTAAAGTTTAAATTGGTTGCGTATATATTATATTAAATTAAAGCTTTAGAACTCAATGCAACTTAAAATAGATATTTAAATAAATATATTTAGTAAAAATTCTGATGTTGGCCACTTATATTCAAACAGAAAGACCTAAAAAATAGTATGATTTCTGTCGTAATAATAGTGAATAGTATTATGAGCTCGTGAAGGTGAATGATGGAATTATGGTAAATCCAGAAATGGATTCCGCTATCAAGTAACGTAAGTGTGGGTTTTAGGTGGGCATTAGGCGGGATGCTGCCATCACATATAATACATAAGTCCGCCTAAACTTGCGTTGCTCAGGACGTGCATAATTACGCCGGAAAGGGCACCCGGTTCACTGCTATAGGGATAAAGGAGCATTTACGAAAATGTGGGCGGAGATTAATCATAATTCATAGTTTCAAACCCGTCGTAATAATGCAAAATGGAAGAATATTGCATTATTAATTTGCATTTACCTACACAAATCGTACAATGAAAATACCATTAATAATCTGTAAATTATTATTATTAAAGAAGTTTGACCTTTTATTATTAAATATTAAAGATTTTTATTTGCAGAAGTTAATATAGATAGAAATGTTTAAAACATTACTAAATTTCATATCAAGTTTTCTGTAAAACACAGAGCAAAACCAGAAAAATATTACTTTTATCACACCAAGTACCTTCCTTTAAATTTTAAATCTGACAAAGGCCCGGTAGCTCGGTGGCGGGAAAAGAATCGTCATTTTATGTAATGAAATTCAGTCGCCCCGCCCGCCCTTCTTTTCAACGACGCCCTCCGCACTTTGAGGAGCTTTGGCTTTAGTTTCGCGAAAGCGTCCTTATCTGCGAGCGTGATTTATTAAAGGTTCGCCCAGAAGGAAGTAGTTCTAACGGCACTCTCGGCCCTCGCACTGTGTACATTCCATAAATGATCAAACAATCCTCTCGACGAGCACTTATAGAAGGGTAGAGGAGGTTTCCGCATATGGCGAAACGTCTTAATAGAGACATAACTTCGAGATGTTATGTTTGTACGAGGGGGAAAATGCGAAGTGTGATTTGTTCGATGACGTGCGGGACGACGGGAGAAATTCGAGGATTTTTAAATTTAATATTAGACTTACGAATTTATTTTTGGATTTCGCGTTTGCAAAATGGATTACGTGACAGGGCGAGATGATGTTGAGTTGCTGCATGGAACGATGTGAAGTTGGAATTTCGTTCTTACCTGAAACAAAGATTTTAGGATTATATTTATTGAAGGATGTCATATATACAACATCTTTATTAACAAACAAAAATACAGATAACATACATTTATGATGGTATAATATGTTAGTCTGTTAATTGGCTATCGACCGGCGGTCTTCCAGCCTATGAAGGATGTTATTATATTTATTTTCAAAATATCTGTGTATGTTTAGATATATCAAGACCACCATGCAATTATGCCCACATTTTCCCAAGATAAAAAGATTAACAATATAAAATCTATACTAATAATTTACAAAACAATCATTTTAGTTCTTTTTTTAGTCCAAAAATTTAAAAACTAGGAGTTTCTAAAATATATAATCCGTTTATTTTAGTAATCTAAATTTAAAAGTTGTATTTTTTATATTATTTGAAGAATTTTACCTTAATTTTATTAAGATATTTCCTAAAACTTAATGAAGTGCAGATATTGATTTGAAAGTTATTAAAGTTAAAATCTAGAAGATAATTAGATATGTGTTAGTGTAGTATATATTTAATTGTTATATTTTATTTTATTATAATTAAGTTTATTCTTAATATATGTATAAATAACATTGTATTTATCTAGCGTGTAATTTATTATTGCATCATACTTGAGATGTTATTTTTGCTTAGCTTTTAGTTTTACTTTATTCTAAATATAACGGGTGTCCAACAATTATTGCAGTCCCGGGTGGTGTTGGAATCAAAAACGTAGGTCAATTCTTTCATGTGCCAAATAAATGAACTGACATTTTAATTGTCAAACATAACTTAAATGTGCATGTAAAGTGTTGTTAACTTTAATAAGTAATTCGAATATGTTTACCCAAAAACAGAAAAGGTTTTTATTAGAATCTTATTTTCGCAACAGCCGTCGTTTGGAAAATCGAAAATGGGAATATTCTATGGAACTAACGTCACGTCGCAAGAATTTCATACAAGATTTCCGCAGGTAATTATTAAGAACAATACGTTTTCTCGTGATGTGACAGCTATTGTGCAGTTTTCGCGATACAGAATCGGTGCAACACAGAAAGGGTGCAGACAGAGCTAGTGTAAGAAATGAAAATCTACAAAACGCAAGAATCACTATTGAAGGAGAAACTTCGACATCCGTTTTTCAAACGACGGCCGTTGCAAAAGTAAGTATCTAATAAGAACCTTTTCTGTTCTTGAGTAAACATATTCTAATTACTTATTAAAGTTAACAACACTTTAAATTTACATTTAAATTATGTTTGACAATTAAAATGTCAGTTCATTTATTTGGCACATGTAAGAATCGACCTACGTTTTTAATTCCCGGGACCCGGGACCCGGGACTGCAATAATTGTTGGACACCCGTTATATATTTATTCATTCAGCGTTAGTTTTCATTATTAACACGTTAACGCCGGCGGGTACCACCGGTGGTACACGAATTTTTAGGCTTTTGGTACGCCACTGATTACTTCCATGGCGACAATAAACAATTTTATCGCGCAGTCACTTCCATAGCAACCATAACAACCATAGGCGTGCGAGCCAAATTTTGTCATTTAAAATGAATAATTGTAGGGTACAAAAACGCCGGCGTCGACGTGTTAAGTATTATTTTTCAGACCTAGTTGTTATTATATATTGGTTGTCACCGCCCCATGCTCTTAATGTTACTAATTTTTAAATTCGGAATAAATCCTTTTTTAAACTCATCCATTCTGAAACATAGTTTAATTGGCGCAGTCGGTAGGAAACGCCCCTTATTGAGTATCAGCCGTATTTAGTGTATTTTAATGTTTGAAGAGATTCCGATCACTTCTAAGTCGAATCCTTGCCCGAGTGTCCTCTAAAATCGAGGGACCAGCTCCTCAATACCCCGAGAGTACATCAGAAACAAATGGATAACCACGTTGGACTTACGATGGGCAAGTTTCCGTTTGCAAGGACGACAGGAAGAAAACAATCCTTTAATTTGTAAAATGCACTAGTGACATTTCAACGCATTATAAACATACTATGCCAGAAATTGCCAATCATCACAATATGAATATACTAATACTAAATACTTGGATGATGTGATCTTGCTTAGAACCTACGAGAACTTATCACCGACTTAACAATGATATTTTCAATATTTCTTAAACACTAGTACAATCTCGGGATCGACCGTCAGAAAATAAACATTGGACAACTTAAAGTGCCGTTTTGTCTCTACAACAGCTGCCTGGCAGAAGGCCTTTTCCCCAGAAGATATAATCGCGATCAACTGGTGTTACTGCCAAAGAAGAGCAAGCTGGAAAGCACACTGGGACAATACAGGCCCATATATCTTCTGGATGGCGAGGGAAAGGCACTGGAGAGGCTGTTGGTAAAGACAGCGCGGCAGTGGAGACGACCGGAGGGTTTTTCAAGAACAAATACGGCTTTAGACGCCGCAGGTTCACCAAGGACGCTATCCTCAGAGTGAAGAGTATAGTGGAACGGACAAACAGTGGGCCAATTAAGGGGAGACAGCACTGTATGGGAATAGCGCTTGATATCAAGAATGTCTTCAACACCCTCACGAGACACACAATTATAACGGCGTTGCACAGGAAAAGACTGCCAGGGTACCTCATAAATATGTTCTTAAGCTACTTGAGTGGTAGAGGGAGCTAGTGTTCACGGGAGACTCGGGGACAGCAGAACATTTTCCGAGATGTTTGGCTTTGCCGATGATAGTGTTGTAAATACTACTTGTCTAATGCCCAATTGCACTATTTGGCTACTTGCGATTGCCGACCAGCCTTAGGTGGTTGGTATTTATTGCATTAACTTAAACTGATAATATATCGGGAAGGAGGAAATAATAGAACCGGCCATATGGTATGCTGCGTATCAACTGTTTATTGTGCATCGTGTTAGAATAGCAAACAAACATCGTACAAAAACGCTCGCGCCAATAGATTCAAAATAAATGAATACTCCAGAAAAATAAACATAAAAATAAACATTATATTCTACATAACAGATAGTTATCAGCAGAAGAGACATTAAGAAGACGGCGGTCTGCCAAGCAAACATGTGAAAAAGTCAACAACAAAATGAAGTACATGGGGGTAATATTAGAGGCTTACGCGCTCTGAAGCTCCCAGGTACTGGAAGCGTCAGCAGGGGCTGCAAGGACGGTAAGGGCGGTGACTCGTCTGAGGCAAACATGGGTGGCCCGACGAAAGGCACCAGGAGGCTACTGATGGGAGCGGCGACACCAAACTCGGCAGTGTCATTCAGGGTGATACGAGGGTACGTACCATACAGTCTCGACGACAGCGGCATAGATACTGGAGGTACTGACCTCAATGACACCACCAGACCTAAGCGTTAGAAGAGGGGACAGGCAAGGTGGTGGCTTGCACGACAACGAGACGCGAACTCAAGGCGGACTGGCAAAATACTTGAAGGGAGTCCCTGAAGGGAACATGGACGAATATTCTAATATCCAAAATAGAACCATGGTTAGAGAGGAAACATGGCCAGTTGACATACCATCTGAACCAGATTTTGACAGGACATGGCTGTTTTCGGGCATACCTCCAGCGGATCGGGAAAGCCGAGAGTGGGATGTGCGTCTCGTGTGTGGACGCTACCGATGAAGCCGGCCACACGTTGCTCGAGTGCGGGCGGTAGAACAACGAGAGAACACGACTGGTGATAGAGCTGAGAGTGCCACTGACGGACGAAACCCTTGTGCCCATAATGTTGGCCGATCAAACAAAATGGTATGTCGTCGCGGAGATGAACTATGATATGCAGGAAGGAGGCACTTTTGGCAAATCTGGAGATAACGACAAGGCCATAATAGCTAGCAGAAGAATACCTGGTTATATCACTTGTTTCCCCAGAACAGGGAGGTTTAGTGGGTAGGGCCTGCTCAGCAGGTCGAGTCCCACGCACCTCTGTGAAAGAGACAGTGCATTAAGCATTCCTCCTCTCGCGAAAAGTGCCATTACTTGGCCACATTATAACCCTATTATATTTAATAGAAGTCAATCCAGATAAAGTAGAGGTCATTACTACTTGTAGAAAGTCAACGAATAAAAAAGAGATGATCAGCTTTGAGTATACATGTGGCTGGTATCGATGCTTCATACTTAATTTCGTAGAAATAGCTTGACCACTGATGTCTTTATTAAAGAAAAACGCCGAATTTGTATGGAAAGAATAACAGGAGACCACCTTCCAAACCTTCAAACGATTCCTGTATTCACCACCAGTCCTACAACAAAGCAAGGAGAACGTACCCTTAAGTATAAGAAACGATGCAAGCCATTTAGCCATACCAGCATTTTTAAGCCAAAGGAAGATCGCAGATGAACCCCCTGAAAAGTTCGCGAGCCGACTTTTAACTCCCGCTGAGCGCAACTACTTACTCGTCTGGAGGTTAAACATATTTCGAGGAAATTATAAATGAGCTGCCTTAACAATATACATGGATCATCAGCCGTTCAAATATTTGCTAAGTTTAGCGAGATGGGTACTAACAATTTCCCCGTACTGCCTCAATATCTATTATGTTGACCATGAAACAGACATAGAGTTGAAGAAAATGCCACTGTAGTGATCCACCCAGGAACCATTTACTAGATAAACAAGAAATACTTTTTTGAAAAGGGAGTAATAAAGCGTACTAGACCCAATGAAGAAAACAACGAAGCCCAACATTGTGTACTATGGAATCATGTGCCAGAACTTTCAAGTTTTGGCCGCCTTCCATAATGTACCGACTACCTGTCACATCGGAGTCTAAGATACTATCAGTAAGATCCAGATGTAGTTCCCCTAGAAGAAAATTAGAGCAGATTTCGCATTCTACGTAAAAAAGTGTTCGGAATGCCAACATTCCAAGGCAATCCAAAGGAAACCAACGTCACATGTAGATTACTAGTACTCTTAAACTGAAACAGTTCATCCTGGCTGGCCCCAGCATGAATATCTACGTAGACACGTCACTCACAATACGACGACCCTATGATTCTCCAGCAATGAGTCAAAACTCTTGTAAAATTTCCAGACTCGGATGACCGGTTTACTGACATTCATATCAAAATAATTAGTCTTTTTGTAACAATTTCAGATACCTTTTAGTCTGCTTTGGTCGGTTTCCCCGTTAACCAGAAGCTTGTCCTCTTGCTGAAATTAATCAAGATTCCGATCCTAAAGTATTTTTAAACTGTTGGATTACACGCTTTGGAACGCATCATCACTGAACGAGGTCGGCAGATCCAGTACAACATTTGTAAAGGATTCTACAGGACTTTCTCCAAGCGGTCGTTTAGCGAGATGGGCTTTATAAATCGCCAATATTGCGTCAATATCTCCTATGTGCATCTACTAATGGAATCTGCTCCCACCCCTAAATATAATCACTATTTTAGGTACACACGCAGCAATCGCGGACACCATTTACTGGATAAACAAGCGATACTTCCTTAAAAAGGTACAGAATCGCATCAGACCGCTTGAAGAAGACAACGAGTTCTTCTGGAAGAAAATGAAAGCATTCTACGTAAATAAGTGTTCGGAATACCAGCGCTACGGCAATCCAAAGGAAACCAACCGATCATATGTAGGCTACCGCCTCGAACCAGCGATTCTAAAGAATCATTACCGATCGAGATTTTTCTAATTCAGACCATTTCGTTTTACAAATCGAGTCAATATTTTAGAACGCCCGTTATACTAACTCGTTACACAATGCGGCTTTGCCACTCGATGTACCACAGATGTTCAGTGTATTTTAATTTCGATCAATACAACAAATCTAAATAATTTGGCAGATATGACAGACCAGATATTGGAAATTTCTAAACCACTCAAACAATCTGCACGATGAACACCTCTTCTTAATATTGCAATATCAGCAATTTCATAAAACATGATTGCATAATAAAGCTACATCAACAAATTACTACTTTGACACAACAGATAGTATATAGCAAAATCAAGCAACCACGACCGTTACAATAATAAAGGGAAACACATTGTTGGTATAACCAGAACTATGTGGAACAAGAACATTAATACAAACCTTCGTGAGAGTGCAGAAACGAATAGCTGCAGGACTAATGTCGGTCCATTGTCCTGACCGAGGTCTCTTGTGTTTCGTAGACACAGGTGTCCAAATCAACATTTTGGCGGTATAGATGTTGCGCCAATACATTTGGAGTGTGAATAGTAATTTGATACCCAGGTTAGATCACTCAAATTTGACTGTGTACATAAGCTTGGATAAGCATTTTACGTGGAACTCCGTGCATTTACAAGTTAACCATTAAATTCCTTGCGTCAACTTTTTTGACATTTTAACATCTTTATTGATATTGACCACAATTAACCGGTTGTTAGTACCCAACTAACCAGTAAGGAATGCATTCAGCCTAACAAAACTTAATCCTTTGCAAACACTAAAACTTACTCAAAATTACTACATCAATTTCCTTGTTTAACATCATTTTTTAATTTATCAGATTCAGTCAAAGATGATCACATCATATCTAGGCCACAAGTCCTTGTGTTTTTTTCAATCCGCCTAGCCTAACACCGCAAATATCCAAGCGACAAGAAAAGAGTTTGACAATCTAATCAAACTTGATGTCACCTGACCTTCAGCTATTCTTTGGATAACGCCGTTATACCTAGTAATGAAAGAAGATAGCCTAAACAAAAAGATTATTCCAGACCTGTATCCTTTGCCCCTTTTAAACGATTTTGCCTATAACCGTTGTGATTGCACGTTATTTTCCAAAATCGATTTTGTCAAGGCTTGATATTAAATTCCGACCAAAAACAAAAATCCCAAAAAAACCTTTCGGCCCCTGTGATACACCAGGATAAGTTTTGGCTCAAATCTTTCAGAGGTTAATGAACTCAAAACAAACTACTCCATTGCTTTGCGTATATCGATGTCATAATCGTTTTCACCAAAGACAAACACATAGATGCTCGTCACCGCTTCCAAATTTTTGAGCGGTTGACCTCGTTTGGAATCAAAAGTAACCTAGGCAAATGCAAAACAAATTAAGCATTTTAGGTCACAGCATCCGTGGTGAGGGAATACAACCTTTGTTTTGCAAAGTCGATACAATCTTGTATCGTTTACTCAGCATGATCAACTTTTACCATTGCTTCTTCATATCGTGTGCAAATGTTTTATCAACACTAAAACAACTGGCTGCATCAACTCCACTTAATAAACTCGACTTAATTTGCACTGCATGTGTTCATAAAGTACGTTTCAAATTCCTCTAATGAAGCGATCTTGCAACAGAAGGATATTTCTGGAATTTTACGACCGCTATCTTTCTTTTTCAAATTTTTCACACAAATTGATCGCAAATACAACACGTTCGGCTATGAAGTGTTAGCCGTGTATTTTGCTATGAAGAAGTTCAAATATTATATCGAAGGTGGAGAATTTGTTGCCTTCACGAATTATAAATCTGATCGCTGCTATCAGTTCTAATTCCGATCGTTATTTAGGACGAGAGCGCAATTTACCACGGTGCATACCTGGAAAGGATAACAACGTAGACGACACACTTTCGTAAGTTGAAATTAGCAAAATTACGATCTGAAAATGTCGAATTGAAATCTCTTGGGCACTACTGAACTCAAATTGAAATCCATCTCAGCCGGCTCTAGCACGAATATCTACGTAGACACTTCACTTACAACACGATAACCCTATGTTTCTCCAGAATTGAGGAAATACTCTTGTTTGCAGTGTCAGAAGAACATAATTAATGTCATACCCATAGCGAAATTTCCGAATCCTGATGGGCGATTCACAGGCTTTCACTTTAACATAATCGATCTTTTGCTTAATTTAAGAACTTTCTTCTTCTCATTTCAGACACCTTCTAGTCTGCATTCATTGCTTTACAAGTTGGCCAGAAGCATGTTATCTTGCTGAAATAACTACAGATTCCGTTTCAAAAGCATTTTTGAAGTTTTGGATTGGAACGTCGTCGACGGTTATAACCGAGAGCAGCAGGTGCCGTACAACACTTGTAAAGGATTCTGCAGGACTTTCGGTATTCATCACGAGTCCACAACCGCCTACTACCTTTCACGTAACGGTCTGGTAGAGCGGCTCAACAGACAAATTAAAGACTCAAACCGAATGAGTTCGTAAGACATACTTCCAGGACTTTATGTGTGCGGAATTTTGAAATTCGACCAAATTCCGCACATATAAAGATTCCTGCAGGTTAAATATTCGTGGATAGCCCAAGCGAAATAAATCCTTCTTTTAAAAACGAATCCATGCTGAAACTTTAATTTAAATTAAATATACCTTTTAGAATCCTTATTTCCTCTTATTATACACTTAATAATAATAATAATTTCAGAGTGTCATTACAGAAATGAACAAAATGAAATTGTGTCAGTTCTTATGCTAGCATACATACTGCTTATGTTCAATTAAATTTTGTCTTCCTGCTGGTACGCAAACTGACATATTCTAAACTATGTTGTATTTACCGTATATTTACAAGTTTATTTGCATTATAAGATTTTCCTCATCGTTACGCATCAAAGCGTAAAATAAACCCGGTAAATCTACAAACTACCGAACACCTTATACATACACACAATGTTTATCTTTCGCACTGAGAGATTAAAATTTATGATTTGCAGGTGCTAAGTGGCAAAACGCTTTGATTTATTTGTTGTTCGTCTAAATTATGCAAACGCCGGGACGGATATTTTGCCGGGGATATTTCCGGCCCGGCCCTTATTTACGTCCCTGCCCTTCATAATTGAAGGCGCCGGATCTGAAATTTAATAAGCTACCCGCCGAGAATATTAATTGATACCCCCTTCTTAACACTTCCTAAGGTGCGATTTATAGTCGGAGAATGTAATGCCGCGATAATTTCATTTTAGCACCGCACCTATCAATGCTGGTTTTCAGGCAGCGTTGTACGTAATTTTCAGCGTTAATTATCGCTTCTCATTTATAACAACAACAGGCGGATGGATGGACGGTTGATGGAAAATAATCGTTTGTCATTTATTAAGTGTCTCTAAATTAAATGTGTAAAGGTTTTTCATAAAATTATCACACTTATCTTATAGTAACATGTATTTCCATCAAAATGATTAAGGTTAGAATAAATTTTGCATTGAGAAAAATTAATAAAACACCTTGGTCAAAAATTTCTCTAACTAAAGAGGTAAGGTTGGCTACAAAAACTTCATACGACTGAGTAGCCATCTACTGATATATAGTTAAATCAGAATTATTAGAAGAAGATTTTCTAAAATGAAGAAAAAAATTGTAGAAATTCTTGGGTTCTTTTAAGAGAAAAACTAATCCCAAGATGATCGATTGCTTCAATTAAAAAAATAATCTGTAAATTCAGCTACTAAAGTAGAAAAATATACTAAAATTAAATTCTTTCATATTTAAATGAATAAATTGTATTATGTAACTGTATCTATAAGCACTAATACTTTCTTTACAAAGTGTTAGTGTTTTAATACAAGTTTATTAGTAAAATCTTTACATAACTTTAGAACGAATTTTTCTATCTATAAAAGTTCTGGTCGAGGAATATATTTCATTTATTTTAAAGAAGGAATTTATTTTAAAATGAAATAATTTGTTTAGGAAGATAATAGTGGTTAAAGTCAGAAAGTGTGGTAAAGAAAACAAGTAAAATCTATAATTCTTTTTCAAAATAAGTTAAAATGTTGCATAGGAGAAAAATCTTTGATTTACTTCAGATCAGAAGTTGAAAATAAATTATTATAAAAAGATTAAGCTACAATTATTTTTGATCATCGCTCATTTCTCTTCATTCTGTTTTAATGCCACTATTTTTATTTAATTAAATATTTCTCCTTGAGAAAAAAAATCTGCGATAGAATCTAGAGGAAAGAAATAAAAATGAATGTAACAATAAGAAATGTTTTTGTTATTATTTTCTTAGCTGAAATAAGCTAAAATTTCATCTTCTTTTTTCTTCTCTTCTTTTCAAACTATGTAATGTATTGTATATGTGTCACCTTTTCTTCATTTTTCTCTTTCGCTTAGTTAATAAAACAATGAGATAATTTGCTCTTGTAATCCATTTTATTTTAGTTTTAACAATTTTGTTTTTCTCATCACATTTTTTTAACGAATGAATGAATTCTGGTCCATATTCTTCATTCTTCGGAGCAATAAGGAAAATAAAATACTAGAAAAAAAAATACCGAATCGCGGAAATACTATGTTTTCCTAGTGGTTTAATTTTCTTATTCCTATGAAAAGTCTAAATTAAATAAAGAATCTCAAAAAACCTTATTACAAGTAGAATGAAATTTGTTTGTATTCCCACAATTCTCGAGACAAGAAGAAAGTAATGAAGCTAAATCGCTTCTGGAAATTGCAAAAAAAGTTGTATATGAGATTTAAAAATAATAAAATAAGTCTATTGGCATACATAAATGAAGCTTTAAACTTCATATTTTCCATTTCTGTGTTTTAAATGTTTTATACAAAAAAAGGTACTTAATAATTTACTGAAATAATACCAATAAATTAAAAAATAGTTCCTTTCGTTTTTACCAACCTTTATACTATGGTCAACTATTATAGTTCTCTTGAATCTTTATATTTTAATGTTCTTATTTTTTAATACCCTTTAAAGAATATTTCTCCGGTTGTCAAGTTATCTAGTTTACTTCAAATAACTATTTTTCGAGTTTATATTTCTTGAATAATTTTCTAACCTATCTTTTGATAATAAACTATGAAATAATAGGTAAAGAAAATCGGGGAATCCCCGTCGCTAATGATGTTACTTCCCCTTTGCTTAAAGCACTTATTACCTGAATCCTGCCGATTTTTTTTTATAATCACTCTTGATAATGCTGTAACAAGCAAAACTACTCGAGTGAACAGTTCAAGTGTTAATCAATTCTTTACCTATTAATCTTTTATTCCCTCTTATTTCAAAAAATCTTACCTTTCTCTATAAAAAGGTTCCTATAGCCTTATTCTCATTTTCTTTCTTCTTTATCGAAAGAAGAATAGGCTTCTTTCGATAGTAACCAAAAGACCTTTATTTTTTTTAAGATACTTATTAATTCTCTGACGTGCTTGTAATAGTCTTCATTTTTCCATTTTTACAGTCAAAATATTATTTCCTTTTATTTTAAAACAATAATTCATATTTTTTACAAAAACTAACTTTACTATCAAATAATCTTATTACTTTTATAAGAGAAAACTTCGAATAGTTCATTTAAAAAAGACTAGAAGAATGATCGGAATATAATTTTCTACTTTAGGCCAGTTTTTCTCCTCAGGACATTGAATATCTCTAAAACATCAACTTATTTTTTCTAAATACTTTCTAGTAATACTTTTCAAAAAGATGGAGCTAGTTTATTTTTTACAGTTAACTGCAAATTATTTTCAAATCGTTCTTCTACTCTTCTTAAAAAAAAACTGTTTTTAAACAAAGATGACGGTGACGTGGTAGTTAATCAAGGCAAAACAGTTTTAGAGAAACAGAGGAAGTTGTCAAAAGAAACAAGTATGAGGTTTAAAGATACATTATTTTAGAACACGCATTATGGGCAAGTTTTAAAGTTGTTTTTTTTTTTAATTTACAGAATAAAGCAATTTGTATTGATGAAGAAGGAATACTTTAGAATTAGGTAGGTTATGAAGGAGAAGAGGTCGAAATGTTTTTTATAATCACTAAACGAAGAATTAAAATGTGGTTCGAATTATCTTAGAGATCTAGAAGACCAAGTTTCCACAATTATAAATTGCTAAGAGAAAATTAGTAAGTTTTAAAGTTTCATAAATAAGTTCCCTTACGATTGAGCTGGGTTTCAAAAATAAATATTTAATTTGGTTTTAAAATTACGAAGAGAAGAATTAAAATATGATGAAGAATTATTTTAGAATACTAATGTTATAAAAGTTTCTTTATTGAAAGGGGACAATAATTCTGTGTGTAGTTTTATAATCAGTAAGAGAAGAATTTAGCAAGTCATAAATTCATTGCTTTATTCATTGGGGGAAACAAGTTGCATTGAAGAGGAATAAAGAATGGTCTTAAAAATCAGATTAGTTTGAATGATGAAGATGTTAGTTATATAAACATAAAAAGGAGGAATAACGTATGCTTATTTTAAGTATTTGGCAGTTGATTATGTTAAAAACTTTGGTAATATAATAGATTGTAATGTCAATGTTAGCCAAACATATAATTATGTTATATATCTTAACAAACTCTTGGACTTTTTAACTGTTTTGCAAAGAATTACTCCATTGATACTTAGAAACATTTGTTCTCTTCACTGGTACATTCATAATTAGAATGTGCAAGCTGTAATTAGTTTCTAATATATTATAAGTAAATTGTACGGCTCGAATGGGGACAAAATAAATTATTTTTGTCTGTGGTCTACAGATCTTATCAGTCGTAACCATATGCATAAGTAGCATATTATAATTATCGCTTCTTTGCAATAGACGTACCTTCTCTGATATTTCCGCCTATTTAAAATAACGGATTAATAAATTACTTCAAGGTTTAAACTATAATTTACTATCAATAACTAGATAGAATTTACTATTTCATGAAATATAAACCGAGGTGAACCTGAGATTGATTCTTACATCTATGGTTTTAACATCTCGATGAATAAATCAGACATTATTTTTTGATCGAACCTTCCTAGATATTATGTGACTAGACTGGTCAGACTGCCAGAAAAAAATTGAGAATTTTAGCAAGTGGATGTCGACCTTAATGATGGAGAAAGAGACCTTCTACTACAAAGACGTAAAATGTTTCTCTAAAATGGTTTATTCGATTTGATGAGTTTTTTAATGTATGCTCCGATTCCCAAAAAATCAAAAATATCATTTTTTGAAATACTCAGAGTCTCAGCTAGTTGTTTGTATAAGATCCAAGCATTGTCACATAAAATATTTATGGTGTGTGGAAGCATTCGTAATTTACTTTTGGATCTGATAAACGTGTAGTGTTGCTAATGAGAAAGCCTTCGATTGAGATGTTGTAGTCCGGAATAATATCTGACCAAGCTACATGTTGATAATTTTGTCATACCATTTGATCATTATTTCATTCTTAATGATCACTTCTTTAGATGCATTTCCGTTTTTTTCTTCATTACAATGTCCAAGAAGAATCGATCGACTTTCGCTGTGCATGAAGTGTAGATATATCTATCCGCAAGCTAAATTTCCTGGAGGACAATGCTACGCCCGAACACATTGTAGGAGCCATAGAGAAGGAGTTCGAGCGTACTTCAGTGATAAGAGTTCTGTGGATAAGATAGTACACAGCAACCCTAAGAGTAGTACTGCTCAAGGGTCATAAAGACATAGTGGCACAGATGCTGAAGAAAAGATTTTTGCATATGGGGATGGGCTGTATTCCCTGCAAAGACCTCAGCAATGCCAGCGCTGCCGCGTTTTCGGCCACAACAGATCCAAGTGCCAAGAAATAGACATCTCAAGCAGTTGCAGGAGCTGCTCGGTGCAAGAGCACAGCGAGGTCCACTGCCGTGTTTCCCCTGTTGCATGCCTTGTAAGACAATGAGCGCGGGGAGCGAACACCACACCGGGGCACAAGGCTGTGCTGCTCCCAGAGCCGCCACACAAATAAAAGATATAAGTAACCCCTCCACGGCCAGAACATGACCCTTTGAACCAAGAAGGGGCAAAACTACTAGTACTAGGACACTGGCATCAAACCTGAGGTTCTTACAGGCCAATTTGATCGCTGCCAATGGACATAATTTCCATCACCGGGTCAGTGGACAAATTTAATGTTATCCTGGTCCATGAACTGAATGGTAGAAGGCTGAATTACAGGTGGTACAAGGATATGGAAGAAGCGTCCTTCCTACGGTAAGGTGGACGCGAGTAAATTTCTCAGCGACATGCGAGACAGACCCCTGGGGACGCCCTTACAAAATCGTGCGCCATTTGCTAACGCTACCTAGCCCAAACCCGAGCTCCCTAGTTCCGGCGGAAGTGGATTCCATAATAAGAGCGCTGTTCCCCAAAGTGAATACACCACAACCAACGATGGTCAGCACGAATGTTACGTTGGCAATTGATTTTAACCTAGAGGAGCTGAGAGACGCTTCCTAATCGCCAGGTCCTGGAGGACATCCTAAACCGATTACTAGAGATGAACAACTCTTGCCTGCGTTCCTTTCCGGTACGTTATAAAAGGGCCAGATTAGTGGTCTTGCCCAAGGCAGGAAAGGACCCTACCAAACCCAAGCCTCTCTGCCTACTACACTTTAAGGGCATAATACTGGAGTCACTGACCAAGGACAGGCTTCAACAATGATAACAAAGCGTAGGCGAAATCTCCGACAGGCAGTCCGGTTTTGTACGGGGGCTTTCGACGGTGGATGCCATCAAGGAAGTCCGGAGGCTGGCTGACAAGACCAATTTCAGGACCCCTCAGAGGACGTTGATACTGCCTGGCCATAGCTCCCCCGGGCCACCATCTTGGTTCTACCCTGAAGGGGCGCCCCGGGATACCTCTTCCGGACAATCGCCAGCTACCTTAGCAGTCGTATGCTTATAGTTGAGGACTTAGTTAGGGACAGACATTATTGGCTTCGCCGATGACGTACTATTAGTTATAAGGCATAGTACTATTGCTGCGGAGAAGACAGCCGCTGCCTGGTTAGGCAGAAGGCGTGAGGGTCTTGTTGTGGGGGGGGTACTATTTGCCTTATTTTAGGCTTATTGTCCATCTTTTTAGCACACATGTGCTGCTGGCCTCGAGGGAGACCGCGAAGGCCGGGGCTAACATAGCCAAGCTCCGAGCTAATACTATGGGCCCTACCGCGGCTAAGCGGAGGCTGCTTATGCGGCGCAGGCAAAGCTGCTGAATGCCGCCCCAGCGTGGAACACCTGCTTAACGTCACAGCGTAACGTGGATAGGCTAAGAAGAACAATAAGGCCTGGCAATATCAAAATAGCCAGGGCATACAGGACCATCTCAATTCACCGCATGCAGAAGCAGGGTATCCCCAAACGAGTGGCCCGCACGAGGACATGGGAGGACATATTCTTGCACAGGATAGACAGCCGGCAAGTGCCTCCTGTAAACAGTGTGATATGGAATAGGACGACGCCGAGCACACCCTGATGGCTTGTCCCGCATGGGACTCTCAGAGGGCGGTCATGCAGCAAGCTTAATGATTGAGAGTGAGTTAAAATGGCTGGCAGCTGCCAAGTTCGCCGGAGAAGTGTTCGCCAAGAAAGGTGAAGAAACGAATTAGAATTTTAGACCGAAGGGATGAAGGGTGAAGTATTGTTATCAGTTCCATCATTATACCGTTTCATGAGGATCATTTTGGCCGCTTGCGTCTAATACGCCCAGAAAAAAAGATGTATTGCAACAAAATGTTGCTGCTGTAGTATTTGTCAAGATTTAAAAAGAAATTCATTTCAGAAATGCATTGAACAAGCGTCTATAGTTTTAACCATCCCTCCAGTAGTCCCAAAACTCTTCGAATGAGTAAGTGTCAAATTAGTGATGGATCCTTTATAAATTCCCATTTCGTTGGTTTATTTTATTATTGAGGAGAGAGAGTCCTGTTCAGCAGTATGCTGTTTGAAATCCAGGAAACTGTTAAATCAGGCTGCCAGTATAAAGTATTCGTAGATAGTGGCAAATCCTCATTGTAGCGTATATCTTGAGAAACATCATCATTTCGTTAATTGTAGATGCACAAATTTTTAATTTTGGTACATTCAACCATACAGTCAAAGATTTTCTCCGGGAAAATATTTGTTAAAAAATACCTTGGATTTTCCAATTCCTGTGTGATAATTTTGTAGCTTTTGTTTGTGCTGTGATTTTAATGGAATAAATGTCTCAGTTTTCTTTTTTTTGGTCTGTTCATATTGAACATAAACTTTTTTTATCGGATTGCATTTTGATGATGCCGCAAATTGCTAATTCCATTTCTTCCACAGACTGGCAATCTTCATCTGAATCTAAAGTCCGCTTATTTTATTTAATAGGGTGTTTTCATTTGGTTCCAAGAATATTGGTCCAACCTCATCATCTTTCAGTTTTTCGTAATTTGGAGGTTTTTAGTAATTACTTAAGATATCTGTGTAAAGGGTAAAAATCAAAGAGACAAAAATCTTCGAAATGGCATCTTTTGTCACGACGTATCCAATTGAATACGGCGATTTTTCAAAATTCTATCGTTCTTTTCGATGAATAATCAGCACTTTTTTCTATTAGAATCCAATGTGCAAAGTGTTCACGGGTTAAGAGATGATAAAGTGCAAATTATGGCAGCCATACAGCCAACAAGATTATGTTTTAATTTAATATAGCTAGATGCCCAAAAGTATTTTGTGAGTTTTAGAACAACTTGTATTAGACTGGGTCAGGTGGCGTCCCTATTGACATGTTCGCCAATTAATTAGAAAAAAATCGTGAATATCAAGTCAATTGAATACGATATGACTGAAAGTGTTAAATATTAAGAAAATAGTAATGTTATACACTGACTTTAAAATACTACACTTTCTTATAAACATAAATATTTCTTTGAAGAGTTTATTACATTCAAGAAACAATTCTAACTCAAAAAATTCATAAATGTAAACCATCTTAAAACTATAGGTGAAGAAAACTTATTATACTTTATATTAACAAAAAACTCAAAGTTTGCTTACACTGAATTAAAAAATTTACTATTTAACCACAAATAATTGAAATTTTCAATTCAATGTAGGTATGGATTACCACGTAGTAATGATCGCAACCATTCTCATTATTAAAAGTTTACTTTAATTTTCTCTGAACTTTTCAGCAAACTATATTAATGTAAACATCTTACAAGCAAACTACTGTATCAAAGTGAATAAACAGAGTCTTTAATTATTTTTGTTGTAATCAATAAATTTACTTTATCGACTGGCTGTCTAATTTAAATATTAAATTATAATTCTGAATTGTACTCTATATCCATAACGATTTTCTAGTTCTAGATATGGAGATAGCGTTCCGTTCTAGTAGAATTAATCGCGAATGTGTGTAAGGTCAAACAACCAGACGAACACCGTATAAGGTAATCCCAGGTGGACAATTTTCGCGGCCCTCCACTGTACGACTCTATTTGGGCATGCCTTAACTCCATTGTCCCACAGAGGCGTTACGTTTTAGGGGAACGCTCTGGATGCGGCATTTCATATCGCACATAAAATCTGATAACGATGAACTGGGGGGAGGAGCGCATTGATTCGGCTGGTACGTCGTAAAATTATGAACGAAAAGAAATTTAAAGGATACGAACATAGAATCAGCCGTGTGATAAATATGCCAAGTAGGGACGTATAAATTTCCCAACAGAGAAAGAAAAGGAAATGATATTGTAACTAAATTTTGTATAAAAAAGTAGATTGGAATGGAAATTTATATGGTTTACATATATAAGCGTCTTAATCTACAATCAATATTAATGAATCCAGTATATTTACTTACGTTTGTTTGTGTTAGTTTTGACATGGTATTGATTTTTGGATTATTTTGTATCGATTGATTAATTTGTCAATTGTAAATTATTATATTATCTAGATATTGCTACTTGTGTTATTAATTTTAATTAGAAATTTCTATATTCTACCGAGAGAGGAAGTTAAGTGCTCTATATAGAATGATATTAAAAGCTGACAGTTTATGTTTGAAATAAGTGTATAAAAGTTGTAGATGTTTTCTATAAATTTTCAAATCTATATGATTATTATGCTTGTTCTTGATTAGATTTTAATGTTATTTTCTTCTTCAAAGGTAAAATTCGTGCTGGAGTACATCACATATAAATCTTTAACAAAATTATTAATATTCAAATCAGGCTTAATTACTGCTATAATATCTTTTACATATTAGCTAAATCAAACTCTTGGAAAGTTGTTAATAGTGTTTTTGTAGAAATATTTTATAAATTATTTAGAAAAATGTTACCTAAAGACGGAGAGTTGTTCCTATAGTTCTATATTCCTATATTGATCTATTTTATCTAACTGTATTGAGTTTTTGATTAGTTATTGTTTTAGTATGTTAATTGGCACATTGGGACATAATGCTTCGATGTCAAAAGAAATCAAAATTTCGTCAGGTTTTAATATTATTCGATTTAGTATAAGAAAAATCAACAATGTGCCCGTTTTAAAAATGGAATGGAAATTGTCAATTCGACAAGGCAAAAATTGTTTGAAAAGCAAATCCCTAAAGGTAATACTTAATTTATAAATCCTCAATCGAACCATCACACATTCTCGCTGAAACATGGTATGATGATGACATTAAAACATCTTCATCTTGAAGACTACACAATTACTGTTCTTCGTATTATTGTCAAAGAATCTCTCAAGAAAATTTATAAGAATCCACATTAAATGAAACAGTGAAATGATTAATACAAAAAGATATGTTTTGTACGTCCGATAAAAGTTATTAATCTTTAAACCTAAAAGAAATATTTTTGTCCACCTAGCGAAATTCAAATAGACTACGAAGCTGCCATCACTAGCTCTTTGTAGACTATTTTCCTAATTTTCTCTATGAACCTATGAATTTTGTTCGACACATTGCACGTTACATTCTAATAGAGGAAGGTTCGCGTTTTTTTTTCTTATGTGGTATTCAATTTCGATCATTAATCGATAAAACAGTAGTTTGTCAGAGAAAGATACCATTTCGAAGATTTATATAAGCTTACTTTTGTATTTTCACCCGCTGATTTTTACCCTGTGGTACTTACTTAGATGGCTTAGAATCGTTACCAAAAACTTCTAAATGACAATGAATGATTGCTGCTGTTGCAGGCTTTGAATTCAGCCGAAGATTGTCAATCTGTGAAAGAAATTGAAGTTGCAATGCCCCACCTGCTGCATCAACCTCAGAGAATGAGACGGAGAAAACAAAAAGAGAACGAGTGCCTCCAGAAATGAAAAGTAACTAACCAAAAAGGAACATATTAAGTTAATACCATAAAAGTAACATCTATTGTCTAAACGTTGCATTAGATCCCCCACCAACGGCCGGTGGTTATCCACTCATAGTGATCTAATATTTAGACAATAGTTGGCACCTTTATGGTAATTCTTAATTAAATACTTCATATTAAAACTTGATTCTTTGTCTCTAATTGCGCTATGCTATGACGAGGAACGATAATTAAGAAGTGGCAATCATAGTACTTTCCCTATATATTTCACGAAAACTACGTAGCTATTCTTAATAATTTACTCAATTTTGAATTATTTGCAATTATTTGTTATATAAGTTTCATGTAACTCCTATAGTTTATAGGCAAAAAATGTCAATTTTTTTTTTCGGAAGTTAAGAACTTCTGCTGTTACTGTCATCCGAAGGGGGTTGATCGCATTTTTACGTTGAGTAATGTCAATTTATAATTTAAATTTGACGTATTATGGGATTTTCTGTAAATATGTACCGAAATAATAAATTTATTCCATTTGGCTTTTCCACTCTATATATACTATATATAAAGTAATAAAATATAACAATTATCACAAAGCCTAGTGTAGATTCTTTGACTGTATCCTTGAATGAACCATCTACGCATTTCAGAAAGGGACGTAATGGGGTGCTACCCCGATTAATAAAATGAGGACGTTTGCCGGAATACATATCATGATGGGGAGTTGCCATTATCCAAGAATACGATGCTATTGTCAAACTGATTTAGCAGTTACTGTGATTTCAAACAGAATATGTCTGAGAAGATTTTTTTCAATGTCAATATATTTTGGAAAATTTGACCCCTATTTGACACCCTTCTCTCCGGCTGGAGACAGATTTATGTGTTGATAAACTGATGATCCTCTTCAGTATTAGTAGTAGTCTAAATGTTAAGGAGTATTCTAAGAATAAACCAACGAAATAAGAAATAAAATTTTAGGCCTTGTGTGACAGAAATAGACTCTGCCTTAACTTAATTATCTATCAAGGTTTGGCCACCAATTTGATACCTGGCTATTTTGAGATTTTTTGGACTGCTAGAGTGACAGTTTGACATTTGTTCGACATACTTCTGAACCAAATTTCTGTGTATACTTTGACAACTAATTTTAACTACAATTTGTTGCAATATTTGCGGAATATCTGCGCTTAATGCACAGCAAGGATGAAATATTAATGGTCAAATAGTATGATAGCAAGAGCGAGGTAATGGCTTCAAGTTCGTAACTACAAAATATCAATTATTAGAGTCGACAAACTAAACTTCTTGACATTTCATGCGAGAATATAAACAACGAGCTGAAACTCCAGGTATTTCAAGAAAAGTTATTTTGACCTAATGGAATTGAGAGAATATATTACGCAAAGTCTTATCAAATCAAATAAACTAATTTTAAGAAGCATTAGTCGTCCTTGGAGCAGAGCGTCCCTTTCTACATCGCTAAAATCAACATCAACTCCCAAAAAATCTTTATTTTTCTCCAGAAAGATAGTCCAGTTCCACAACATCCAGGGAGGTCCAACCAGTAAATAATGTCTAATTTGACTAGATCAGCTATTTTCCTTCGTTCAGTGCGTCAAATGTAATATCACCTCTGTTTACATAATTCTAAAAATAGTTTTCTCAATTATTAAACTAAAAATTGTTAGTAGAACTGTTTTTTTTTTACATAAAACGACATTTTGATTTTGATCGATTTTACCCTCTGATTATTTTGTATTCAATTAAGCTCGCATTGATGTACAATAGAGCGATAAAAATAAACTTAATTGGTGCTAAAAATCATAAATAATTCAATGTATAATAGTGCTAATTTCCAGAATTTTTGCTCGAAGGAAAACAGTTGTAACTGAAAGAGTTATATCAAATCAAATTAAAACCCGACGAAGTTTTGGTCTTCTTTGATGATGGAACATATGTCTAAGTCTAAGCAATAAAATAAAGTTTTTTTTTTAAATTATGAAAGTCATTTTATTTTAACATTTAAAAAATAAAGGTAAATTTTTATATTCGATAATTAATATAATACATAAATCTTAGCAAACCTCCTATAGTAGAAGTCATTGCATTTAAATTTGATATAAATATTTACATACTTTCGAACGGGAAACAACTTAAGAAGACTTTTACATAGTTGGAAATGTTAATCTCAATCACATGTGAAACTATACGAGGATTGATTTGATTTCGTAATGGTCGATTTAGGTGCTAAAAATCGACGTCCCTAACGTAAAGTTCGACTTTATGAATTAAAACGTAAACATTTTCGTACAATTCGGCGTAGATTATCTCAACAACAGTGCATCGTTGAACTTAATCACTGTAGGTGATGAAGCACTATCACAAACCACTAATTTATCGATGGCATACGGAATTTAATCGTGGCAGTACCTCGCTTATACATAAATTGTGTGAAGGTCATTCAAAATCAGTTGTTGTTCTAGAAAACAATATTGCTGTAGGTGCATCTTATTTCAAAATTAGCATGTAACTTATCGTGAGATTTAGGTATCTTTGGGCATTAGTGGGGTCAGCTTGCATGAACTTTTGGCCATCAAGAAAATGTTTATACTGGATGCTGCATAATTGTCTTGGTTGATTGGTCGATAGAAATGCTCAAGAAATACGATTGTGGTAGATGCCTAGCTGGTTTTACTACTTCAGATATCTGAAAACCCAATAAATGTCATCTTAATACTACATTTATATTTAACTTTCTTCATTTTGAAATACTTGATAAAAATAAAAAATAAATGGATTTTTTGCTTACAAAATTAAATCAACAAAACAACTAAAGCTTAGTGACCGCACCAGTGACATTGTGGATGGATTTGTATTTTGAACCGCAAACACTGCAATTTTGGCGATTAACAAACACATCAAGGTGAACATGTTCTTTTTAGCTTTTTCGCTTAGGATGATTTTGTTGATGTTCAATAATTCATTCAATGAAAACTCTTCACTGTGCATGGTTAATAGACTTCAGTCGTTGTGTTGATGGAATTTTGTAGGAATGGAAACACAGATTTTCGTGAGTATGCGCTATAGAGAGCTTCTTGAAATTTTCAATTCTTATCCAACTCACTTCAGTCAGTAGAAAGAAAATGGAAGTTTTAGTAGAGAAAGAAGATTTCAAAATAAAAAAAATATTGTTTCCTCAAAATTTCGGACACTCTAGCGAGTAGTAGAATTGCCAAGGTCCCAATACATAAAGAAGCTGACACTTCTATCCCAGGGAAGAATAATCTTAGCTAAAAATTTTGATAGTCCAGTTCAATAAATTAATTCGTTTCCAAAACAAAACAGGTGGATGTTCCCAAAGTAAAGCGTTATCGCCTCAAGAATATTGGCACTCCAGTTAGTTAAGCAAGTATTAATAGACCAAAATATATACAAAGCAAAGCTGATACATTTATCTTCCCAGAAAGTTGTGTTCTTATCTCAAAAATCTTGATAATCCAATGAGTATTGAGTTATATAAAATAAAGAAATTTCCATATAAAGTGAGTAGTACAACATTTCAAGTTTCAATCGATGAAAAAGTTTCAAGAATGTTGGTATTCAATTGAGTCGTATGATTGTTCAAGTTCCAATAGATAAAGAAGTTTTCAAAACAAAATACTTTTATGTTTCCGAAAAAAATATAGCCAAGCCAAAACTTCCACATTCCAGAGAGAAGTAAGACTGTCAATGTCTCAATATATAAACAAAAATGACATTTGAATGTGCGCGAAACTGTTTGTCTTGAAACTCCAATTAGTAGTGTGTAATGATTTTTTTGTCCAAACTTAGAGGCCCCACAAGAAGAGTATTTTATAAATCTATTGCGTCATAAGATTGCCTCAATAGATAAAAAAGTTTCCAAAATAAAGCGCTTTGATATTTCCAATGAAAGGTATAGTCACCCCAAATTTTAACCCTGTAAGATCTCAATCGACTAAGAAGTTTCCTAAAATTCGAAGTGTGGATATCTCAAGAATAAGTATTGTCTATTAGTGTTACAAAAGAAACTCACCCTTGATAATGCTTTAAACAGCAAAACTAGTTGAGTAAACAAAGAAAAATTGTGAAACAACCCAAGTGCAATTTAATTTAAACTTTCATCCGTAATAGTTCAAAATTTTTCAGCAAGTGATAAGTGAGAAAGTCATTTAAGAAAAGAGTGTTGTCTCTTGAAACTTCATAATAAAAATTTCAAAATATAAAGAAGTTTTCAAAACCAAACAGGTATATCTTTAATTGCCTCTTTAAAAATTATGACAATCTAGTGATAAAGTTGACATGTTGATAGAGAGTATTGTCATTTTATAATTCTAGAACATTATAGTAAAAGATTCAACACATAAAGGCATTTCTAAAAAAATAGGAACATGCGGATTTCCTCAAAGAAGAGTAAACATTTTTGATACTCCAGTTAGTAGTGGGATTGTCTATGTTCCATAGATAAAGAAGATTCTAAAACACAGCGCTTTGATGTTTAACTCTTTTTTTTATTTAATATTGCTGATCATTTTCAAAGTACAATTTTTACAAATGATTATATAATAACACAAAATTTAAAAAAAATACACTTTTTAAGAAACAAATTAAAAAATAGAAATCATGCAGAGGAATTATGAATTTATTCAATAATACTTATTTATTTAAACTTTAAAATATCCTGTTTTACTATATATATGTATAATAATATCGTAACTATATAATGAATATGGCAAATTTTACATAAGACAAATTGAAAGAACATGTTGACTACATCAAAAATAAAACCATTGATAAATCCGCCTCAGCACAATTCCAAAACGGGACATTCTTTTTCATTACATAAAATGACTTAAAAAATCAAACAAATCCAGACTGAACATGCTAGAGGTGATAGCGGTGCATAAACACAGGTACATATTTTTAAAAACAGATTTAACCCCCATAGATAATCTAATATTAAGCTTATTACAAAGTAAGTTCTAAAAACAATCTGTAAAACTAATAACCTATTTTATGTTCGCAACAGCCACTAATTACCTTTCAAATTTACACATAATATTCATTAGTGTTTGTACTAAATCAAGCACATTATAATTGTTTGACGTCCTTTTTGAAATATGTACCTTTGTGTCTTTGAGTAAATTAAATCTGACTGTCTCCGAAAGAGGCCTTCAGTCATCAATTGTCAAAAAGTCTTCAATCTCGAAATTACTAAAGTATTGTAACAAATGCACAGACATATTGTGATGTATTTTTTCAATACGATTGTACTTCTTAATTTAGTATAGATAATCATGCATGTTTTCTCTATACCCGATTGCAGGGGAAAATATCAAGTCCCCAACATGTTCCTCTTATATAACATCACTGAAATTAGTATACCGACATGTAAAGTTTTAGTCAACTCATGTGGCCTTAATAATATAGTCGCGTTTAACTCTTTGCTCTTCGGAATTAAAAATATATTACCATATTTTTTAACTGGTAATGAAAAGATAAATTTATTAATTTTTCATCTGGTGATGTTGATGTGTGATCTCTTAATTTGTTTGCTATGACATATTCGAAGTGACAGTCCGGTGGACAGACGAAAGCACACTTAGGTGGGATTATTTATTCGCGCGCGCTTTTACATCATGATATATGCGGCCCGATAAATGATTTATCTGTCGGTGACATGAATGAAACGTGTAAATATAGAGATATCCCGTATCTACTGCACTGGGTACGGCCATAAATAACGCAAGAGCGAATAATACCGGTGATAAATAGGGGCCACAAGCAGAGACACACACTCACACGCCGGCCGCACGTCAACTGGAAAATTTCACATTTCACACTCGCCTACTCACATTGATATTTATATAGTTTTCACCTAACTGTTAAATTTTCATAAAAATACAGGAATGCAAAAATTTCAAATTGAATTCCTACATAAAGATATAAATTTGTGTGAAAGAACTTAAACTTAAAGTAGTCTTGTATGAAACAATTGAATACGTAATAGTAAATTGTTTGGATGATATACGTGAAGATCAATTTTATTAGAAATATTTTTATTGCTTTATTTTGTAATTGAATTCGTAATAAATACTATCGTGAAACTTTAGTGTCATATGTGTCGTTGGCCTAGTGGCTTCGTGTTTGACTAGTCCATTAGCGGCGGATAATAATGTTTGCGAACGTTCGAAACTGCTCTATACGTTATCGTCTATAAATACACCGATGGGATAGTTACCACCAACATTGTAAGTTATTGACAAGTTTTAAGTGCTACTGTAAATAAATAGATGTTAAATAAATCATAGTGTACGGTATTTCTAAGTAGTTATTATTTGCATATAAATAAGCAGTTTAATCAGAATTATTTTATACCCAAATGACTATCCGCTGAGAGGTATGAAAATTGATAGAACATGGTGGGTTTAAAGCTTACGCATAAATAAAACATATATTTTTAATATTAGAAACGACATGCTATTTATCATTCTGGAAAATACTTTACAATGTTAGAAAAAATTTAAACATCTCATAATTAAATTGCTGTATGTTTACAGAACCCTTGAAGAAAGAGAAATTGCTTGAAAATTGAACATTCTTAAGAAGAAATATAATTAATAACATTTTAAATTGCTGGTAAATTCTAGAATTCTCGACCAAACGCAATTTAGAAAATAAATAACTGGAATGAAAATGAAAACGCGAAAACATAAAAAATATCAAATAATTTGAATGATTGAATGCTAGCGATATCTAGAAAATTAGAAGAAAAAGTAAGTTGAGATTTATACTCAAATCAAGCAAGGAAGACTATAGACTTTAAAAAAATCATTTAGACTAATAAATCTCAGTTCTTTCTTGATAAAAACTGATAAGGCTTTGAAATCACTAAGTTACTATATTTTAAAAGTGAAACCCCTAAATTGAAATCAACATCTGTATACTCTAATACGCTCAATGGTTCCCAACTGTACTAGATCTATTTCGAGAAGACGTTAATAAATAAAATGTCAGTTGGCACTTTAGACAAACTCTGATAGCTAAGTGAATGGATAAAAAATACTAAACAAGAAGACAGGTCCAATATTAATAGGGAATATTATAACAAGAAAGAACGAAATTACCAACAAGGAGGAATAGTTATTCTACTGTAAAAGATTGTGATAGATAACTTGGTTCTGGTTCTGTTCTGGTTTAAATCGATGGGAGGGCAGAGAGTTCCGCCGCACGTAGACCCCAATGGGCCTTTGTGCGTCCTCCCATCTGAGTCATCATTCCTTGCCACGGTCAAACCAACCCAAGGCATTGGCAAATGCCAGGACTGCAGCAAGAGGGACTCTGAAGATGTCTGATAGATTTAGACATCCCTCTCCCATTGTGGATTTACGTAGGTTGGATAACACGGGGCAGTCTAGCAGTACATGCTCCGCGGTTTCCTCTTCTGCTTCACACCCTCTGCAGATAGGACTAGATTGTAGTCCCAGTTTGTATAGGTGTGATCGTAAATTGCAGTGTCCTGTAAGAAGCCCTACCACATTCCGTAGGTTTTCTCTGGACAGTTGCATACAGTATCTGGCTGGTTTGCTGTTTATTGCGATGAAAGTTTTTAAGACTCTACAGCCAGGTATGTTGTCCCATCGCTCCTTATGGCATCTGATTGATGCAGTTTTCAGTAGGGTACTCAGATCTAGCAGAGAGGGCAGCAGGGAGGGGTTCGGTCCGCTTACCGTTTGTCCAGATGCCTTCCTCACCAAACCATCTGCTATTTTGTTCCCTCTGCTATTGTTGTGTCCTTTTACCCAGCACAGAGTTATCTCGTTGTAACGAGTCACTTCTTCCAGGGCTTCGCAACATTCCAACGTTAATGCTGAGGTTATTTTGCAGTTGGCAATGGACAAGATTGCCGCTCTGCTATCCGTTATGATGTGAATATTTTTACCCTTAATCTTCTTGTCAGAGATTGCCTTTGCTGCATATAGTATACCCACGAGTTCCACCATTGTTGGTGTGTTCATTATCTTACCTATAGCAGTACTGGTTTTTAGGGATAGGTTTTTGCAGAAAATTCCTATACCAGCCGCTGTTTTCGTTGACGACCCATCAGTTTATATGTGAATGTCTTTGTGCTTGCTTCCTATTCCTGAGTTTTCGAATCTCAGGTCTATTTGAAGCTTCCTGTTGAAAATGTATTTTCGAAGGATGTTGTCCACCGGCATCATAATCTCGGGATTACTTTTCCTTAAATCCTCTAAGATTATGTGGTGTTCACCTCCTCCGTTGCTTACAAGCCATGTCTTTGTTGCTCGAAGCCGCCGCTGCTGCCTGCTCTCTGATAAATATGTCTAAGGGTGACAGGTGCAGCAGGGCTTCTAAAGCCGCTGTTGGTGTTGTTCTCATGGCTCCTTTCGTGCTCAAAAGGGCGCTACGTTGAACGTGGTCTAGGAGCCTTGCGGCTGATTTCGTGGTTGTTTTTGGCCACCATATTAATGATGCATATGCCAACATTGGCCGCACTATGGCTGTGTAGATCTATAGGGTTACCTTTGGAAATAGTCCCCATGTTTTCCCCAACCTCGTCTGCATTGCCAGAGGGCTATGCATGCTTTCTTCGATCTCTCCGTCAGGTGGGCATTCCAGTTTATAATAATAATAATAAGTTACAAGGTATATTCAAAAAAAATTAAATTGGAACAACTATAGGAAGTTGATAACCGGCAATTAACTTAGGAGGATTTCGTTCACAAGGTGAACATTATCAATAACAAACTTTGTTATTGATAATGTTCACCTTGTGAACGAAATGTACATTTAACAATTAATAAACAAGTGAAGTAAGGAATAAACTGTGTGTTATTTTTATTTACAAAACACTTCACGTAAACTAGAACCAACAATATTAACTTAGGAGGAGTTCATTGGCCTTGAACTGCAATTGGAAAAGATCATCATGTCCTCATATAAAAAGTCATGCCCATTTATAATGAGGTCTTCTGGAATATTTATCCAGCCTTATTAATTTAAAAAATGGACATATTCTAAAACACCTTACTAGTCACTTTATTTAGAGCGTCTATGGAGAAAACAACAAGTTGATATTATCCAAATCAAGCAAGGAAGACTATAGGCTTAAAAAATCATTTAGACTAATGACTCTCAGTTCGTTCTTGACTAAAACTAATAAAGCTTTGCAGTCGCTATTTTACTAGGTTTTAAAAGTGAAACCCCTAAATTCAAATAAACATGCGTATACGTTAATGTTAGAGTTAAGTGAATGGATAAAAAATGCTAAACAACAGACCAGGTCTAATATTACCTAATAGAAAATATTTATTACAAGAAAGAATTGAGATTACCAACAAGGAGTAATAGTTTCTCCTCTCCCATAAAACATTGTAATGGATGGTTTGTTAAGAAAAGTAAATTAATCTGATTTTTCGGATATTGGTTCCTCCCAAGGAGAGAACCATTGGCAGTGTGATGGATAAATTTGAGTCCACTGGTACAATAACAATCAGCCACCCTTACGACGAAAAACGCAGGATCTGCCGAAAACATCGCCGCTGTCCGTGAGTAGAGACAGACGATTTCGCGTTGCTTACAAGAACTCAACTTTTCGCAAACCACAAGTAAATTTTGCGTCGTAAATTGGACCTGCACCCGTACAAAATTCAACTAACACGAGCTGAAGGTAAACGACCATGGACAACGAGGTATATTCGCCCTAGAACCTAATTTTTATCAAAAAAACATTTTCAGCGATGAGGCCCATTTCTGGATAAATGAGTAGGTCAACAAACAAAATTATCGAACATGAGAGCCAAGAGCGTCTAATGTATTCCGAAAACTGTTTGATATGGATTTTGGGCCAGCGGCCTCACCGGTTAATATTTCTTTGTGAACGATGTTGGCCAGGCCATCACTGTCTGTCTCTGAAGATGATGATGATTGATAATGTGATGCGATGAATTCAAATGTAGTGATTGAAGGGGTTTTAAAATTTGGGATCAGGGTGGGATTTCTGCGCAAGCAGTAGAGGGAAAGGATGTGATGGTTGAAGGGATTTTTCGACCATCACATCCTCAATCCGTTACCGTTCACGGCAATTTAATCTTCTATATTGTACTACTCAACAAATTAAAACAGATCTGCAATTAAAGGCATATACAATTCAATTGGAACAAGAACTTTAAAGGGGATCACTAGAAACGCCGTATATTTATGAACTGAGTTTCACAAAAGAAAGAAGTGACTGATAATTTTCACAAGAAAATCATACGAGCAATATGAGCCCACTTTAATTTTAATGGGTATTGTCGCTATCCGCATGCTATTCAAGAATAACTAATGCATCCAGAAAAATGTACTGTAGGCTGAAGGAATAATTGTTTCATACTTTTTTAAAACAAAGCCGGTAGCGTAGTTAAAGTCAACAATATATGCTACATATATAACGGTTTAATTCGTGAAACTAATCATTTAAACTTAAATGACATGTGGTTTTAACAAGATGGAGCCACTAGATATACTGCACGTGAAATAGCTACTTTACTTTAAAACAAATATCCTGGTCATATTATCTCCTAAAGGGGCGACATCAATTGGTCAGTGAGGTCTTGCGATCTATCCCCTCTAGACTTTTTCCTCTAGGGTCATTTGAAGAGAAGAGTCCATATCAATAAATCTGCTACGATTCCAGAACTAAAGGAGAACATCGGACCTGAAATTGCTGAAATCGGACCGGATTTATTCGAACTTGTTACGGAAAACTTCGTTATTGCATACATAATTTACAATATTAACAATAAATTTTAAATTTTTCAAATATTCTGTGTTTTATTCTTGTAACTGTGTTGCAGTCATATTTTGAAGCATCAACTGATACGACTACTTCCTTTCTTGGATGATGATATTGTAGGCATGTATATGTAATCAATCTTATATATTTTTTAAATTTGGATATACAGGGTGTCCCAATTTCGATGCTCACCATTGGTATCTCTGTTATTAGAAGATATAGAGCAACGGTTAAATGGGGAATATTTTGCAGAAAACATTGTACATGACAAATCCTATTTCAAATTTACCTTGACTTTTTTCAATATTAAGATATTTTGAAAAAAACAATATTTTCCAAATTAAATTTTCTTCAATAACTCGACAATGCCAAACGCGACCTCTATTAAACCTTTACATTATTCAGACACTTTTTTAAGACAAATTTTTTGATGTAAACAGAAACCCCCGATTCGCATTTGTTTCCAGTTTATTAGCGCTATCTTTTGTTTCTCTTATGGTGGCAATATTGGATTTTGGGTTTATTAGATAGTGCTTAAAAAGTGCTTTTCAACGATGTATAACATGCCTAAAAAATTTAGTTAGAAGCAAAATATTAAAAAAAACCTAAATTAATCTTAAATATGAGAGTTGAAAGTCAAATTATAGAAATAAAAAGTACTTGAACGTCATATTCACTTAAAGAAATTGTTCAATATGACGACCATTCTGTTCCACACACTTTTGACATCTTGTTCTATAAGAATTACACACTCTACGTAGTGTGTTTCCGTTTACTAATCATAGCAAATCTATTATTCTTTGTTCAAAAATTTCCCGAGTTTCTGGAGGTTCAAAACTAAACACTTCGTTTTTAGTGGTACCCCATTAATAAAAGTCAATAGGGTGTAAGGTGGGGTGATCTTGCAGGCCATTGCATTAGTCTATTATTTGAAATCACTCTATCATTAAAATTTACTCTCAACAAATGTTGCACGTTACGAGTGTTATGGGCCGGGCAACCATCTTGCTGGAACCAGATGTTTTGCATGTCTTAGGGATTAATTAATCTCATTTGTTAGTAGCTACAAATATCTGTTACCAGTTAAATTGCAACCAAAGATGAAAGGACCTATTAAGTGACTATCTAAAACGAAAAGAATTCAAAAAACAAAATAAAAATAATATATAAACAAAATTTTAAACCAATTAAACAGCATTAGACATTACAACCAAATAGAACTTGAAATCTTGTTTGATTTACCAAATGTGGATTTTCAGTAGACTAATGATGATAGTAATTCCTATTGAATACTCCGCAATTGGTAAATCATATTTCATCTGTCCATAGTATATTCCTAGGAAAATTAGCGTCATCTTTGAATTTTTGAAGGTACCACCTGCTAAACTGCAATCTTCGGTGATAGTCATTATCACTTACATTGTACCTTGTACATTTGTTGGTTTGTAAGGGTGATACTTGTTTTTCTTCAAGGTTCTGTGAACAGTAGATTTTGAAATCCTTGTTTCTCAAGCTACACGACGAACTGATGTGCCGGAATTGTTCGTAACGTTCTGCAAAATATTATTTCGACGTGTATCAACATATCAAACTTTTTCCTCGTTTGAATATGTATGTGCCATTATTAATACTTATAAATCGTAATACTTAAAAATAAATAATTTCTTATCACGGTATATACTTTCTTCACTGCACTCTTGATGAAACGACATTATAATATTAGGTAACTTCAAATTAAAACACTTGTTTAGTTTCGTATTGTAATATTTAGTTTCCTGACACGTGTTTCGGTCAATAACGACCATTCTCAAAGGAATTACAAAAAGTAATTGAGTTATTTTTGTAATTCCTTTGAGAATAGTCGTCATTGACCGAAACACGTGTCAGGAAACTGAATATTACAATATGAAACTAAACAAGTGTTTTAATTTGAAATTACCTAAAATGACTTATCACTAACTACAAGTAGATACAGGGTTTAACTTATCTCTGTAGCGCTAATTGTACTTTGACATGTTAGTGTTTTGTTTCATTGTTTTACACTGATGTTTAATTCCATGGCTTACAAATTTTATTGGACAGCCTTTTGTTAATAATGAAATTAAATGTCAGTATCGTTTCTTTATTTTACATGATTACTTAAAATGTAGTTTCACTTTCGTATGTCATTGGTGTTTAATTGCATAGCCTACTAATTTCAAATTAAAGATTAACTTACGTTTTTATTAAAATTTTGCTTGTAACTAAAAATTTTTCAGTCATGTTATACATCATTGAAAAGCACTTTTAAATATGGCCACCATAAGAAAAACAAAAGATAGCGCTAATAACTTGGAAACAAATGCGAATCGGGGGTTTCTGTTTACACCAAAAAAATTGTCTTAAAAAAGTGTCTGAATAATGTAAAGTTTTAACAGAGGTCCCGTTAGGCGTTATCGATTTATTGAGGTAAATTAAAATTGGCCAATTTTGTTTTTTTCAAAATATCTTAAAATTGAAAAGAGTTAAGATAAATTTGAAATAGGATTTGTTATGAGCACTGTTTTCTAAAAAAACATTCCCCATTTAACCGTTGCTCTATCTCTTTTAATAACAGAGATACCAATGGTGAGCATCGAAATTGGGACACAGTGTATTCAACATCTTTATTACATTAAACATATACAGTACATACATAATAAATAAATTGATAATGATTTGCGTTAGTAGTCACTCTCTGGACTATCGACTATAGGTCTTTCTGCCATGTCTTAAATGCAAAATATCCAAACTAAAAAACTAAAGTAACATTAAAAAACTACAAAAAAATTAATTAAATAAATAAATCTCAATGTATATTCTTATTTTATATACCCATGTAGAAATACTTGATCTACATATACATCAACATTCTGCATTTGAAAAATTTACTGAATGGCTTTAATTTCTGCTTTGATTGATTCCGCATGACAGTTTGTATATAAATCTATAAAAAGATAATCAGAATGTATAGATTCTCATCTATGAGTGTATTTCAGAATCTGTAGGTTATATTTATTATTCTAAATATATATATATAAGCTACAAGTAATAATCATTTTATTTGAATCCTTAGAATGTATCGTCATGTTTCTATTGACCTCTTTAATTAGTCTGAAAAAAATGCAACCTTACTTTATTGGTTACAAAGCGCAAAATAGTCATTTCTGATGAGGTTTATTACAGGTTTAAAATTTATTAATAATATTGTTTAGTTCCTTCCTACATATGTTTGTAAAGTTATTTAAGCTTTTCTTAATTTTAAAATTGGAGAACTCTAAATATCTATTACTCTTTATTAAATATATATTGAAGATGAAAGATGGCGGACAAACAGACCGACGTACGAGTGAACCTTCCGAACGAAAAGTGCAAATGGTGCCGAAATATACCGCAGAGTGGACCAAAGTGCGTGAAGTGTGGACTGACAATACATCCCGGATGCGTCAAATACATGAAAAATGTAATTCAGATAAATAAAGATTCAATAATTTGCTGTTCGGATACACAGTCAGAGCAACGTAGCACTGACAGTGAAGACGATCTCGACTTGCAGACATCTAGTGGCGAGACTGTTATTAAAATGAATGCGGAAATGGAGCTGAAGCATTTAAAACGATTATTAAAATCTAAAGATGCCATCATACAAGACCTCCGGAATAATGTTACTTTCCGGCAGGAGCAAACAAGATCCTTAAACCAGTTGTTGTTTATTCAGAGTAATACTATGAAGTCAGTAATTAATACACAAGATGTCACTCCAACCATCATATCTCCAAAAAAGGCGTCTAGACAGACTAGGCTCCAGCAGACATATCAACAAAAAGCCCTCTCATAGGAATCCCCAAAAAAGACACAAAAAACTAACGTAGCTGATATCAGCGGATTAATGGAACAGAACGCAAATAATCAAATAAATTCGAATGTACGAACAATTGCCAGTGGAATAACAAAATTGCGTTCAGAATCAAGAGACGAAAATATAAATCTTATCGGAGAAGTACACGAAGGAAGCGATATCAAATCTTAAACTAAAATTTCCGGATATACAATTCTCCGTTGAACCAATAATATATGAAGACAGGAACACGTGTGACAAGTATAAATGTTTCAAGATAGGTTTCCCTGCAGAATCTGCCCATGTACTAACAGATCCAAATTTATGGCCAAAAGGGATTAATCTAAGAGAATTCAAATTTTTTCGTAGATCAACCTACCGTGTAACGTTAAATTTCCGCACTACGACATAATTATTATTCGCATTCATAGTTGTTATGGTTTATCCAAATTTTGATTCAATAGTAATTTTCCCGGCTAAATAAAATTCATTTATAGTAGTTCATCGTAGGCAATCCTATTCGCAGCCTCCTCTGTGATTAGCGACCTCTTCTTCATTTTTGGGAATTGATCATCGACATTCCGATGGATTAAGACGCACGTTATTATTGATTGCGTATTTAGTTAGTTTTCTTCAAAGTGCTATTACATTAGTGGGTTAAGTAGTGTCCAGAAGCTCCGCTTGCTGTTGATGTGCCCATACCGTGGTTTTGCAACGGGATTTTGGTGATAGCCTCGAGTTTTTTTTTGTGATTGGGAAAAAGGCGAATAAGTAAATTCGCACCACCCAACCCCGTATTTGACCGGCCTAAGGTTTTCCGAACATCATCCTGGTGACGGCGTGGTCATTATTTTTTTTGGTCCTGCTACCGTTCCGCCTACCGAGAGGGACAAGTATTTTCTGGAGACGTTCCGCATCGAGAGAAATCCTGGATGAGAGGGTGTAGGACAGGATATAAAGGCCAGATCAAATTTTAATTATTAATTTACGATTTACTTGTCGAGCCATTTCGCTCACGCGTTATCAGTTTTTTTGCGCGAGCGCGAGAAATTGCTGTGCGGTTCCGTCGTTTAATTACTGCACGGGCGATTTCGACTATTTTCTATTATACGCGTTGTTTCATTCTTCTCATAGATTGGTTCCTCATTAAGCCCTTCAGGCGTAATTTTGTTTTGTTTTATTATTGACATTTTTGATTTGCCCTTCAGTTGTTCATTTATTAATTATTTAATTTCGATTATTTCACTATTATTTAGTAGTTCGCGCCATTGAATATTAAACCGGCCCCTACTATTTGTTTAGAGCATCCTCTATTAATCGTTATTATTCTTACCGTCATTAATAATTGGTTAGAGCATCCCCTATTAATTATTATTATTATTTTTAATATTATTGCCACTACTATCAATGTTATCGTCATTATTATTATTAATACTATTTTCAATATAAGTATTACTACTTTATTACCGTCATTATTACTAATATTATTTTCAATATTATTATCGTCATTATTTTTAATATTATTTTCAATATTAGTACTACTACTTTTATTGTTATCGTCATTATTATTATTACCTTCAACAGTAGTATTGCTACTATTATTATTACCGTCATTATTGCTAACATTATTTTCAATATAATTATTGCTACTATTATTATTATCGTCATTAGTATTTTAATATTCAATATCACTATTGTCACTGCTATTATTATTATCATTGTCGTTATTACTATTATTATTTGCAATATTATTATCATAACTATTGTTAGTATTGTCATTATTACCGTTATTATTTTATTATTCTTTAATTTTTGTAATTACACTGTGATTCTAACGTGCACGATAGAAAATACTTTTGTTGTAAGAAATTTAGAGCTAACTGCTATTTAATCGACAATTTATTATTTTATTTGCAAACCGTTTTCCTTTTGTTGTTTAAATTTATATATTTTATGTTTAACTTAGAATTGTTTTTTTGCTTACTTGGGTTTCGTCGTCAAATAAACCAGTTATACTTTACGTCGGCTTTCTTTTTTTCCATCCCGGTTTCGAGTTTTTCCGAAGACGTTTTCTCGCCCGAAGGACTTTATATTTTTTTTTAAAAGAACTCGTGGCGCTCTTACTTCCATCTAGACCCCCCCTTCTTCACTGAAGGTAGCCGAGGTAAGTCATCGAGCGGATACGTCCCATTTTATAGATAGCCGGTACGTACGTTTTAGGACTTAAGTTTTATTTTCTTTTTTTTTTGTGGTCGAAGTTCCTTCGACAAGAAAAGAGCGTTACAACCGATCAAACGTTAAATCGAACATTAAATCTTACACAAAAAACAACAAACAATAACAATATCACCCAAATTAAAATTTTACAATAAAATATAAGAAGCATTTACAACAAAACTGAAGAACTTACGGTTGCATTAAATGACATACAACCAAATATTGTTTGTCTTACAGAAACATGGTGTAATAAATATAATATAAAACGTGTTCAACTAAGGGCATACACCAACATTACAGATTACACTCGCACCAATCGGGAGCACGGAGGGTGTATGATTTTTGTTGATGCGAGATTTCAGTATGAACGAATAATTGTAAAAGAGTACTGTGTAGAAACAGAAATTGAAAGTGCGGCATGTTCAGTAAATGACTCTAGTTCAAAAATTGCAATAATTTGCGTATATCGTCCACCCTCAGGAAATATAAATATATTTTTTGATAATTTAACAAATTTAATGATTAATATAAACAATACTCATTCGCGTATAATTCTTTGTGGCGATTTAAACATTGACTACATGGCAAACAATATGCCCAAAAAGCAATTAACTGATTTCTTTACATCATTCAACCTAATTAATAGTTTACATGAACCAACAAGAGTTCAATTGTCAGAAAATGGTCATTCGTCATCACAAATAGACTACATTCTTACAAATTTCCCAGTCAGCACTTGGAAATGTAGAAATATTAATCTAAACCTCTCCGATCACTACTCCCAGATAATGACTATAAATATAAAGGCTCAGAACTTATTAAGCAATATACCGACAAACAAATATAAGAGATTAATAAATAAAACTACCATTAATGAACTTAAATATTACCTACATAACACGAACTGGGAATTCATTAAAACTGAGGACGTAAATACGAGTTTTGATTTATTTCTCGAAGATTTTCTACACAAATTTAACAAGGCTTGCCCTAACAAAAGGTACAAAATAAATGTCAAAAATAAACCGACTTGGGTCAATAACACCATAAGAAAATCTAGCAATAACTTAAAAATGACGTACCAACTAATGATGAATTTAATTCAGACACTATGAAATCTAAATATCAAAATGATAAAAAACTCCATAAAAAATTAATTGAGGATACTAAACGAAAGTATTACAATACTTAATGCTGCAAATAAACAGCGTAAACTATGGAATATTATTCGCGAAGAACTAAACGGAGTTAAAAAAACTGAGAAATACGTTAATGAAAGCAACACGGGTGAAATAATTGATGACACGTACACAGTGGCTAACATATTTGCAAAACATTTCTCAACTATCACGGACAGAAAATAAGACAGCATTTCAGCGATAAAGTGTCTATTACATGCACATCATCAGAGAATGTTATGCAGTCAATTTATTTAAGACCGGTTTCTCATACAGAACTGTACAATATAATTTTAAATTTAAAAATTAATGCTAGCGCAGGGCAGGATGGTATACCCATCACCAAGTGATTAAAGAAGTGGTAATTGAAATTCTAGAACCACTATATTATCTAATAAACCTTATACTAAAAGCAGGAATATTCCCAGAATCCTTAAAAACGTCAAAAATTGTTCCAATTTATAAGAGTGGATCAAGGGCCGCAGTTAACAATTTTCGACCAATCGCGATATTAGATTCATTTTCAAAAATATTCGAAAAGATCATAGTGCTACGATTAACAAACTACATCGATAAATTCCATATAATAAATAACGCCCAACATGGGTTTAGAAAAAATAGATCTACAGAAACGGCACATGTCGCTCTTCTGGAAGAAGTATCAAAAAATATTGATTTGGGAAAGCATGTAGCAGAATTATTTTACGATTTCTCAAGCGCATTCGATACAATTGGTGCTAAGTTTGTCTCTGCTAAATTAAATTCCCTAAGTATCCGTGGAAATGCCTCGAATCTTATCGAATCATTTTTAAATAATCGGAAGTTATTTGTGCAAATTGGTGACAGTTATTCAGCCACGTGTAATAATAACAAAGTAGTTGTTCAGGGTTCAACGCTAGGGCCATTGTTATTTTTACTGTACATAAACGACCTGGCCGAACATATTACAGAAGGTCACATAATTAACTTTGCTGATGATACAGCCATTCTAATATCGGCAAATAACGAGGATGAATTTTTGTTCAAAATCAAGAAAACGAATGATAAAATGCAAGACTGGTGCAATACAAATAATCTTCTCCTCAATACTGATAAGACAAAAACCATTATATTCCACAAAAGGAAACCGAGTGATGTCTTAATAGTAAATAGTTCGTCGTGTGTCAAATATCTCGGATCTTATATTCAGGACAATTTGCGATGGAACAAAAAAATCGACCATGTTGCATCCAAGTTAAGTAGTGCTTACTACGCTATACTTAAGTTAAAGCCTGAAATCAATCGCTCATCATCATTCCCACATTGCCTACAATATATTAGCATGGAGTAGGGCGGATATAACCCGAGTATTTGTAGCCCAAAAACGTATATTGAGACTCATATTTGGTTTGCGAAGAATCGAATCGTGTCGTGATGTGTATAAAGCTCATAACATACTAACAGTGCCAAGTGTCTACATATATAAATGTGCGGTATATGCATACAGTTATGTACAAATGTTCCCAAAGAATAATAGTACGCACACTTATAATACAAGGCAGGGCTCTAACATAAAAGCTACCTCGCACAAAACAACGCTTTATAAAAGATCCGCCATGTACATGTGCGGCACAGTCCTGAACAAATTGTTAAAATTATTATTATCGTAAGATCTTTTATAATACTTTTAAATTGTATCATTTGTACGTAATGTCAATTAACATATTTTAAATTATTTCCTGAATGTGTCTATTGCATTGTAAACATGTATTTTATGTATTTTAATTAATCTAATTTTATCATATAGACTAAGATTTTTTTATTTTCATTTACATACTTTTATTTTATATTTTACTGACGTTCGCATCCACTACAAATGTATATTTAGTTCATAATTATATTTATATTTTGTATATGGTCGCTCACGCGAATAAAGAATTGAATTGAATTGAATATTACTTCGTCAAGTTTTTCAACTGCGTTTACTCCTTGTTGTTCAAACATTAGGAATTTTCTATGTGGCACGATTTCACATGGTTTGTCAATATTTAGGTTATATTCTCACTATTTCTGTCTATATAAATGTACTTGTGCTTTGTATAGTGTGAAATTATCCTCTTTTACATAAAAATCCTACAGGTGGCTTTGCCTTTTATACCAATTTCGCAACTTTCTGGAACTAATAATCTCTTCATGTTGTCGAGTTATAGAAAATTTGATGAAAATTCAATACTTGATATATTTATTTTCCTAAATAATCTATAAATTTATTTAAAATTATATATTTATATAATAATTATTAGCACTCAACATTAATCCCAGAACACAAATACATAAAAGTTAACCTTAAAACATAAATTAATTACATTTTTTACATCCCACTCCTGGAGGCAATAAAAGTAAATCACACTTATAGAAACTATAGATCACGATTTGAGGGGGGTGACTTTTGCTGGAAACGGTGCGGTGCACATCAGATGTATTTATTGCCCTCTCTAATCGCCCCCTTGAGCTTTCGCCGCCTGTTTATTCATATAAATTTTTTTGTTGTTCCAGGTACGTGCTTCGGGGGAATGGGCTTTCGCAGAAAAAGGAAACACGCAGGGTAATAATGAGTGGACCCGAATCTACGTGCAGATGTACACAAAAAGGGGATTAAGACCGCCGTCTGATGAACGAGTGAGTATCTCTGGTGGTAATCGGCAATTATATTCGAGGTATTTGCATTGAATGAGATCGTGCGTGCTTGTGTGGGACGGGCCTTTGTCCCTTTCTGCTGGATAATGTTGTATTTTAGGTTTGCCTCTTATCTACATGCAAGGATGAAAACGTGCGGTTTGTACATCCTGTTCGATGTGCTTTAAATAAACTCATTTGTCTCAGGTAGAGTTTTGAGAAAGTATTTACGTTTTGAATGAATTTATGAATATTATTCAAAATTAGGTTAAAACACTATCTTTTAATTGAAGAATGAGAAATGATGGAGATGTTCTAACTTTATACTCAATGTTTTCTTCATATTCAATGGTATAAATATATTTACTTAATATATACCAATATATATTGATGTACTCTTCACGAAACCCAAAAAACAAACATCAAATTCACAACAAGATGTGCTATAGAAACATTTCTCAAATATATATTCTAAAAAGAAGCAAATTTAGATTTGCGCTCGTAAAATGAAGTGTTTAACAAGGTTCTCCTTTGCATCATTTGTTAATTTAAAATTTTATTTATCTATAACAGTTAAAACAACTTCGAAACACGAAACACGTGTCTACGAATAGTCACAACAATTCCATGACGTGTTTGGGAAACGGTGATACCATAAAAATTGTTACATAGTGCTGAATATAATTTCAGACATGTAACGACAACTAAAAGTTATGTAATTCAATACCTGGTGGTACGAAGAGTAGTTGTTTTAACTGTTAGTTGGTATTTGTAGTTTTTACATTAAAATATTGTAAAACTACGGTGCAGAAACGCATAAAATAATTAATGTTCTATTTCCAGACATATTTTTAAATGTCATAAAAATTACAAAAACCTTTAAACAAATATTAGATACTGAAAAATGAACATCTTTGGTTAATAAATCTTATTCATAATATCCTTATAATTTTCAGCATTTAATTATTAAACAACAATAATAGATTATTATTAGTGCTTCCATTAGAATTATCAATGTGCATAATGAATATACAGGGTGTGTAAATAAAAAATAATTGATAAAAGCACAAGAATAAAAATAATTCTTTTAATATTTCTCTTTTTGCTGTTGCAATCTATAAACACGTGCTTTCTTAGGACCATTGCGAAAATATTTTATGCAAACCCAACCACAGTCAACAGCTAGTAGTATATTCTAATACATATAAAAATTGTTTTAGGAACCACCAAAGAGGAAAACGCTTTCTAGATCTCAATTTCGAAATCTAAAACGAGAATAGGATATACAGAAAGAAAACATTGCTTGTTCAATGATTAAATTTTTAAACAAATCAGAAAATAAGGATTGTCAAGAAATTATTGAAACTATCACAGCGTCGACGGCGGCTTTCGGACCTATGGAAGAATCTGAAGAATTTGAAGAGCAAACAATTAGTTGCAGACCAAGTTTTAAGAAAGTGACTATAGAAGTTAGACAAGTGAAGGTACTTCTAAAGAACCTATAAACGGTATGTCGTCATCAGCGGTTTCTATCTGCTTGACGTGTAGTGACAACCCAGGTTTGTGGTTTACTAGTACCAATAGTGATCGTGTTGACATTTTAGTTAAGCGTGGCCATGTACAGGTGCGTAACCGCAGTTTTCCCGTGAATGGCAATGAACGAAAATTTAGTGACTCTTACTATTATAGAAAACTTTCTAATGGCGAAGAAATTAATAGAGATTGGCTTGTTTGCTCTATTTTAAAAGACTCCGTTTATTGTTTTTGTTGCAAAATGTTTGGTAAAACTGCAAGTGGGTGCAATTAAATAATATGGTTAAGACCAATACTACTGTCAATCAGATGCAATTGAGACTGTTAGAGTCAGCATTTGTGTGATGTATTATAAAGAATTATTGCCGTTATAGTGTTTTTATCACGTCAATGTCTGGGTTTTCGAGGTTCTTCGAAACATGTTTTTAATCATGATAAGTAGAGTTTCTTTTTTAGAATTTTAGATCAAACATTAGCTTCCTTAAAATTTAGATTTGAAGAGTTAAAAACTTTAGACAACATATTTGGCTTCCTCTCTTCCTCATTATTCACTAATCTCAAGGAAACATTGATGAAACAATGTAAAGATTTATATCTGAACTCAAAGACGATTCAAAAAATTAAGCTGACATTGATGGGATTGATTTGTACAATGAAATTAACGCTTTGAAGGTACATTTTGTAGAAAATCAGTCTACCGATTTACATACAGTTTTGCAATATCTTTACACAAATAATTTAATGTCAACTTTTCCAAACACATCAATAGAATTAAGAATATTTCTTACTATACCAGTTACAGTTACATATGGAGAACAATCTTTTTCTAAGTTAAAATTAAGAATTATATAAGGTCAACTATGAATCAACCAAGACAGTAATTTTTTCATTATTTCGATAGAACCTAAAATATTAGATAGTTTAGATACTAGAAAACTAATAGCTGATTTCGCAAGAGTAAAAGCAAGTTAAACTTAAATTTTTATTTATTTGCCTGTACAATTAAGTCCTAGTGTAGACTTTGAAATAAATTGTTTGATTATTATAGCCGATTTTTATACGCTCCTATAACTACCTAACCAAATTCGAATTCGGAAAAAAATAGGATAGAGGAGAGGCAGCCCTGTCAGAATAAGATAGTTCAAACCTGGATCTTAATTACTTACTTAGTTATTGCTAATACACTCGAGTGTTTAATTTAAACAGTGTAAACCGTGTAAAATGTTTATAGAGATTAGACTACGTATCTTTTAATTATTTGTAAATCTGTACTAGAAACAGAGAGGTAAAGATTATTTTGAGATAAGTATTTCAAAATTATAACTATTCTGTGCTTAATTGTTTTTATTGTGTTGTTTGTGTTTTATTCATTTTTATTTGTCTTGTATTTATATCCTTAATACCTTTGCTTCTGTTTTAATTGCCACATCTTTTGATATGATTTTTGTTTCTTTTCTATTAATCTTTTGCGTTTCCATTATCTGAGTATTCTCTCTACATCTCTCTCTGTTTTTGTATGTTTTTTTACGTCATTTAATTTTTTCAGTCAGATTTGTATCAAAATTCCAATTGTTTTTCATTTCTTTTGTATTCTCAGTAAGAAATAAAAGATCTCAAATCTTATTTTATTTTTATATGTTTTTTATATTTGTTTTTTTTTTTAATATTATTGATACTTGTTGAACTACTCTCTTTATGGAACCAGAAATGTAAATTTAATGAAAAAAACACGTGTTTTGTTCCATATTATAATAATTTATTTTTAATCGCCTGGCACGTGTTTTAATTATTTGTAAAAATTATACTTTGAAAATGATCAGCAAATATTGAAATTACATTTAAAATAAAAAAGAGTTGAACATCAAAGCGTTTTGTTTTAAAATCTTCCTTATTTCTAGAACATGGACAATCCTACTACTCACTGGATTGTCAAAAATGTTTACGCATCCTTGAAGAAATCCATATGTCACTATTTGTTGAAAATGTTTTTATCTATTGAATCTTTTACTATACTATTCTAGAATTTTAAGATGACAATACTCCTTTCAGATAAGGTGTCAACTTTGCGTCGTAAACTGCTTTATTACTTCTGTTTGAATATTTGAGTACGTGAAGAATAGAGTAAAAATCACTAGTAGTTAAAAATATCCTTTTCTTCATTGTTTTTATTATAACTATATGTACTTTGTGTTCGAAATGTACATATAATTTTTAATAAAAACAGTGAAGAAAAGGATATTTTTAACTACTAGTAATTATTGTTTTATTAATGTCAAAATTTCTAAATTCTCGTTGATTGTTGAGGCACTTATATTTTGAAAATCCATTATCACTTAATATAATAATAATATTAAACTATTGATGATTTTCAACTTTTAACTTTTTCAACAATTGTAGTGAGTAAAATAAAAAGTTGAAAATCATCAATAGTTTACTATTATTATTATATTAAGTAAAATTTCTAAAGGCAATTAGAGATATTTACATGTTTTGTTTTGAAAACTTCTTTATCTTATTATTATGAAGTTTCAAGAAACATTAATCATTTCTTGAATGACTATCGCGCTTATCACTTGGGAAACACTTTGAACTATTACTAATGAAGGTTTAAATTAAATTACACTTGGTTTGTTTCACAATGTTTCTCGACTCGATTAGTTTCACTTTTTAAGGCATTGTCAAGAGTAAGTTACAAAAGAAATTCACTCTTGATAATGCCTTAAAGCGAAACTAGTCGAATAAAAAGAGAAACATTGTGAAACAAACCAAGTGCAATTTAATTTAAACCTTCAGAAATCCAACCTTGGATATCCACATTTCATTTTTTTTGAAACTTCTTTATCTATTGAGACCTTAATAATACCACTACTTCAGAGTGTTAAAATTTGGGGTCGCAATACTCTTCGTTTGAAACATCAAAGCGCTTTATTTTGGAAACATTTTACGACACAATAGAGTACCAAAATTCTTAAAGCGATTATATTTTTTTGGGACACTCAAGTTTGAACAAAAAAATCACTGTTAACGGTGGAGGCTTTTACATTATTCTTCACAAACAATTTTTTTTAACTTTTTATAACACTGACTTTATTTATGACTATAGTTTCGACAATTTTAACTTGTCATTATCAAACTAGAAGTTCTTCTTTCTCTAGTTCTTCTAGTTTGTTAATGATAAAATTGTCGAAACTATAGTCACTAAATAAAGTCTGTATTATACAAACAAAGTTAAAATGTTTTTTATGTAACTGAAGTTACAAGAGAATCATTCTCGGGGACATTCACATGTTATTTTTGTTAATATATTACGACGTTGAGAGTCACTCCCACTACTCTCTGGAATGTGGAAATTTTGGCGTGGCAATACTTTTTTTCGGAAACATAAAAGCCTTTTGTTTCAGAAACAATCCTACAGCTCCAAAGTACCAAAATTCTTGAGACTTTTGTTCTATAAACTTTTTTATCTATTGAAATGTTTTACTATTCATTATAGTGTCAAAATTTTTAGTTCGATAATACTCTTTCTTGGTGACATTCATTTGTTTTATATGAACATTTCTTAATTTTATATAACCCAACTAGTTACTAGATAGTCAAGATTTTTGATTTGACTGTACATCTCTAAGGGAACATAGACCTTTTAGCTTTGGTCTAGTAAGACCTGGGTAATCTATTACTAACTGGAGTACTAACGTTTCTGATACGATAACACTTTTTTTGGAAATATCCACGTATTTTGTTTTGAAAACGTCTTTAATTACTGAACTGGAATGTTAAGTAAATAAATGAGTTTGACGAATAACTAATTACCTTTCTTCATACTAACAGTGCTTCATTCGTTAAAATGGAATGTCAAGATTTTTTAGTTGCGCTTACTCCTCCCTGAGATAGAAGTTTCAGATTTGCTTTGTAAACTTCTTTATCTATTATGTCTTGGGTAATTTTACTATTTGCAGGAGTGTCCAATTTCTTTTTCTTTTCTACTAAAGTGAGGCTTTGATAAGAATTGAAAATTTCAAGAAATTTTCTACAGCTCCATGCTTACAAAATTCAATCAACACAACAACGGAAGTATAATGACCATGCACAGTGAAGAGTGTTCGTCGAATGGATTATTGAACATTAACAAATGAATGCTTATTTTTCGAACAAAATCATCCTAAGTGATGAAGCACATTTCCACTTTGATGACTTTATTAATTCCCAAAATTGACGTGTGATGGTCTAAAAACGAATCCATCCACAACTTGTTTCTGGTGCCGTCACTAGGCTTAAGGTGTTCTGTTGATTGAATTTTATAAACATGGAAATAATTTGTTATCCAAGACTCACTTCAGTGAGAAGTAAAGTTTCAATAGACAGTAGATTTTAAATTAAACCACATAGAAAAAAAAATGTGTTTTCAAGGCTCACTTCAGTAAGAAGTAAAGTTTCAATAGAGACAGAAGATTTTAATTTAAACCATGTAGAAACGAAAAATATTGTCTCCTCAAAAATTTGGACACTCCAGCGAATAGTAGAATTACCCAGTTCTCAATACATTATGAAGTTTACAAAGCAAAGCTGACACTTTAATCACAGGAAGGAGTAATCTCAGCTAAAAAAATTTCACATTCCAGTTTAATAAATAAAGACCTTTCAAAATAAAACTCGAGTAAAATCATCCTAAGCGATGAAGCACATTTTCCCCTTCATGACCTTATTAATAATCGTCAAAATTGATGTGCTTGGGGTTCAAGGTACCCTCGTGTGAGGATTGAAAGACATATACATCCATAACATGTCCCTGGTCGGGATTTTGGGCTGGAGGCATAATTGGACTCGATATTCCACCCAGTTTCCTGCCGAAATGGGATGATATTGCTGTGGCCAATATGTGGTTTCAACAAGATGGTGCAATATATTATACACTGAGTGAAACATTTCCTGGCAGTGTATTCTCTCGTTTCGGTGATCAGAATTAGCCACATAAATTGAAAGATTTGGCAATGGTCGATATCAATAAGTCCATAATCACTCGTGCATTATAGGAAGATAATAAATGCGGCATCAACGAAATCCAACCACATTTATGCAGAAGGGCCATGAAAATTTTGACAAAAGAGTGGGAATTTGCCAATAATACCATGGAGGCTGTTTGCTTGATGTATTATTTCTTGAATAACCCTATCCTATGTACTTTACGATTCAATAAAAAAATCCATTATAAACACTAAAAGCTGTGGTTTGTATTTAATTCAAATCTTGAGTCAATTTTGAGATATCCTTTACGAAAGTATTAAAATCTTATTATTCACAGTAGTGTGTACCAAATAAAATAAAATGATTTGATCAGCTTAATTAAAAAAGAAAACGTAGTTAAGAAATATAATATAAACTATATTTAGCCAAGACTAACCCGAGAATTCCCCTGCTTTACGACCCTAATTGATGTAATGTACACGCCCATATATATACATCTTTATTAACAGACAAACGTACAACAAAAATATATATAATACATGTATGGTAGATGATGTTAGTGGATTAGTCCGTGAGTCCGTTAAATGGCTATCGACCAGCGGTCTTTCAGCCCGGATTTGTCAGTCTTATATGTCTCGTCAGTGGTGATGATGATGGATGATCATTCATTCGATGAATTCGAATGTTGTGAATGAAGGGGTTTTATATTTAGGGATTAGGTCAGGATTTCTGCGCAAGCAGTAAAGGGAAAGGATGTGTTGGTTGAAGGAGTTTTTGGAAAATTTTTCGCTAAGGTATAGAAGGCGTTCATTGATGGGAATAACAGAGCAAGTGTCATATAGGAGTTGGTTAGAAGGATTATGTAAAGGATTGCTAGGATGGCGGATTTTGGTTAAAGCTCTTAGGGAGGATCGCTCGCTAACTTGGATATTATGGATAGTGGGATTGCAGGTGTATAGGAAAAGAACATTACCATAGTCAAGTAAAGGGCGGCAAATCATTTTGTAAATTTGAACGGCTGTTTTTATGGATATTCCGTTGTTTTTGTAGGTTAGATTCCTAAATAATTTGGCCCTTGTAATGATTTTAGCCTTATTTGAAGCTGTGTGACTTTTAAAGTTTACTTTTTGATCTATGGTAATGCCTACGTATTTTATGGACGTAGAAAGGGAAACAATTGTGTGGGAGATATGGATATTATGTGTAGGATTGTTGCGGTGATAGGGAATTAGAAGCTGGGATTTGTGGGGGTTGATTTTAATTCGCCATTTTGCAAACCAGTGCTCCAGGGTGTCAATAAGCTGCTGAAGGGATTGCAGAGCTTTAGGTACGGAGGGTGTATGGGAAATGAGGGGTATGTCATCTGCAAATTGAAGGAGATATTTTGAGGGATTAAAGTGAAGGGGGTCAGGGTTGTAGATGTCGAAGCAGAAGATGTTGTAAAGTAGTGGAGATAGAGGGGATCCTTGAGGTAGACCTTGAACAGGTTTAAAAGGAAGGGAGTAGGAGTTTTTGATTTTGACGTTAAGGGATCTGTTTGAAAGGAATTGCCTAATGATAAAAATAATGTGGGAAGGAATTTTGAGGAGGTAACATTTATACAACAGACCTTGATGCCAGACAGAATCGAAGGCTTTTTGCACATCCAGTAGTAGGCCTGCTGATGATTTTCCTTCAAGGTGTGTTGTTTGGATGTTTGAGGTAAGGATGGTAAGAGGGAGGGTAGTGGAACGTTTTGGAAGGAAGCCAAATTGGTATATCCAGCTACCGTCCCATTACGTTACACGCCCGTATTTAACTGCTTTGTATAAATAGGTTTGATTTCGTAATTTTGAAACACTTCGTATTTGATAATGACTAGCTTTTAGTAAAAATTATAGTTAGGTGTAATTTAAAATAAAGTGGTAAAACAAAGTAATCGTGTCTCCTTCTTCATTCATTATATATAGTTAAATGACAATCGTTTTAATCAGTCATTTCGTTGTAGGTCCCTCTTATTCTTGTGTTATTACTGTTTAATTAAGATTTTTTTAGATCTTTTTTCCTTGTAAATTTAACAAAAGATTGGATTAGCACAGCTCTTTTCGTTTTTATTTGTTTAGTTATATCGATTTATTCATTATCTATTTGTTTAAATTAATTTATTTCTATTCTTCCTTTTTTTAAATTTTACACTTGGCTAGTTTTTTTCTGATGGTGCTTCATCACCAACAGTCAAGTTAAATTCAACGATACACAAATTGTACATATCAAAACGTTTTGAGTAACAATACTAACAAAAAGTCGAACTTTACGTTAGGGATGTCAAAATCTTCTTAAAGTTGTTGCATAATTCAGCTTGGAATTTCCCATTTCGCAAAAATTTCTCGCACTAAAGTATAAATTCCAGAAGTTTGAATAAAACTGTACCCTTAAAGTGAAATACACCACCCAATACACCGAACGGTCACGGCGCAATGAACATCTGCAAGCCGTGATTTGCAACTGCGCCACCGAAGCCGTTTTAATATTTCCCTAATTCGAGCCGTCCGTACGGAATTCAAGGCGTCCGGAAATGAAAAATGAAATATTCGACATCTCGGATACCTTTCCTACAATGGAGAACGAGAGACGAATTCCTCCCCCGGGATCCTTATCGTCCATTACAAACAGGCTGCTGATCGAAATTTCATTTCCCACGTTTGCTGAAAACCGAACGCGCTGTTGATTCGTGGGATTACGGGTGTCCACCCCGCTTTTTTTTAATAAACTCGCTTCTCCAGTCGCTTATTACATTTTTTTGTTACAAATATAGCATCATTTATATAGCTCGGGTGGTAATGTTATTGGAGATGATAATCCGATTTGATATAATAAGATTATAGGTCCTGATCATATTGGATGTGCATAAAATATACTTGTGTTTTTTTCTATGAGGTTACGTTTAATTAAATAATGAATATATGTATTTTTAATCACTAAATGTTTTATATATTTTTGTAGGTAAATATTTAAAAATATATTTCAGAGTTATATGGTATTATTGTTTTTACAGATAGGACAATAACTTCATAATATTTTTCTGTTTTAAATTGAGTGGCAGATAACTCTTACGCTTAGTAATGATGGGTTATGGGAAGCATTAGTATGTACCAGGACAGGTGTCACAAGTATAATCAGTTTGATATGTATATATGAACATAGCACAGCAGCATCAAATTATTTTGCTGCCTATTTTCATTTAAGCTTTTAATCCTATAAGTAAAAAGTTTATAATAGATATGGATGTACTGACGTGCATCACGTGTTTTTTTTAAATTTTCATATGTCCATCAGAGACAAAGTGTCAGCTTGTATTAAAAAGTTCTTTATAAATAACTAGAATACTATTTCTATAATTCAAAGCTAAATAGAAATTTATACACGCCGAACTAACGCTGCTGCAACCGGTGGCGCATTCGGTTGCAGCAGCGTTAGTTCGGGTCAGGAGTAGGATGGGTGACCGGTACCATTCACCATTGGGATACAATTAATGGTGCTTTAGAGTGACGGGGGCGATCCTTTAATGTAACCAGCTCATTTACACGCACACAAAAATACACAAAAGACACATGGCGGAAGGACCACGTGGTCGATAGCCTAACACTACTACTACTACTAGAAATTTATTTTATTGAATTGATTTTTTACATAAAATAAATAAATATCTATAATAATATCAGTAAATCAAGTAGAATCTAAGAAATAACAATCCTTTGAGTATAATAGTGCAATATAATTTTGATCTAAAGCTAAAATATAAAGTCGAATGGAAAAAATTATAATTTATTTATAAGTTACGAAGTGACTTATAATATAATTATATTTATTTTATTTTTGAGAAAATAATATTTTCAGTACTCCATTACAAAGAATTTGTTTCGAGATATTTGATATATACAAGGTCTACTATGAAAGTAATGCGAATGACTTTATTGTGACGCGACTATCCATCGCAGCGGGGTAAAACGGGTCGAGAAATGTGGTCGTCAGTTTGCTCCGAGCTCCAAGTGGAAAGACGTACCTCCGCGTGAAGAGTGTTTTTCAACTTTTAACTTGAATGCTTTACGCAATCATGTTTGTTTATGCGGCTTAAAAAATTCAATCAAAACATTCCAGATGCTTCAAGAGGATCTCAAGTATTACTACATTTCAAAGTCACAGTCCGGAAAATAGCACAAGGTGTCCAAGGAGGGCCAGGAGGAGATCGCCGACAATCCCCGTTCTGGACGTCCAACATCCTCCATTGTGTGCGCGTAATTTTGAGTTCCAGCAAATCGCTGAAATCCTAAACATATTCACATTTCGGTTCATGGGATAGTGCAAATGCGCAACGAGTGGCATACAAAATCATTATCTCGCCCTAAGAAAGTGTGGATGTGCAAGTTTCGCATCAAAACGATGCTCATTGTGTGTTTTGGCGTTCGAGCTATAGGGAGAGACTGTCAACTCAGCCTTTTACCCAATAAAAACTCCGGCTGGCGCGCGCGTAAATGCTGACCTCAAAAACACGGTCAGGTTTCACCATGAAAATGCCCCCATTCCACACGTCTTTCATTGTTACCAATTTCCTGGCTCGGAGCAACGCCCTCTGTGATCCCCCAGCCACCCTAGAGTCCCGACTTGGCTTCGTGCGACCTTTTTTAGTTTCCCGACAGAAGAGAAAGCTGAAAGAAAAGCATTGGGAGTCCGTGGAAAACATCTAAAAGCACGAGTTACACGGTACATTCCAGGCATAGCAGACACGCTTTCACACGTGTATTGATGCCATATTTTCGGTTATTATAAACTTTAAAATTAAGTTTTTATTCTTTTTCGAAAATCCTGAAAATCTTCTAATAAACATCATGTACTGAAAATAGGTGTTTTTTCTAAACCATTTTCAAAATTTTCCTTTTTACATATAAAGAATTGCACAAAAATATTCAAACAAGAGTAAATGAAAATGAAAAACTAGATAACATTTATTAAAGCAATATTTTTATAAACTTTTTAATTGAATAAAAATTAAAATTAATAAATTATTTTTTTTATATTCTTTCTAAAACTATAATAGTTGCAAGTAGCAGTAAATAGCCCAACTGTTTATTGATTTTAGTATTTTCCAACGTCGGAGCGAGGATCCGGGGTGGTGTCCATCATCTCTTTTCTTTCTTTCATCTTGGCCTTGGTATGTCGAACACTCTGATGTGGGAACCGGGCTTGACTGATAAGATGTTCACGGTGAAGGAGGTGGTAGCAGAGGCGGCGGTGTTCCCCAACCGGAAGGCTTCCGGACCTTTCGGTACGCCCAAAGAGGCCATCTAGGCTGTGGTGATTGACGACCCAGAGACGTTCAAATCATGCCTGGAGGAGGGCACCTTCCCGGGGTGCTACAAAAGGGCACGCCTTGTGCTCATGTCAAAACGGGGGTAGATCGCCTTTCTAAGAACTAGGAACTTCCGTCCAGTTTGCTTCATTTACAGGGAGGGTAAACTTCTGGAGAGGCTGCTGCGGACAGACTTTATCCTGGATAGAGAGAATCAGTTTGGTTTTTTGGAAATCAATGATTGATGCGCTGCTCTTGATAAGGCTTTTTTGGCGCACTTGTCGAACGGTGGCCCACTCAAAGGGAGACGGCACTGCCTGGCCATTGCAATCGACGTGGCCAACGCGTTTAACACCCTACCCTGCCGTGGCTACTAATAATCTCGGCTCTGGAGACGAAGAGGACCCCATGATACCTCCTGAGGATGGTGCGGAGCTACCTCGAAAACCGGCGGCTTTTGTGCACGGTGGATAATGGCAATAAGAAGATGATACTCACTGGCGGCATTCCACATGGAACGTGGCCTACGACGTCGTTCTATGTCTGCAGCTGCCAAAGAGGGTAACGACCTAATCCTGCTCATGAGGACCAGGCGAATCGAGAACCCAAGGCGCGGGAAACCACTCAGCAGGTAGCCGACTGGATATTGGATGCAGTCGGTGGGACTGTCCATCGCGGGCCACAAGTCTGGGGCGGCAAGGCTCGCGAGAAGAAGAGCGGGACGAGTCAGGGGGGAGACTATATGACTTCAGAGTCCAACCCCAAAGCTCCCAAATGGCAGAGGCAATAGCCGGCGCCACCAAGGCTGCCAACGCGCTTTCGAGAGTCATGGCCAAGCTTGAGCAAGTTGCATCGGATCGCGGAGAAGCGCCAACCGCACATTGAAAGGAAAGCTCGGGAACGTGCGTGGGTGTTCCAAAAGGTGTGTCAAGGAGGGGACAGAGGGGCCACCAAGCGTGAAGGTAAATGTAGTGGCAGGAAAGATAGGCAGTGGGTAACATCCAAAGCAATATCCCGGACCTACGCCCGTGGGTAGCTAGAAGTCATAGCAACTTAAACTTCTTTACCAAGCAGCTACTCAAAGAGCATGGGAGCTTGGGAGGTAGGCGCGCATCAGGAAGGCCAGCAATAACGCGTGTCTATACTGCCCGAAAGGAAGGGACGTACACTGTTAGGGTGCAGGGGCAAGACTCTCCCAAAGAAGGTCAACCCTCCGCCAGCGGGATCAGTCCCCTCTTAAGGCCATCGGCCAAGGGGGACGCGGTTCCAATGGAGGAGGACAAGACCACGGAGAAAGAGCCTGAAGATGTCCCTCCTCTTCAATAGCGGAAGAGGAATAAAAATCCTGCAGGTGAACCTTCAACACGCAAAAGCCGCATCGGCAAGGCTGTGTAGGAGGTTCAACAAAGAAGGCATAGATATAGCCCTCCTGCAAGAACCTTGGTTACTCCGAGGGAAAATAGCAGGCCTAGCGCCACAACACTCTCAGGTAATATACAGCCCAAACGCCGAAAGGCCAAGGGCATGCATAATTCACAGTGATAGAGTCAAATGTACACTAATACCGCAATTATGCACTGAAGATTCTGTTACAGGCATCATGTCGACCAGGACGGAGGAAGGAGAGAGGAGCTGGGTCATCTGCTCAGCCTATTTCCCAGGAGATAAGAGAGAATGCCCTCCGCGTATACTAAGCGACATAGTTGCATACTGCGCGGAGAAGGCATACCAACTCATAATAGGGTGCGACGCCAATGCGCATCACACGCTCTGGGGTAGCTCGGACATCAACAAACAAGGTGAGTCTTTACTTAACTTTATCTCCGCAGAGGGACTTATAGTGACCAATATCGGCAATAAGCCCACGTTCATCACGAAAAACCGTAAAGAAGTACTAGACCTAACGATCTGTACCGGGAAAGTGAGTGACAGTATAGCGAATTGGCAGGTGTCAGAAGAACCATCGTGCTCCGACCACAGGCAAATCCGCTTCGATCTAGTCACATCTCTCATGACGAACAAGTACAGAAACCCAAGAGAGACGAACTGGGTAGGATATAAAGAGTCACTTAGAGAAGCTCTCAAGGAAGGTACAGCATCGACAAGAGAGATTGATGGGCTGGAGCTGGCAGTGAAACAAATAAATGACGCCATCAGGACGGCTTATTTGGAAAACTGCCCGGAAAAAACAGCCAAGCAGAGGGGCTGCGGAACAGTCTGGTGGAACCAAAAACTCGAAAAGATGAGGATCGAGGTTCGAAGGCTATTCAATAGGGCCAAAAACAACCAGGACTGAAACACCTACAGAGGAAAGCTCACTCAATATAACAAAGAAATCCGAAAAGCCAAAAGGGACTCGTGGAGGAAGTTCTGCGAGGAAATTAACGACACTCCGGCATGCTCTAGAATTCACAAAGTCCTGGCTAAGGACGGCAGTGCTGCCAAAGAGGTAGGCTTCCTCAAGAAACCGGAAGGAACCTACACAGAAACAATAGAGGAAAGTCTCAAGGAACTATTAAAAGTCAACTTTCCAGCCTCAACAATTCTGGCAGAACACAACAAGCCAGACAATCCCAGCCAAAGACCTAAAAGGCCCGACCGAAAGGACTGGAGATTATCCACTGAGGTCACAAGACCCACTAAAATTAAATGGGCCATCAGCAGGTTCCAACCTTACAGGGACCGGATGGGATTTATCCCATTCTGTTACAAATGGGCATTGAGGAATTGGTGCCGCACCTGTCAAAAATATTCAAAGCCTGCCTAGCATGGGGATATATGCCAAAATCATGGCAAAGCGTAAGGGTAATCTACCTGCCGAAGGTAGGCAGAATAACTGACCTAACGCCAAAGTCATACAGACCTATCAGCCTATCTTCATTCTTACTAAAAACAATGGAAAGACTGATTGATAGGTACATAAGGGACGAGATACTGTTAAAAGATCCCCTCAACAACAGGCAATATGCATATCAGCCGGGTAAGTCAACGGACTCGGCGCTGGACGACCTAAACAGGCTCATCACAAAGTCAATGGAAGACAAAGATATAGCCATGGCCACATTTCTGGATATAGAAGGGGCGTTTAACAACGTCACAACAAACACTCTCGTGGAGGCACAAGAAAGGAAAGGAGTCCCGTCAAGCCTTTGCCAATAAATCAAGGCCAGCCTAGAAAAAAGGACAATCATATCCACTTTGGGGGGCCATACCATTAAGGCTAAGGCAGGGGGGCCTGCCCACAAGGAGGAGTGCTATTTCCACTGTTATGGGCTACACTAGTAGATGACCTCATAGGAAACTGTCCAAAGAGGACATCAACTGCCTAGGGTACGCGGATGACTTAGCCATTGTCATCAGGGGCCGGTTCGCGGGAGTTGTCTCGGAGCGAGCACAAAGAGCCCTAAACATAGTAGACAATTGGTGCAAACAGGAGCGATTGACAATCAATCAAAACACAAATTGTCGTACTCACAAAAAGATGAGCATTGCAAGGCCTAAAGCCACTGAAGCTCGGGGGTACGGAAATTCCCTTCGTAGGGGAGGCAAAGTACCTGGGAGTGACCTTTGACGCCAAAATGACGTGGAGACCACACATCACAAAAGCCACCAAAAAAGCAACAATATTATTGAGCAGGTGTCGCAGAATGTGCGGGAAAAATTGGGGGCTAAACCCTAAATTGACTCTATGGCTCTACACCAGGGTGATAAAACCCATGATAGCCTATGGAGCAGTGGTGTGGTGGACTAGGACAAAGCAAAAGGGGGCGATAGGACTCCTGAGCAGTACACAAAGACTAGCATGTCTCAGTACAACAGGAGCCCTAAGCACCACCCCAACAGCAGCCCTAGAAGCCATCTTGAACATACCACCACTATACATCTTTCTTCAAGGAGAAGAAGATGAGCTGAAGGCTAACACGATTACAGCAATGCCTAGCAATGCTATGGTGAAAAAATACAATTTCGAAAAGAAATACAAGGTTCTAATCCCACAAAGAGAAGACTGGGTCGAAGGCCAACCTACCAAAGCAGAATCATGCTGATTTACGGTCGGCTCAAAGACCGACAAAGGGGTAGGAGCAGGTATATACGGCACAAAACCCGAGACAAAGATTTCTGTCAGTCTCACCAAGGACACCACGGTGTTCCAAGCAGAGGCGATAGCTCTTCACCACTGCACAAGAGAAATAGCAAGACAAGACACCAAAAGTAGGTCAATTGCTATATTCTCCGACAGCCAGGCGCTACTAAGAGCACTAAGCTCCACACAAGTCGAATCTAAGCTAGTGTGGGACTGTATACGCGCTCTTAACTAACTTGGCTGTCACAAAAAAATAACAATCACATGGGTCACAGGACACGGAGGACATCCGGGGAATGACATAGCAGACGAATTGGCCAAACAAGGCTCGTCAAAAGCAGTAATTGGCCCGGAACCCTCTTGCGGAATCTCCAAAACCGCAGTCAAACGATCCATAAAAAAATGGGTGGAGACACAGGCCCATACCTGGTGGACGAAATTCAACCAGGACAGAGACAGGCGAAACAGTTCCTTAAGAAACAATCGCCAAAATTCACGACCGAACTCCTGAACCAAGACAGGAAAATGGTCAAAACAATAGTAGGCCTGATAACAGGATACTGCAAGCTCAACAAACATATGAGCAAAATAGGCCTGGTGGAAGAAGCATCATGCAGATTCTGCCTAAAGGAAGAAGAGGACTCGTTCCACATCCTAGGCCACTGCGAGGGTCTAGCAAGAATTAGATATCAAAAGCTAGGCACTACAAACCCAAGCGCGGAGACTTATGCCCAAGCCCCTCTGGCAGGGCTAATAGGACTAATCAAAGAGGCAAAGCTAGAGCTGGACATCTGAGATAAACAGGGATCCACAATAGACCTGGAAAGGTCGCGGTGGAATAGGCGCTGGTGCCACCTATACAACATCTATCTATCTATCTAGGGTGCAGCAGATGGGCAAGCTATAGGGAGGAACTGGTCAGGGTGCCTTGTGGAATTGCATTAAAGTGGATGGCGAAGTTCGTTGAGGCGGTACTAGAGGCCAAAGACGAAGAGATGAGTGCGGCCACCGAGCTGCTAACCTAGCCGAGGTTTAGCCGCATAAACTGAATGTAACTGTGTAAAAGTGTAAACATTGTAAATTGTAATTTGTAATTCTAATTGTATTGTATATATTCATTGTAAATTGTAAATAATTATAGAAAAGCTGTATATAAATAAAGAAGAAAAAAGGCGGTTGAACTGTAACCGACATCCCAATTCTCGTCCCGTAAAAAAAGTATTTCATTTCCGCATCCAAAATCGTTGAGAAAAGTAGAATTTTGTTGCATAGCAACACTTTTACGTATAGCAACACTTTTCCGCACTACTTTTATTTACTATTAATCAATGTTAATGTCAGTTACATACATGAAGTAACATATACTACACACGTACTATCGGTAATTATAACCTAATTTTTATGTGTCAGTGTCAAAAATGAAATCGCAAACACCTTTATAATTGATGTTATATGCAGTATGTGAAAACCTTGATGCCAACATCCTGCTCTCGTGCGGAAAAGTGTAATATTTCCACACTTTTTGTACAAATAACTATTTGATGTTTTTTTTAGCTAATTTATGTTTATTTTTTCTAGCAAATTTTAACAAAAACCCTAAAAAAAATTTATTTGTTTTTTGTAATTCTAAACATTTAAATTTTTCGATACGATAAAACCATAAAAGTGCGCCATCGTATCGTATCGATGGTTAAGCCGGAAAGTTAAATACTCCTAAGTGAATCTCGATTCTCTGTCTCCAAATGCTGATGAGATTCAAAAAGATCGAAACCAGTCCGTGGCTGTTGTTGGCGGGAAACAAAATGTAAAATTTAAATTTTTATTTGCTCGTTTTTAAAAAATAACAATTGTTATTTTCTTATTTCTCTCATTTTTTTTTTAAATTTCAAATAATATTTTTGATTGCCTTACTATTTAAATGTTTGTTCTATTTCTACATCCTTGATTTTATGAATGTTGAATATTACTGTTCCTTTGTAAAGAACTGAAAAGTATCATGAGCCTGAAAGTTTGCTGATTTTTTATTTAATGCATTATTTCTGTTGAGGTCTCTAGATACTATTTCAACATTTTTTGTAGAAAAGTTGGGTTTGCGTATATGCTCATACATCTCATAGATTTTAACCGAAATTTATATAAAGAATATTAATATATTTGGTGAAATTGTCCAAGGCTCTTTTTTAATTTTTATTTTGGGTTTTCTTTATACATATCAATAGTTTATATAAATATTTATACAATGTATTTTAAATAAAATTATTATTTAAGAGAAAAAAATGGTTAAATTGGGAAAGAAGTGTAGTTTTACGGAACGAATTAAATTCCTGTTTCAAAGATTTCCTAAAAATCAAGGGTAACTAGATATATTGAAAAAAGAAAAAAGTGTCAATATTTTCAAATTATTCCTAAAAATCAAGGGTAACTAGATATATTGAAAAAAGAAAAAAGTGTCAATATTTTCAAATTAATAAAACCCTGTTATACACATATAAAAAATGTAAAGAACAAAGATAATTTTACGCATATTAATAAAATATAATAAAATCGCCATTTTTTTCCGAAATGTGACATAAACTTACATTATTTAAATAGAAATCATACTTGGCTATGCCCTAATTGATTTTATGACATAAATTAAATCTTTTTAAAATTGAATTTGTGGCGTTTTGAATATTCTCTTATCATTAGAATTAAATGTTTCAACCTCAGATAGTCTAAGATACTTCACGGATTAATAAGATTTTTGTTTTTTACATAGCACCACTGAAGAAAGTCTAAATGATGGGATTGATCCGTTTTTAATCCCACCAATGATTTAAGAAAATAATTATTTAAATAATTTCGTACAGCCAATATGTTATGAGGTGGAGCTCCATCATGTTGGAATCATTCCAATCTTGCTAGTAATGATAAATTTAAATGATCGCAAATCTTCAGATGCTTCTTGAAGAAAAAATATTATGTTATTTATAATGAAACCTAAAAATTACTATAAATTATTTATTTTTAGAATGAACTATGTCATATGTGATATCGGATTAAAGAGTGAGAAAATCTATCGAATGAGGCCATAACCAAGTATTGTTTTCATTAGAAAATATCTTGGAAACTAGTGACAATAAAAATGTTCTAAATATGTCTTATTAATCTGTGTAAACGTATCTACTTTGTCTTTTACCGGTTTTTTCTATCTGTCATAATAACCGAGATATATTGATTTGAAAATATTGACACTTTCTACTTTCTTTAAAATAGCTATTTAAAACTTTTCTTTTTCTATCTCCTATAGTTTTCGAGATCTAAAACAACACCCTGTGTTCCAAATTTTAAACTGTTTTCTTTTCTTTCGGCTCCTTTAGTATCTTTATTCAAATTACAATTTTTAAGAAAATATTAATAGTGTTTTGAACAAACTTTCTATCGTTATATTTATGGAAAATATAACTATATATGTTATATATTAAACTAATTGCTAACAAATTGCAACTATGTTTTTCTGCAAAATTTCATTTAAAATTAGATACAGATAAACAACTTTATTGGAAAAGAGTGTTACATCTTATAATACGACAATTACTGTGCTTCTCTTCTTGTTTTTCTATTGGCTATCGACCGGTGGTCTTTCAGCCCGATTTCAATTGTTTCTTAGCGAAATTAATTTTTAGCAACATAATTTTATTGAATTAAAAATTCTTTCTCACAAAAATAAATAGAAATTAATAATTTTGAAAAAAAAAATAAACTGCTTCTAAATAACTTTTTAACTAATAAAATATATAAGTCCTTTACGTTGTAGAAAATTCACTAATAAATAGAAAAAAACATGAAAATATTTTCGTAAAATCTACAGCAAATGAGTCTTATTAAGACTACAAGAATAAATCACTTTGTAGTTGTTTCAAAAGTGATTTGTTCTTGTAGTCTTAATAAGACTCATTTGTTGTAGATTTTACGAAAATATTTTCGTGTTTTATTAACTTTTTAACTGTTTTTGTTATTTAACAAAATTTTAATTGACTGATATCGATTTAAAGTTCATGATGAAACTGCTCCGTAATATATTTAAATAAAACAACACAGTTGGGAGGGTTTGAGGATTTATTGTTGATCACTGCAACATATTTCACTACACAATGAAAAGTAAAATCTTTTTAACTGTGTTGTTTCATTTTAATTATGTTCTTGTCTTTCGTTTTTGCTATTTTTAATTCTTTCAATTGTTTTTTCTTGCGTTTGTTCAATGCACTGATTTACCTAAAAGAGTGGATAAACTCCGCGATAATAATGGAACAAAAGCGACAATTAACAACAGTAATGTAAACTTTATATTATTATTTCCTGCCAATAATGTTTCCGGGCAGGTTTTGACTTTGTAGGTCTCATCAGCATAGCACAATTAAAGGGCAACGGTTTTACAAAACTCTAGTTTTTCATTAAAACAGAGACACCATTAAAATAACATCTATTATAAACTAAAGCACTAAAAATCTTTCTTTACGCAGTTTATTTGAAAAAATACCGTAATACTAATAACCATTAATAATGGTCGCTTTGTGTCCGACATATATATTTGGTATTTCAAATAATCTGTGCGAAGAAAGGTTTTTAAACACCTATCTTTCTTGGTGAATCATAAATTAATTTCAAATAAACGATTCGGCTTTAGAAAATCCTTATCTACCAATGCTTTATTAGAACTTACAGAATTAATTCTGGAAATATTTGAATCTGGCGAATTTTGCGCGGCTAGGTTTTTAGATCTAACCAAAGCTTTTGACTGCATTTCTCACTCTATTTTAAATCGGAAATTATATTGTTATAACATTCACCCTAATAGCTGCTCCATGCTACTAGCATACATAAATAATCGTAAACAACCTGTTTTCAATAACAACAAATTATCCTTCTTTCGATATGTTGAACACGGTGTGTCACAAGAATCAATTCTTGGCCCACTGATTTTCATATTGTATATAAATGACCTCCCGAACTTCATTGAAGATGCCAATATAGTTCTTTATGATGATGATAATACGCTAATAAGCAAAAGTAAAACCTTAAATGAAGTATCTCTGTGTAGCCAGCAGTCACATTCAAAGGCTTTATCCTGGTTTCAAAGCAATCGACTCTTTGTTAATGATATTAAATCTGTGCAACTTGTATTCACACTAAAACATATGAATAATAATGAGATATTGAGTGAAAATGTAAAATATTTAGGTTATACATTGGATCATGAGTTAATGTGGAAAGCTCATGTGGATGAGACCTCGAAGAAGGTATGTTCTAGTATCTTTTTACTACGTAACCTAAATAATTCTGTGTCACCTTATATACTAAAAAATGCCCATTACGCATTAATTAATCTTATCTTCAATATGGCCGTATTGTAATGGGCCATTTTTCACATTCCCAAAAGTTATTTGCACTGCAAAGAAGAGATATTCGTATACTGGCTCACATAGGCTATCAAACAGAGTGTAAGCACTTTTTCATCCAACTAAAAATATTTACTCTTACCTGCATATACATATTAGAATGTTTACTCTATATTCAAAATCAAGAAGACAACTATTCATGATATTCATAATTACCAGACAAGAAATAAGCGACTTATTTGTTTAAATAAAATTCCACTTGCAAAATCGCAAGTAGGGACTAACTATTAAGCAATTAAATTTTTTAATTGTTTGCAAAGTAATGTTAGAAACCTACCTCTCGCTAAATACAAACAAAAAATTAAATCGTTAATCTACTTTGTGAATGAGTTCAGTGATACGTAATTTAAATCTTTGTACAATCTGTTACATGATATTCTTTAAGAATATTTATAATTTATGTATATAAGCTGTTTTTTTCTTTCTATATTCCGGGTGTGGCACTTAAGACGCCTCGGACCATAGCTCCCTTACGATAAAAGCTATCGAAAAAAATCTAAGATCAAAGTGGTGCATAATTACCGTCGCTATGTTTCAAAAATATTTGTAATCATCAGTGGCGTGCCGTACTCCAGTGGCGTAACAAACTTATGTTTTTTTTTTAATGGAATGCCCTATTTTTTATTGCAGATTTGGAAAGTGCTCGGAGAGTACTTATTTTTTTATCTAACATGTTATACCCTTCACTTTAGCGGTTTTGCTGTTATAACCCCTTCTTTCAAAATTGCGCCCCATTTTTGAGATTGTTTTTGTAGAGAAACTAATTGACGCCGGCGCCTAAATTTTGAATTGAGATACAGGTTAAGACCTTGTATACCTACACATAATTTTTTTTCGGGTAATTTATGGAAAAAAAAATGATTTTTGATTGATCTTCGCATGTTGTCATTTTTTTCGAAAATTTCTAAAAAAATACGGCGTTGTACAGCCAAAACTCTAAATTTTTTATTGGTACAAAAAAAATACACATTGCATAACAAATTTTCGGAGAAAAAAGGAATTTCATCGCAAATATCGGGAAACGTTTTCCGTTCCCAAGTGTGCCATGAGAAAACAAAAACACAAATACGGTCAACATAATAGTATGTACCTATTTATTCAACATGATATGAAAAATGCAGATAAAGAAAATTTAACAACTTAAACTAAATTTTCGAAATGACGACCTTCCTGCTAGAGGCATAACCGCAACTTCGACTCACAGGCTCTAGACACTGCCCTAAGAACTTTTGGTGATGTATCGCGGAAAGTCGCGCGGATTCTCTCCCTCCAATCCTCGACAGTAGTTGGTACCGTCCTGTAAACCTCGTTTTTGATATGGCCCCAAAGGAAGAAGTCAAGGGGAGTGAGGTCTGGTGTTCTTGGCTGCCACCTCACAGGACCCCCACGACCAATCCAGGAGTCCGGAAACGTTTCATCGAGAAATTCCCGAACGACACGGCTATTATGTGCAGGAGCCCTATCGTGCTGGAAAACTATCTGTCGTATAGCGGCTAGAGGGACATTTTCCAAGAGATCATCCAAGTCGTCGTGAAGGAACCTCAAATAAGTGTTGCCGTTCAGGTGCCCCTCGATGAAATAAGGACCCAAAAGGTGTTCTCCAAGTATGCCTCCCCAAACATTCAGCGACCATCTTTGCTGGTGGTTTATCATTCGCATGGCGTGTGGGTTTTCATCGGCGTAATAATGGTAGTTGTGGCGATTGACATGCCCATTTCTATGGAACGTCGCTTCATCAGAAAATAATACGCGCATAAGAAATGATTCCTCCTGTTAAATTTTGTTGATAGCCCACATGCAGAAATCTTGCCTCGCATGAAAATCTTGAGGTTGCAATTCTTGGTGCAGTTGAATCTTCAATGGACGGAATTTGTACTTTTGAAGAACACGATGTACGGATCGCGTTGAAATATCGTGGTTCCTACTAATATCACGGATACTGGTATGAGGATCTCCAATAACTGCCTCCAGAACCTGCAGTTCATTATTTTCGGTAAATCTCCAACACTTTTTGAAACGCACGTTCATTTGGATGTGCCCTGTGCGGATATCTCGCAGCGTACACTCGTGACGCCAAGAAACAATTCTTGTTACATTCTCCAAGAATAAATATCATGTCAACCATTTCCTCTTGAGTTCGGAACATTTTTAGAACGTTTATCAAAAATGACTTATGACTGTTACTGGCGTCTAATAATTTACTTTGACAATTACCAATCTTTTGTTTTCTCATGGCACACTTGGGAACGGAAAACGTTTCCCGACATTTGCGATGAAATTCCTTTTTTCTCCGAAATTTTGTTATGCAATGTGTATTTTTTTTGTGCCAATGAAAAATTTAGAGTTTTGGCTGTACAACGCCGTATTTTTTTTTTTTAGGAGGGGTGCCATTTGAAATTTTCGAAAAAAAAGGCAACATGCGAAGATCAATCAAAAATTATTTTTTGATTGATCTTCGCATAAATTACCCGCAAAAAAAATATGTGAAGGTATACGAGGTCTTAACGTGTACCTCAATTCAAAATTTAGGCGCCGGCGTCAATTAGTTTCTCTACAAAAAAAATCTCAAAAATGGGGCGCAATTTTGAAAGAAGGGGTTATAACAGCGAAACCGCTAAAGTGAAGGGTATAACATGTTAGATAAAAAAATAATTACTCTCCGAGCACTTTCCAAATCTGCAATAAAAATAGGGCATTCCATTTAAAAACCATAAGTTTGGTACGCCACTGATGATTACAAATATTTTTGAAACACAGCGACGGTAATTATGCACCACTTTGCTCTTAGATTTTTTTTCGATAGCTATTATTGTAAGGGAGCTATGGTCCGAGGCGTCTTAAGTGCCACACCCGGTATATTGGATGTAGTGACCTGTGTAAACTTATTCTATGCACCAATAATTATTATTATTATTAATCTGTCAATCTATGTATATGCCACTGGCCACTTACAATATCAAAAATGCACATGCTTTGTTATTTACACCAACAAGCGTTGGTCGCAGGTAAGTGGATTAGTAAAATTGCCTAATCTCTTTCTGACGCAGACAGTCAAGCTTACGATGTGGGTGTTGTTGAGGTAGATGTGGCCAATTTGAGGTGCAGCAGTGCAGCAGTAATATCGTTGAAGATATTAATTATTTCATATCCTGAACCTTCTACTAATCGTGGAAGACTATCGTCTGCAGTAGCAAAGTGGAAAGAAGTTGATACGCAACATTTATTTCCTGATGTTAATTTCGAGCAGCGCGTAAAGAACGATTCAACTTTTGGACTTGACATTCTCGAACTGAAATGTTTCTTAGAAATTTTCATGCTGTCTGGATACCATCCGCTTCTATCAGAACGGTCAGTTATACTGGGCAACTAACGAAGACGTGAGTGTCAAATTTTGCAAGATGGTTTATCAAGAAATCGATTTACAAAAATAAAATTTATATTACACTTTGCGAACAACGACGAAATAGATTAAGATGGTGTTTCAAGGTTTGTCCACTTATCGAAATGGCAAATAAAAAATTTCAACATTTTTTTTAAGATTCGGCTATAAGTTATGGGCATTGTACGGACCCGATGGATATTGTTATTCAAATGTATTCTCTACATCTGGTGCTATGGTGACCTGAACTATAAGAAGTGATATCGTATTCAATTACTGTATGAGACATTTTCTGCTCATGTTCTTTTTCGTTTGGTGATTAGAATTGGCCTTGTAGATCTTGTGATTTAACACCATTGGATTTCTTCTCTTTATAGGATAATTTAAAATCAAAGGTCTATGTCAATAAGTCCACAATCATCTATGCATTACAGGAGGAAATTAAATGTTACATCAACCAAATTCCGCCACATTTATGCAGAATGGCCATGGATAACTTCGACAAATGAGTGCGTCTGTGCCAATGAAACAGTGGAGGGCATTTACGTGGTATGTTATTCCATAATAATAACAAAAAAAACAAAAAAAATTCAAAGTTCAAAATCTGTGTTTTCTATTTAATTCAAATCTTGAATCAATTTTGGGATACACACAAAAATACTCCAAATAGCAGACGATTTATTAGTTTTAAAAAAATCAGGTTCATTTTGAATGCGCACTGGGAAGAGCACTGCAAGCCGCATTTTCTTAAACATAAAATAATAACAATTTTGTCTTTATATTTATGCAATATAGCGTTATTTATGTTTACTACTATGGTAAAATATACAATTAATAACGACATAAATCATAAATAAATCCGAAACTCCTGCTCAAAAACAATCGAAAACATTTAAAAACAACTTTAAAAGAACACTTTAAGAAACCCATATTACTCATTAGTATAGATGTTTTTACTAAACATGTGTTGATGCATAATGACCAAAAGTAAAAGTTACAGTGATTTCAATTCATCTAGATTATTTTATGTTAGTTACATATCCAATATATTTTTATTTACGACTTATATGTTTTTAATAATATAAATTTGAATTGTATGCACTAGTTTTAGGATAAATTAAAATGACTATGTAATATTCAAACCCAAATCAAACTACCTAAAAACTAAAATTAAAAAAAGTATTTAGTTATTTAAAATGCTAATGAATATATTCGTCAAAACTTTTATTTTGAAAACATATCCTCATGTTCATTAATAATATATTCACTAAGAATATTTTTTTAGAAAATATTTTAATCCCACCCATTCACAAAATTAAAATCAAACTCCTAGAATTTGATAGTATTCTAAATTCATTTCACATCTAAATATAAGGTTTGAAATAAATTTAAAAAAAATTGTTAGGTTAGGTCTAGATTATATAAACATTTGTAAGAGATGATGGTAGTGATAGGGGTAGATTAAATAAGTTTACCATTGGGGAATTTAAAAATTCAGTTTAGTCATTTAATAGATGCTTTTATTATTATTTAAATGCATTTTAGAGCCTTCAATTATCGTCATTTTCTTTCTATATGCAGTATTTATTCTTCTCAAATCTGGTAGGTTTCTTCTAAGAGGTGGGTCGTAACTGTGCGATATAACCTCTACAAAATTTGCAACTAAACGATCGTTAATAATATTCTCCTGCAAGAAAAAGAAAAACACGAAACCCAACTTGTCCTCCTTTTATCCAGGAGCGCGTTACTCACGTAAACTACTTCCCACATATTTATGATCTAGGGAAGCTTTAAGCGTCGCCCATAAAAATTCAAATTCGATCGTTCGGCCGTAAAATGTATTTAATTTGAGGCGGAGAGGAGGGTAGAGTTACTGCCGCTTGTTTTAATTTTCCGTTCGACCGGAAAGGGCGGAAAAGAGGTCGCCGCAGACGCGGAAAAACGCCCGCCGCCATTAGGGACAATCAATCCGGGAAACAGCCACCCGCGATACTTTATGTCCTCTCATTGAATTGTTAATGCACGGGAGAGCGGATTTCCAATTCGACTTGTTGATTATGTAAACAGCGGGGCTAAAGTAGATCAACAAGGGGGATTACTTCTAAAGAGACGTGGATGATAATTCTTGGAAGTTTGCTATTACACTAAATACGTTATTTGCATTCCATTATTTTGTGTTCCGCTCCAAATGGGCCTTGAATAGTTGGCAAGAGTTAAATTTGGTTTTGAGCAAATAGTTACTTAATAACGTTATTTAATAGATAATTATTAATACTATTTATTCTATATATTTGTTATAATAATTAATTAATTTTATCAGTATATTAAACCTTATTAAGAGAGTCAGAAATATAGAAAGTATTTATTTATGTTATTATATTTTTAAATCATAACAAAACATAAATGAACTTCAAGTTATTCTCAAATGAGTAACACTTTTCAGCGTCTCGATGTTAGTTAATTAAACCCTTAAATTTCACCAAGACAATTGATATTCCTTAATTCCCGCAAGCAGCGCAATCCTCGTAAATCCGAGCGATCCCATTGTTCGAAACTAAGTGCTCCATTGAAAATTGAATCTTGCATTACAAGAGGTGGCGGGATTAGGGGGTGCTGGAAAACGCGGAAAATGTACCTGTCCGTGTAAAGCGGCTTTAAATTATGAATTAATATTCATGAATGACTAGACTTTAATGAATATTACATAAGCCCGGCAGGAATTTCCATACATCTCCGGCGTTGCGGATGGGCGGTGGGAAGGTTGCGATATACATCAACCATCCGAAAATTAAAACGTTTTCCGCGGGAAACGCGCCCGGGGGAGCCACACTTTTTCCCACCGGCCGTTAAAATCCCGCCCCAGCTACGAAACACCGTTTGAATCCGTGAATGTGTGCGAACAGCTGTAATCATGAGTTGTGCGCGAAATTATAAGGGGGCACTTAAACGGATTACCTAAAATAATGTTATACGGTTCGGGGGTACTGACAAAACAAGTGTGAGGGTTTGCTTGTTTGTAGATTGTATAATTACATAGGCTGAAGTTGTAAGGAAGAAGGAAATTATCTAAATGAAAAAGATATTTTGTTAAATATGCAATTGAAAAACTATATTATACAGGGTTATTATAAATAAAACATTTGTGTTCCATATGTTTCCTGTCACGTGATTCGAGAAATTACACTATTTTTCAAAAGTGTACAAACTTAATATTAAAGTAGAAGGTATAATATTTTAGTAGAAATATAAAAAGTACATTACTAGGACTTCCTGGTAGTTGTTTAAGACTAATTTATACTTTCTAATTGCTCGCTTAATGTTTAATCTCTCTAATAAATTTAAATTTAGTTACTTTCGTTCTATGTATTTTGGCTTTATTATTCCAAGTTGATGGTTGTTTGCGACGCAATTTTCCGCAAACCCTATTTGTTAATTATTATATAAAATCAAGTGTTTATGTTCTTTTAGTCATTTTTTAAGTTTTTCTAGTTTGGCCTATATAAATGGCATCACAATTTTGATCATCTAATAAGCATATGCCGATTTCAAATATGGAATCTTGTTGGTTTGTTGTTAGTAAACTCCCTGGGTTTTGATTCTCACTTTGATCGCGATTATTTCATGTTTTTTTTTTTTAGATTTTAACTGATCCTGTTGATATATGGTCGGTGTTGTCCATTCCTTTGTATAGATGTTCCGATATTAATTTATTTGATATCCTTTTTACCATTTTGAAAATCATCTTATCATTATATCCGTTATTTTTTATCGCTATGGATTTTTTGTTAAAATCTTTTACGTTTATAGGTATTTTAAAAGTCTGATTCAAAATAAGACGTTCGATATTAAGTTGAATGTATGTGTAGACAATATTTCTTAGAAATGTTTCATATAGACTTCTGCAATTAGCAAGGGCGATCCCATCGAGGAAGAAAAGAAATTGAAACTAAACCTATTAGAGGGATTAAAGATCAAGCAGGCCATTAAAATGAGCAAATTGTGTAAACCACCATCAATAAGATGCACCGGGACACCTAATGATGTAAATATTGTATTTATACTAAAATGTTACACCTTCTACTTTAACCCTTTGCTGCACCTGGGGGGACCCCATCCTTTCTTAAAAGTGCATGTGCAGGTATTGAAGTGGTGCAACCAAGGGTTAAGTTTATACCCCTTTGAAAATGAGTGTCAGAAAACTGCTAATAAAAATATGGAAGAAGTGTTTTAATTCTAATAACCGTGTAAAATTCCTGATCTGCCAAGAGAGTGGGCTAAGAAGTATTTCACATATTTTATATTGAACGATAATGAAAAGAAGTTATGGTGTAACAATTACATATATTTCAATATTAAGTGAATGCAGCATCGGTATATTGCCACAATTTAGACAGTTGTTAGACAGCATTTAAAAAAATCACACAGAACTCCTAAAACGGTTTGCAAGCATCACATATATTCGTTTTTTCTCAAATGATTTCTTGGATAGCAAAAATTTTATAAACACTACCATCAAATCCCAAAAAAAGTGCCAAATTCACAAACTATACTTCGCTACACCTGCCATAGTGTCTAATATGAATGCACCTGTATACAAAATAAGTTTACGATTAATTAACTTCTCACTTAACCTGCGGTGAAACATTTTTATGTTAATAAAAGGATTAATTAAGCACTTGGTTATGTTTTAATAGTGAAACATAACCAAGTGCTTAATTAATCCTTTTATCAAAATAAGTTTCTTTCTTAACTCCTACCTACCTTTACTTTTCAAAACTCCCAGTCAAAAACACATTTTATGAACAAAGCATCTGGATTATAAAACATATTAAAATCCTTTAGTTCGATGTAGAAAATTAACTAATAATTTAACAATGCGAAAACATTTCGTGATATGTTGTAGATGTAATGTGTATGTATTTTTAAATTATTAAAGCACTTTAAACTAACACACAACAGCATCTTAATTATCCAGATCAAATAATAGAAGCAAACAACCCAAACCCAGAAGAAATACTTAGATTAATCAACACGTACCTCAACTAAAACTATTTCAAATTCAATAACGAATATTATATTCAAAACGACTGCTTAACGATGGAATCGCCCTTGTTACCGCTAAATGCAGAAGTCTATATGAAATATTTCGAAAAAATGGTCCATACATATATCCAACTTATTGTCGAATGCCTTCTTTTGATGCAGATAAGTCGATGATATTTTCTTCATTCAGGATTAAAAATTACATTTTAAGAGTTGAAGTCAATATTCTGTCAATTAAAAAATATACAGGGTGTAACAAACATTTCTATTTTATATTTTTGTGGGAAACCGTTCAAGATACCAATCATTATTAAGAGATAAAATTCAAATGAATTAATATTCCAAGTAGTATGTCTTAAATTTTAATGAGGTGCGCCAATAAAAACATGTTATAGTTTTATATGAGATACTACTGATTTTTATACTTCTTGTCAATCAATGATGGTCATAATAAATGAAATGATGTGTTATGTTGATAAAATATGTTAAATCATCATATCCCAGCAATCTATGGTTCAGATATTTCTTACATTAACTGAATAAACTAACAGAAAGAAATAGAAGAAGCAAATCAAAGGAGAAATAGAATAAAACAAATATAAATGAACCATAACAAAAGAAGACAAACTTGCGCGAAGGATATATTAAAGTAAAAAGAGAGAAAATGTATAGATTTGGTAAAATCTCCTCACCTTAAGGATAAAATGAGGATATATTGATTTTCCTACAGTAGCACACATCATCTTCGGAAAATCTCTTTCTCTTGAAATGGGGTTTAAAGCACACTATCGAACTATCAACCATGACAAAAAATACTCCATCCTACTAAATTCTGATTGAGGTACCAGTTTTCATCAAATAGCCAAAGATAAACAAACAAAAAAAGATGTCTTGGAACAATAACTCACAAGCTCACACCACTCTCAAATCACTGAAACAAAAGAATTGCGACTATCTTAAATATAACAAAGGTAATGCGACAGTCATTTAAAAAATGTTAATTCATTATTAAATAACGATCATTAGAATATAATTGAGTAAAATATTTTTAACAGTTATGTTTATTTATTTATTCTTTGTCATACTTGCTTAAAAAAACTGCAGTTATTACAAAATAGATATAAAATATTGAAACCATACAAATTTTGACAGCAAGTTGAAGGGTGGAGTTAAAAAGTTTAGTAATTTGCAACAACATGAATTGACATAAAAACTAACTAGTTGCAACCTGAAAATGAAAAATGGTGATGTGACCATCATAGTACTTTCCCTATATTTGACTCGAAAACTATGAGGTTTACGCAAAAAAGCTATTCTTAGTAATTTGTTCAGTTTTAAATTCTCTACAATCATTTGTTAAATAAATTTCATGTAACTCCAATAGTTGGCAATTGGCAAAAAATGTCAAAAATTTCATTTTTTTTTTTTTTTCGTTAAGTTATGAAAAATATATTTTAATAATATTTTGTAATATTTTTCATATTAAAAAAAAATATCGGAAAAAAATATAGAAAATATAACTACTTCGTATATAGGGAAAGCAAAAATGAAAAAAAAAAAATTTTTACGATTGTATTTCTTGCCGAAAATTAATTCTAGCCCGACAATAAATTCAGACCTTAATTAATTTAAAAATAAATCTAGGCAAAGTGCTGGTGTCGTCTGGCGTAGAATTTCTTTTTCCATTTCCAATTTCAGAAGAGAAGTCAAAATCAAACGACGACATTAAACAATATATAGAATTAACCAGAATGGTCATGGAATCTTATATTTTTCAATTTTATTTATTTATTCTATAAATAAATTCTGTAGAATTAACACCGAAATTAGCAGAAGTAACAATCGATAACAATTTTAAAATAGTTTCTTTTGATGTGTCTAACATGTTCTAAAATACCAACAAAAGATTACATACAACTTATAGATCATTTAGATAGAAATAATGTTAATTCCATATTTAATATTTAAAATATATTTTATTTATATAAAATTGAAGATGAACTTTCAACATTTATCAGCCTTATCAATCAATGAGTTAATAATATCACAATTTTTAGCCATCATTGAAAACATACTTGACTATAATTATTTTACTTTTAATAATAACTATTCACAAATTCCAAAGTTACTTGTTAGCTAAAATTTTTATGGATAACTTAAGAAAACAAATTCAGGAAAAGAAAACATATTAGCTGGAGGTTTAGATATGTTAACGACATCCTTGCATGTTTTAAAGGCACAAGCAGGCAAATCAACCATTTTTTTAATTTCATCAATTCCATTTATCCATCAATCATATTCACAGAAGAAACAAAATCTAACAACTCAATTAATTGCCTCGATCTTTCAATTAACAAAATAAATAATAAATTTAAGGTAAATTTTACAGAAAACCTATATATACAGACACCATCATTCCAAATCACTCCTGACACCCCTAAAACACAAATTTGTGAGTTTTAATTCAATGATTAATAAAGCCCTTATTATTAATAGATTAATCAATAAAATTGAAATTAAACGGCTTAACAAATATTTATGTGTACAAACGGAATCGTAAAAAAAGTGCATTCAAAGTAATCACCTACTATGGAATTTTAAGCTCAAAAATATTCTTGGAAAATTTAATGTCATAGCAAATTGAGTACGACAGTTTTCAACTGCAAAACAAAAGTAGACATAATAAATATATCTGAAATTTATAGACTAACTTATACTTAATCTGATTGTAAATTCAAAATTAGATTAAACGAGCATGAAAAATCATTTTGTCATAAAAAGAATATTTCAACCTTTGTAAATCATTTACTGGAAACAAATCACCCTTTCGAAATTAATATGCTTTCGGTAATCTACTGAACAGATAAAGGACGTAAGATAGATTTACTAGAACACTGCTATTCTGAAAAGGAAGATGGAAACGGGTATTACTACACAGAAGGCGTTAAGTAAAATAAAATACAACAAGACTCAGAAGATCAGGAGAGTCAATAGCACCGTAAAGTAGCTTATGAACAAGTACAACATCGGAAAGAAAGTTTCTTCTATCGAGATTAACATTTGGTAGTCAATCGGTATAACTAAATTGCACCTTAGAGCATAAATAACAATACACTAAGATGAATACCAAAAGTTGCATTAATAGGGGAAGACATGAACTGACTACTTCGAATATATTGGCGTCCATTAATACCAAAACAACTTAACTTATGAATTAAGAAACAAGGAGCAGCAGGTGAATTCTTGAACCCGCTTTCGGTATACCCCATGAAACCGGAAAGAAAATAATTCGACGCAAGCAGAGGACTCATTGTCGGCAATTAATTGGGATTTCATTCAGTATGATTTCCTGGACCTAAATCAGAAATGGGAAATCTATCAAGGCATTCTAATTAATATGCAGAAATGTTTTCCCGTTAAAGTATTTAAGGAAAAAACTAATTCCACTGTAATATAGTAATGGTTTACCAATGAAATTACTATTCAAAATATCCAACCGATCAAAACAAAGAGTTTAGGAATAATTATTTAAAACGCTATAAAGAGCAAATATCCTTAATGAAAAGACAGGCAAATAACAATTATATACAACAAGCAACAAATAAACAAAAGGCAGTATGGAATACAATATGCCCCAAAACGAAAAATAAAAATGACTGCGACATATCTTGTGATGAATTTAATTAATTTTTTATTAATATAGCGGATTCACTAGTCGATAACTAACAAACAAATTCTAATTACACCCAACAACCAACGAAAATAAATACCCACTGTAGTTTTCATAAAGTTTCCGAAATATAAGTACGAACTACAATTGAAGATCTAAAAAATAGCAGTTGCTTCGACATCCATGGCTTGACGACAAGTATGATTAAATGTATAATGAATTTTATTATTACTCCACTCACTAAACTAATAAATGAATCAATAGCAACCGGGAATTTTCCTTCTATACTGAAATTAGCTTAAATTTTGCCCATACACAAACAAGGAGACATAAACGATGCAAATAATTACAGGCCAATCGCAATTCTTGCAATATTATCGAAGATTGTGGAGAACATATTAAAAAATCAAATTGTCAACTATTTTGAAGTTAATAAATTATTCTTGGATGTACAATTCGGGTTCAGAAATGGCAAATCCTCCGTGGATGCAATTTTAAAATTAACAGATATTATTATACATAGTTTTGAAAACAAATCCGTAAAAATGGGATCGTTTGTCGATCTAATCAAAGCGTTTGATTGTGTTTCTCACGACCTACAGATATCTAAGCTGAAATACTTTAACTTTGATGCAAATAGCATTAAATTAATGCAAAATTACCTAGACGACAGATAACAGCCTGTGCATATGGAAGGAACACAATCACAGATAAAACAAATTAAAAGAGGGTTGCCACAGGAATCAATTTTAGGACCCATTCTTTTCATAATTTTCATAAACGATCTTCCATCACAATTAGAAAAGTCAACCACAGTTCTCTTCGCCGACGATTGTGCAGTAGATATAGGTCGTAATTTAGGCGAAGTAAAAAGTAACAATAAACTTAGCTTAGAAGCAATCTCTAAATGGTGCTCAGAAAACTAAAAGCATAACCTTTAATGTTATAATGTTCTGGAAAAAGCGTTCTACTCTTTTGAGGACTTTATTAACAGTAATATTAGTTTGTAACTTTGAGAGTTTTTATTTGTTTCCCTTTTAAATTTTTAAAGATTAACGCTTATATTCTTAACATGTTACTTTTAAGACATTTTAATAAATTACACTTTGTCATAGTTTTCATCGATCTCTTAAGGGTCGTTGCAATATGTTCTGGGTCTACGCTAAAGCAACTGTTTTGCTATGTTGAAAATTTGCAGTCGTTTACATTTTCTGCACGTCATTTATACCCCAAATAGTTTGAAATTATTGTTCTCATAATGTATGTTTAGTCGTTAGTGTATTATATATATTTCAAGTACTAATTATCTGGCAACTGTAATATTGACGTATGTAAGATATTTTTATCAATGCATAAATAAAATATTCTATTCTATTCTATTCAGAGGAGCACAAAAAGGTATTGCATGACTAAAAGGGAATGAAGCATACAAGACTATTCCTAGATGGTCCGGTACCTGACAGCATGCTGATGCTGTCAAGACTGAGTAGATTAAAACTAAGAAAAATCATAGAACTAGTCACTGGGCACTGTGACCCGAATAAGCACAAACATAGGATGGGAATTGAGAAAAGTCCCCCTATGCCATGATAAACGGAAACGCACGGGGAAATTTGGGAAGCCTGTGCTTCCTGTGCACAGGAGTACACAGGGAGTCAAACATTCAGAGGCGCACAAAAGGACCACGAAGCTACGTGGTGATATGAATTCAATTCAATTAAAATTCACAAACTGAACTTCCCAATATCTGCCATAGTGGCTAATATGACTGCACTTATATTCAAACTATGTTTCTAGCTGAACTCTACCTACTTTACTTCAAAAATCTCAGTCAAAAACATCGTAGACCTTGTGAATAAAGGATCTGAAATTATCACATAACAGCATCTTAATCATCCAGATCAAATAATAGAAGGAAAACACTCAAACCCAAAAGAAATACTTAGATTAATCAACATATGCCTCAACCAAAACTATATCAAATTCAATAACGAATATTATATTCAAATCGACGGCTTAACGACGGGATCGCTCTTGTCGCCGCTAATTACAGAAGTCTATATGAAACATTTCGTAAAAAAATGTCTACATATATCCAACTTAATGTCGAACGCCTTTTTTTGATGCAGATATGTCGATGACATTTTACTCATTTGGATCAGTATTAGAAGACAACCAGACGCTTTCCTAAATCAACTGAATCAGTTCTACTCAAACATTCAATTTAAGATGAAAGCAGAACTAAATAAGTTGAACTTATTGGACATTTTGATCACCAAAAAGAGTAATAAATTAACATGCATGATATACATAAAGCTGACCACGACAGATTCTATTCTACCAGCCGACTTTTATCAATCCTTACAAATCAAATAAGCAGTACTCAACTCACGCATACTTTTAAACATATCCGTAAACCTAGAAGACTTCTAAGAATTATCTATCATAAAAATCAATGCCATAAACAACGGATATAATGATACGATAATTTTCAAAAAAGTAAGATGAAAACAAATTGATATCCAAATAACTATATTGGAATGGACAACACCAACAAAACATCTAAATAATAATAAAAATATATAAGTCCTTTACGTTGTAGAAAATTAACTAATAATTAGAAAAAATACTGTGCAGTTAAATATATGGGTCATATAAGCAACAATATTAGTAAAAGAACCAAATCATTGCAATCCAATGGATAAAAATAACTAGGGATCTTACTAATTAACAACAAACTATACAAACAAGACTACATAATAAAAAGCGGCGTATACCAATTAGATTGCAAAGACTGTGATGCATTTTTTATAAGCCAAACTAGAAGAATAAAAAAAGTAGAATACAAGCAATAGAGATTAATAGGGATTACTAGAAGAGAAAGGATTAAACATTACATTTTAAGAGTTGAATTCAATATTCTGTTAATTATAAAATAAAATTCAAATTAATTAATACTCCAAGTAGTATGTCTTAAATTTTAGAGGTACGCTAATAAAAACATGTTATAATTTGGTGTTGAGGCACTACTGATTAAAAATACTATCGAACCTAAGAGCATTTGAAAACATAATCAACGATGGCGATAATAATTCTATTCCAATAAATTTATATTGAGGTACCAGTTTCCGTCAAACGGCCAGGGATACTTAATACAAAACAAAAAAGATGAAAAAATAACTAGAAAAGATATGGTAACTCCATACTCAAATCACCGAAGCAGAAGTATTACGATTATCTTAAATCTAACGAAGGTAATATGATAGTTATTCTGGATTAGATAGTTAAATATGTAAAAAGAGTTTATTTATTATTAGATACGATCATTAGAATATAATTGAATAAAATACTTTTAACAGTTATGTTAAAAAGATCAGTAATTTCCAACAAATTTAATTGACATAAAAACTATTTGTAAATTAATACTGAAAAAACTAACATTATTACGATTGCATTTCTCACCTAAAATTAATAAAAACCCGACAATAAATTTAGACCTTTCGTGATTTCAATATCAATACAATTTCATTTAAAATAACAAAATGGATAGTATAAAAATTTAATCATTTAAAAATTAAAAAATCAAATTACCTTACAGAACTATTAATTAATTTAAAAATAAAGCTAAAAGAAATACAGGTTTTGTTTGGAATAGAATCTCTTTTGTGCCAGCTGACAAAATTATTCAAATCCTACATGATATTTCAGAAGGGAACTCAAAATTCAAACGACGACATCAAATAATATATAGAATTTACCAGAAAGGTATCTAGGGATCTAATATTTTCGAATTTTAATTATTTAAAGATCCACATTCTTTACAAAAATCAGTAGAATGATCTCGGAAATTAGCAGAAGTAACCATCGATAATAATTGTAAAATAGTTTCATTTGATGTGTCTAACATGTTTTCTAAAATACCAACAAAATATTGCATACAATTTATAGATAATATAATGTATGATAATCAAATATATGACAGTATATGTCACCAAAAATGTGACTTAAATATGCTTTATATAAGCAAAAAAATATATAAATGAATACCTGTAACAGCATTTGGAAGTTGTATTTAGGATCTGTATTTATGGGTTTGAGTGGAAGATCCTTCGAAGAAGTGAACTCCGCCCGCCTTCCCTTCAGCCAAAATTGTGTGTATATTTTATTATTTTATAACATATTTTTTTGTAATTTTTATTTTATAAGAAAGGAGTGCAAAGATATAATAAAGATAAAAATTAAGATAAAGATAAAGATCATTTACATAGAAATAATATTAATGATATTTGATAATGGCAAAGTCATCGTATCTCCTTCAGTATAAATACATTTTTGATTAGTAGAGCATGCGCGCCTTAAAATGCGTATAGCCGTCTTTTAACCAGGAAGATGGAAACGATTATTGTTAGACAGAAGGAATATGAAATACGACAAGACTGTGAAGATCGGGACAATCAATAGCACCGTTAAGTAGCTTATGAACAAGTACAACATCGGAAAGAAAGCTTCTTCTTCGAGATTAAAATTTGGTAGTAAATCTCTTTTAAACATGTTCTAACTTATCTTTGCCCATACTCTTATTGGGAGGCCATACTTTGGATAAACACTCAAGATGTGGATGAACTAGACCATTAAAATAACGGATAAGATTTTGTCACTATGTTGGGTATATGAGTGGAAAATGATAAATTAGAAGTAAAAAGGATACCTAAATATTTTATAAAATTGACTAGCAATAACTGTTCAAGGTTTGAATTAAATAACACTTGGTTTGTTTCGCAATATTTTCTCTATTCACTCGACTGGTTTCGCATTTAAGGCAAATTGAAGTACTCTTGATAATGCATTAAAAAGCGACACTAGTTGAGTATATGGAGAAAAATTGTGAAACAAACTAAATACAATTTAATTTAAACCTGAATCAGTAATAGTTCAAAATCTTTCACCAAGTAATAAGTGAGAAAGTAATTCAAGATATATAACTGTTATCCCAGCAAAGAATATGCGTACGGATGCACGCCTAGAAAAGGTAATTATTTTGCGTATTTTGAAATTCAGTGAAAGGGAAACCATACAAGATACCAAACATTATTAAAAGGTAAAATTCAAATTAATTAATATTCCAAGTAGTATGTTTTAAATTTTAATAAGGTATGTCAATAAAAACATGTTATAGTTTTTTGTTGTGGTACTACTGATTTTTATCAGTTTGAGTCATAAAACTCCTCACAAACAAAATGATTGCGACTATCTCAAATCTAACAAAGGTAATACGATAGTTATTAGCTTTGTTAGGTTTTATTGACATACCTTATTAAAATTTAAAAGATTTGAGATAGTTGATTGAATAGTTATTTAAAAATGGTTAATTCATTATTAGATTACGATCATTAGAATATAATTGAGTAAAATACGTTTCACAGTTATATTAAAAATATCAGTAATCAGTACAATTAAGTAACTTATAAACAAGTACAACGTCGGAAATAACCTACTAAATTAAAAATTGATCTGTATAACTTCCCACTAAATTGCACTTGAATCAAATGAAATTTTTTTGAACATGTTCTAACTTATCTTTGTCCATACTTGTATAGGGAGGCCATGCATTAGAGCAACACTAAACATGTGGATGAACTAGAGCATTAAAAGAGAGAATTATAGTGCGATGTTAAAAAAAAATTGCGTTTCGTACAAATAATCCCAATAAGGTTTAGCTACTATGTGATATATGATATATGTGTGGAAAGGGATAAGTTAAAAGTAAAAAGAAAACCTAAATCTTTCCTGGAATTACGTTACGTACGTTACAATGGATGCACACCCAAAAGAGGTAATTATTTGGCTTTTTTTAAATTTCAGTGTAAGCTTATTGTCCTCCTGAAGTAACCAGATATTCTCCACTGGTCGAACTAGCATAAAACATTTCATTTCGCAAATAATAAGCTATTTACGCTTGAAAACGAATTCACAATTAATAAAAATATTAAATTACTAGGGACTAAAGTAGGACCCTTGGGGAAAACAAGAAGTTAAATTAATAGGGGGAGACACACTAACCAATTTAAATTTATTTGCGTTGATCTGACAAATAAAATTTAACCTAATCTAAAAGAGCTCCATTAACAACAAAACAACTTACCTTGTGAATTAAGAGTATGTGATCGATTGTGTCAAAGCCTTTTATACATTGGTATAAACCGAATCTACCTGACTTCTCTTAGTCAGGGCGTCAATTATGTAGGATTCATAAACTAAGAGACTAGTTACACGCTTTAAACTTAGATTTACAAGCTATAAAACCATGTTGACACGTATATATTAAGGATCGTAGCACAGAAATCATAAATTTGGATAAAAGTTTATAGGCACCACCGATAGCAAAGATATTGAACTGTAATTATCAACATTATTTTTGTTTCCTGACTTTAGTATTAGTGTAACAAAAACACCTTTTCATCAGTCGGGAAAAATACTTATAACGAGAGACTGATTATATAAAAGCCAAAGACACAAACAAAAATTAAAGCGAATTCGTTTACAATATTGTTGGTGCCTGTAATTAATGAATCACCATTAACAAAAGTCCTCGGCATAGATGTAACATAATCCCAAAAAGCGTTTAGATTATTTTTAATGGAACGTACAACTAATTGAATATGAGATGAATAATTATCATTAGCTAAACGTTTGTATTTATTACGAATAGTACTGAATTTCTCATAATCAAATTGACTCCGAGATAATTTCTAAGCTTTTTGCATTTTTTTTCTTAGAAATACAACTTGCTTAAATTCCTTACTGAGTTATTTTGGAAAGGTTGATTTATTTTTGTGGACATTGTTAATTTTTGGTATGAACCGATCAAATGTATAAAATATTGTTAAGTAGAAACGATCACATGCATCCTCTATACTGTATCCCTTGAATAGAGCATCTCATCTTATATTAATGAAAGCATCATTCGATGACGTGTAATCTGAACGCTTGTTGGTCGTTACTAAGCCAAGAATTTATAGGTGGAATGTTAAACTGTGAAGTAAGTACATTTTTTCGAATCTTTTGTTTTCTTCTTCTTTTTCTTTTATACATCTGCTTCTCTCAAATCAACTTCAATTGTCTTCAATTGCATATCTTGAACTTTTTTGTTTTCTTCAAGCGAGAAACTTTTCAATTTGTAGAATTGACATAGTCTAAAGAAACGTATAATGAGACATTTTTTTATTATCTTGATTTAAAGAACAGAGAAAGTCTAAAACTTTTGTTATTTTTTTATTTAGAATACTATTAGCATTTTCAGTGACCTTAATGTCCTTTTGGAAACTTATAGAAGTTTTCCTTGATTTATATTTATTGATTTCGCTGTAATATTGTATATTTATGTTTCTTAGTAAATATATATTCCTTGACTTGTGTATACTTTTGTTACCACACCTATAAACAGTATTATTATTGATGGTTTTCTCAGAGGAGAAATACTTTCCACAAAACTTGTGTTTGGGGTATTTCATATCTTCACAGATGGTTCTTCTCCTTCGAGCTCTTATAAACTATTAGGGTTGTCGCGAGAGTGTACCAGCAGAGACTTTCCACGGGGGGTTTGGTATTATGATGTCTTGAATAATATTAATCTTCTTTTTCTCTTTTGTAGAAGTATCTTCTTCTTCGACAGAAATAACTGTATCCTGATCATCTAGGTTTTCTGTTTCAACGGATGCGTTGTTAATATTTGAAGGTTCTTCAACGACTTGCTTTTGAAAAGTATTAAATTAATATCATATTTCATCAACTAACCCCAATTGACTTGAAGATTCAGTAATTTCAATATCTGATATTTGCTACTTGTTTGAAATACATGTTTTATCTGAAGGAATGGACTGAGAAAAAGAAACACCGTGAAATTATACAGACTGTTGATAATGATAGAGATCAGGAGGTATTGAAGAAGACATTTTCGAAAAAGTTAATTTTACTGAATGTAAACGGCCGAAAAGAAATAAAGAGAAATATACTTTTATATAAGTGGATTTAAGACAACGAAAAAAGTAAAAAAAAACAGAGAAAATAGAAGAAGATATATTAAAATGTATTAAAATCCTTTAGTTCGTTGTAGTCTTAGTAAGACTCATTGTTGTAGATTCACGAAATATTTTCGTAGTTTTTAAATTATTAAAATGAAAAAATCAGAAAGGTTTGACTATATTAGAGAAATAAATATATAGAAAAGTTCAAATAAATTATCTAAAGAAATCAAAGAGTCTGGCGAACTGAAGAAGCGAACATTAAAAGAGACTTTCCTTGTTGAAGAAGAAATATCAATAAAGAAGTCTAAGAAAATTAAAACTAGTGAGAAAGAAAATAAGACTGAAAAAGTAAAAAGGAAATTTTCAGAATTCCAAAGTTTCAAAACTGAGGAACTAAGTAAGAAAAAAAAGAAGAATAAAATTAGTTATTTACAAACTTCAGAGGAGAAGGTCACTACTAATTTAGTAGTGAAGAAGAAGAAGAAGACCCAGAATTGTATGTATATATTTGTAATTACAGTAATCCAAAAGCAGTTTTTGTAGTTAGCTGTCAGCAAGCCTTTATTTTTTTTACGAGTCGATCTGGATTACTGGAATTACAAATTACAACCATTATGACTAACTGGAAAGTGGATGAAATTAATAAATTAGAAGAAGTTAAGAGTAAACTCCTGAAGAATGAGTTTAGGAACTATATGATTTATGATACTAGTCGAAATAAGAGGATGAAAACAAAGAAAATTGTGAAGAAATATGATTAATGTTTTTAGTACTGAAAATGTGCTGAGCACAGTTATTTTTACATATATAATGATTATGTTAAAATTATTTATAGTGGGCGTTGATATATCCAGAGGTATTAAAACGAATGTTGTTTTAAGACAAGAGGATTCTATTCTAATATCGTATTCGTCATTAGTCCATGTAGCAGAGGGTAAGTTATAACCACTAAGCATGGTGAAACATGTATTGGAATTTGATATTGATTCTACGGATTCATAGTGAATTGGATAGATAGAATAGTTCCCAAGAATGATTTTATTACGATCCATCTGAATACAGGCATACAATTCTTCATAAAGGGAGTTATGATTATAGATATTATAAGAAGACCATTTGTTAGATACATCAGTAAGAACTACTCTGTACCGGGGATGCGATCACATCTATACACATTAAAATCTATCAAATCCTTGTTCAGAGTTTGATACAGTGTTCGTCAGCCACGTTTCCACTGACAATAAAAACACCATGTTACGTCATGGAAATGGCAGAATACTATTTAGAGCGTAGTCCCGGTACATTTTGATAATATAAATGCAAGTTATAGAGATTGTTAGGCATTTGCTTTGATTTTAGATATCTTGATAAAGTACTACCACCGGGTGTTATATTGTTTGAACAAGATTGATATATACGGTAACAAAGTAGAGGCGTTAATTTGTTACGTTGGTTGATTTAGTAGGTTTATCCCTATGGCGTCGATTGATGATAAGATGTATTTATATTTTTATTAAAAATATACATTAAAACTATCGGAAGCAACTAAAATGAAGATTGAAATTGCATGATCCATTGGAGTATATTTCATCAATTTTAAATTTCAGGAAACGCCTTTGCACCTTTTTAATACCTAAAGTAATATTATTGTAATAGAGACACCAAATAATTGAGGTATACTCTAATTTGCTACGAATTGAAGCCAAATACAAAAAAAATTGTAGGTAAAAAAATATTAGTAAAATGTTTTACTTTATGCATAAGAAAACTCAAACTTTAAAGCCGAAGACGTGATAATATTTATATGGTTGCTAAAGTTGAGATGACAAAAACAACTCCAAAATTCTGTTGACTTTAAGAACTTATCTAAGCAATTATAAATCTTAATATTAAATTTATCGACTGCTTTGTTAGCTTCTACACATGATTTGAAGAATACCTTATCATCATTCGGGGGGGAAAGTTAGATGGTTTAATGTTACGATTAACTTGATGAAAAGCCGATAGCATCATCCGTGCAGGATTAAATATATTAGAGTATATAAATAGATTAATAGTTTATAATATATATCAGTGTAACTAGAACTCTAGTTTAATTATTACCAGCTAAATTATGTCCAAACTCTAAACAAAGTTTTAACTAAAAAATATTATTATTTTATAACCCGATCTCACTCATACGTATTAAATTATATTTTATATTCACATTTATTATGTAATAATATAACCTTTTTCTATCGCTCACTAGTAATCGATCCTTAACAAAACATTCAATCAACACACCAGAATTACCAGTCTATTCACACAATTGTATTCTACCCTCCATCGCACCGGACGATAAGTTTTCATTATCGAGGCCAGAAAATCGTTTTCACATATTCTCTATTTATTGGTGTACTAGATTATTAATTGTTGGGAATAAAACGGAAATATGAGTCTAGCAAGTGTCCCTTTACGGCGGCGGAATAATTTAATGAATCCAAGCGAAACCATCTGCTCCTCGCGTGGATGCTTTTAAGGATTCGAGCGCACAATAAAATATGATAAACGGTTTTAACTATTTTTCATAAAGTTTAAACGCGATGGGAGCGAAAAAGAGCAAATGGACGCGCATAAATATGGCGCGAAAGCAGCCAACCCAATACTGACGAGAGCGCCGAAAGAAAAAAATAATAATTTATGATGAGGCGTTTATCTGAAATGTAGGTTTATCATAGCAAAAAAAATTGTTTTCGTGATATCATCACTTATAAGAGAAAGCAGCTAAGATAGGTAAAGTGTTCATGTATATTTAGTAATATATAGTTGCGTTTTTGAGATTTTTTATACTACTATATTTTTCATAATCAACCAAACTGTTTACTCATTATTAGTTCATAAATATATACGAAATAGTTACAAATATTAACGAGAAAGGGAAAACCAATCAAACAATGAAAAAAATATAATGGACAATCCAAGAAAACTGGTGACACTAGCGAATAAAATAAATAATAAACATAAAATAAGTTATAGAATGAACAAATTAATTAAGGAATTGACGAGGGGATACAAAAAAATATTGTGATGAATGTAAAAATATATTTAAATAAAAAGAAAAGTTAAATATTTCGAAAAGTAGGCGAAACCCGAAAAAAAAAATAAGAGAAAAGTTTAAATAATATACGATAGAATTGAAAAAAAGGCATGCGAATAAGGGAAAAACGAAAAGAAAAACAAAATAGGAAAACAATAATAGAAATATAATGTATACGAAGAGACAAAGTAAAAATTAAGTACAAAAATATAGAAAAAATAAAAATACCATTCTGTATATATCAAAAATAATGTTAAAATGTGTTTTAAGTGTTTTCTCAGACATCAAATAAGCTGATATGATTTTGACTCAATTAAGATTATCGGATTTTTATTATACTCCAATTTAGTTTAACAATATTTTCCTTATTAAGAATATATCGGGAAACCTAGAATGAACATTCGTTAAGCAGAATTTTGCCGAAAGATTCTCTCGGCGTCTCTGCGAGGAGGTGGAGACGGAACCCTGGGCCAGGGGATACCCTATTGTCTTCAAGAAATTAGGTGAGAGTAGAAAAAGAGGAATACATTGGATTGTGCAGAAGCTGTTCCCAGAAAAGGGGTACACAAAGTACGAGGAATATAACATAGATCCCGTACGATGGGAGAACCATTACAACGGAGGAAATTACTGCGGCGAGCAGTAGACTATGTCCCCGAAAAGCTCCAGGTCCAGATGGTTTTCCTGCCGAGGCCATTATAATAGCGGCCAGGACGAGGCCAGAGATTTTCTAGGCTGTATTTAACAATATCATCAGAAATGCGAGTTCCCCAGGCAATAGAAGGAGGTGATTCTTGTTCTCATTTACAAGGCAAAAAATGATGGTTTCAATAGTGAGAGGAGCTTTAGATACATCTGCCTAATAGACCACGTGAGTAATAAATCGAAACAACCGGCGGGTTAGCCGATAACCAGCTCGGTTTTAGGCCGGGTCGTTCCATAGATAATGCTTTCAGTGAGTTTCGCCGAGCAGTAGAGGTAGCCAGGAAGAGGACCTGGAGAACTAGAAAGTGGAGTGCCCTCATCACCTTGGACGTCTGTAACGCGTTTTACTCAGCCAGTTGAAAAGGCGGGAGGGAGGCGAAAGCGGAGATAGGCTGCAAGCTGGAGCCAGAAAACTTTGGAGAGAAGCTCGTGGAATCCCTGGACAACTGACCATTAGACTAATCCGTGAAAAGGTAAAAGAAGAACGAGAGGAGAGAATGAGGAGTGTGAGAGGGACACGTAGGCAGAGAGAGCAGTAGACGACGGGCGAACTATGCCACAAGGTGGTCCACCATCGGATAACTGTTGAGGAGAAGGATCCCAAATCGCCAGCAGTACGCCAGCTAATCCGCCCCCCCCCCGCAATAACAAGTGGGGGTGAATAGACCCAGCCTGAGCTGAGGTAGTGAACCTCCCACTTAGGGGTTCACTACCTCAGCTTGGGCTGGGTCTCAAAAAAATAAATTAAAAAATAAATTAAAGATTCTCATAATGAAGAATACAACTTTAAGTTTTATCAATAATAATTATTTGTGATTAAAATATAGTCAATTTTTACAATGTATGAATTACCAGTTTCTTCTTAGAAATTTGGTTGTAGAAAATGATCTCAGGGAATATTAAAACTTATTTATCTGTAAAATATAGGCTTCGAAAATTTTTAACAACAATACTTTTACATAAGGAAAGTAAGAAATCATTGAAGTATTCCTTTTGTGTCAACGAAAACCGCAGACCGGTTTCTATTTAATTTCTATTTCACCTTATCTATTGTTTATAGGAATTCAATAATTAAATATTTTAACATTATTATAATTGCTGCTGTTAGTAGTTATAATTACTGATCAATTTAGTGTTTTTTATTTGAATTTAAACACTTTAATTTTAATAATTTTAAATTATCATGGTCAACTATTGCCTATTAACATGTCAAATCCACTGTGAATGTACTGCATAGCCTCGCAACATGCATAGAAGCTTCACTACAACACAAGAAGATTGCATTAGGTATTTTCGTGGATATTGAAGGTGCGTTTAACAGCACAACCTTCAAAACCGTGGAAACAGAATTGTATCGACATACCCACAATAAGATGGATAATAAGTAAGACGGGGTTTTATTGCCCCTGCTATAATGTATGGGTGACCTCCTGACAACCTTGATCGACAATGATTATTGTACGCAAGGTTAAGCCGACAACATAACAATTGTCACAAGAGGTAAACATAACATCATATCGTCACAACCCAAATCGCCCTCAATACCATAGTAAAATGGTCTCCGAGGGAAGGTTTCAATGTCAATCCTGACAAAACCGTGGTGGTACCTTTGACTGATCGCAGGAAGTTGAATAGCAAAGCTCCGAAAGTAAAAGGACGAGAAATTGCTCTGTCTGATCAGCTGTAGTATCTAGGTTTAACAATCAAGTTTACAATCGTCTGCAGACACGTGATCTCATGTAGATTAAGAAATGTTTTCGTATTTTTAAATTATCATTTAATTTTCTATAACGACGTCTAGGTTTAACACTAGAAAAACAATCTGCACATCTAGAATATGGGGACTAAAACACAAAATGGAACATTGGCTGTACATTATGGTAGTAAGACCCATTATGACAGAAGTTATGCACACCTCAGAAAATAAGGTCTAATAAGTGCGATGAGAATGAATTTTACATTACAGAACCTAATTTCGGGCACTCAGAAATTATGAACCTGATTAAACGTGAGTTCCTACAAACACAGCCGGATGACGTAATGCCGACCCAATATGATTTCGTATCACGCTTTGAAGTGATTATTGACAATCGCCAAAGCAGCCTCAACCACGTCAAAAAAATAAACAATAACTCTGTAATCTGGTATACAATTTCATCAAAAGCGAAAGTGGGGTACTGCAGATAGGCATATAATGGCCTAAATATAGGGAATCGGTTTCTCTCGGATAAGGCTCATCAGTCTTATAGCCTGAAATAATAGCAAGGATAATATGCTTACTCTATTTTGGGTACCAGATCTGGAAGCAACGAACATACCAATGTACTTAAACCTATATGTAGGGTATCAAAAACGCATAGGAAGGGCGTGTTCCAAGAGTGGGAAAAAAGGTGAATACAGGGCGCTGAATAAACACAGAAGGTCAAAGGTAATCAAAAATGTTTATTGACCTATCCACAAAAAAAGCTAAACAGTCCTTACGCCTAAAAGCGAGGTAAGACTGGTCACGGGTCCTCTTACAGGACATTGCCAGGTGAAGTACCATCTTCACAAGATACACACGGATGAGGGCTTTGCCTCCTGGGAAATAATTTGACTTTACAAGGAAACTAAATTTAGTATTAGTATAATACTAGTATAAAAGATCTAACAGGCCGCAGTGCTGTAAGGCTGTCTACAGCCAAACGTTCCCGTCTAATCTAATCTATTTACAACTACCAGAAGTTTAACTAACTATCTAATAAAGGGTGTACTATGAGAAACTGACGTTTTACAAATGAACAGTACTCTACTATTTTAGGGTTTAAACAAATTTTATTGGCAGAAATAAGTAGATCAAATAATATCATTAAAATTGTGCCCGTTTTCACGCGGACACATGTGGAGACTTAGCTTTCACCTGTGAATGTTGTTTTGTTCTATCGCTTGTTGCAGTTCGCCCAATGTACGAGGTTTGAAACATACGATACTTTAGATAGCCCCACAAAAAGTCACACATTGAAAGGTTTGGAGAGCGAAGGGAGCAATGCAAATTATCGAATCTGGAGACACTCTGGCAGTATGGGCCATAGCTCCAATCTGTTGGAACCAAATATTTCGCTTTATTTATTTATTTGTCATAAACTCAGCTCTGTTCTCAAAAAGTTTTTATGTTCGCACAGAATTAAAACAGGCAAATAAATAAATAAATAAAGTTGTTCACCATATTCAAATTAAACGAATTTAAAAAAGATCAGCAGACACAATCTGTTTTTTCATTTCAATAGCCTCCAACATATTTAATTTATATCCTATGGAATGTTTTAGAATTTTTGTATTATTAATAGGAAATTCATGGCCTGTTGTGAGGCTATTGAAATGAAAAAACAGATGTATAATCTTCTAAATTTCGATTTAACCCCATTACAGAACAGAAATTGTAAACCTTTCTCAGTAATTCCTTAATCCACGTTTTTTCCCAATAATCCCTTTAGGTATAAATACGCCGCCACTACTTTAGAATAAATTAGTTATAAGCTATTGATAATGGGTGCATAGTACCCGAAATGTACATCTAGCGAAATAAAAATTAATTGTGAAGAAAGTGTTTTAATCAAGTTTTAATTATATCTTCACGTAACTCAACAACAAATTTCTATACCTAAATGTTCAACTTATCGTTTAATAGCAGCGAGAATTGTACCAGACCGTAGTTTTAAAATGTGAGTTTAGAGATGTTTGACTGCCCAAGAAAGTATTTTTTGTGGAAGAAAAACATTCTAGTACAATTATAGTCTTTATTTTACTGTTAACTTTTCTGTGTTTTGTGTGTAATACTTCTATAAACGTTGCCAACACTCAGGTATGTATCATTTGTTTCTATTTTGTAAATTCTTTATCATGTTTCGGAGTGGTACATCTATTTACCAGCCGGTATTTTGGTACACATATGGACCATCAGGTTTGTAATTCTATTTTTTTAAATTTTAGTCCTACGATGAATCGACGTCCTTTGTCTGAAAAGGAGTTGCAAACTATCATCGATGAGCTTAAGGATGACGATGTTCCGTTTTCGTCTGGATCAAACGATAATTATGAACCAAGTGATGATGACGATGACGAAGCAGATTTATCGGAAGCTACCACTTCAGGAGTTACAAAACTATCATAACTGAAAAAGTAACAGAGAGTTCTGAATCTGAATCAAGTTTATCAAGTGATTTTGAAGTAGAAAAAGGAAATCGTAGACATAATAAAATAAATCGTATTCTCGATTGGACGATCCCCGACAATCAGTTTGAACCCATCAAAAAACTTTAACATGAGAGAGCTTGTGGGCTTGCTGAAGATATTACCAAGAAGTTAAGTCCAATGCAACAGTTTCATAAAGTTTTTCCTCATTCGCTCTACATACAAATAGTCGACTATACTAATCAGAGACTTTATATGTTGAATAAAGATAAAAAAGCGTGAAGAAAAGATGACAAATATAGGATAAATTCAAAAATTATTATATTGTATCTTTATTATGTCGTAAAATCATCTACCTGGCCTGAAACATTATTTGAGTCAAAAAGAGTCCATGGGAAATTGTACAATCGAAAAGGCGATTTCTTGAGATCGATTCATGCTCTTAGCTTCAAAACTTTACTTTTCTCCACCAGACAAACCACCGAATGTGATAAAAACTTACTACATTGACGAATTGATATCATGTTTGAAATATACATACTCTATATGCCGTCAAGATAGTTACTACCAAAGACCATGACAAAATTCAAAGGCTGCACATCGCTGAAGCAGTACATGCCCCTAAAGCCAACTAAACGAGGAATAAAACTGTGGCTTCGTTGCGATGCAGTTTCCGGTTATATTTACGATATCGAAGTGTACTCCGGTAAAGAATCTCCTACGAGTACTTCTAGTAAGAATGGATCCTTGACTCTTGATAAACGGGTCGTCAAATCTCTTGCTTCAACAAGCAAATTCAAAGATGTGGTTTTGTGCTTCGACAGATTTTTTACAAGCGTAAATTTATTAGAGACGCTGAATTATGCTGCATTAGGTACCTGCATGGCAAACCGGAAAAATGTACCCGCTATTGAAGGTAAACTTCAATGTGAACAGTCTGCATTTAGATGTACTTCTACAGGATTGCTATGTGTGAAATGGCAAGATACTAAAGAAGTATTGCTACTAAGTAATTGCCACAAGCCTAATTTGACCACAGTTACAAAAAGGACCAAAACTGGTGATCACGAGACAATTGAGTGTCCAGAAGCAATTGCATTCTATCTCAAGAAAATTGGAGGAGTTGATCGAACTGATCAATTCATAGGCATGTACGACCACGACATTATTTATAATGATTTAGGACGTAACAATGAACAAATTCCTTATCTTTGTTTCATAGTAACTCCGAAGAATTAATCGCTCAAGGCATGACAATTACCTCCATGCCTCCACCAAAAAGGGGTTCTCCTTCTAAGAAAAGAAAACTTTTCGGGGCAACACCTTTGCATCTTCCTGTAGAAGGACAAACGAGAAGAAGATGTGCAAGATGCGCGGGAGAAAAACGACAAAAAGGAACAAAAGCAATTTGCAAGGAATGTAATTTGCCTTTGTGCAAAGATTGTTTTATGTTGTATCATACAAAATAGTTTAGCATTTATATAAATTTGAATAAATAAATCATACAAAAAATATGTCAGTTTGTAACTGTGCCATTTGAATCCTGCTGGTTCATTTTTGTACCACACAAAAACCCTGTTGGTAAACTGTTGTACCATAACACCCCGCCCAACCCCCCATCATAATTAATTTTTTTTCAACTAAATAATATAAGTTGGTCCTAATTGGCCCAAAAATTTATAATTTTTGTTTCAAAATTAATTTCTTAAATTCAGGGACCAAAGGGTTAAGACCCCAAAATAAGGGGAACTGACAGAGAGAAGAAAAAGAGATAAGTGTAATTAAAATATATAAGTCCTTAACGTTGTAGAAAATTAGCTAATAATTAGAAAAAACACGAAAATATTTTCGTGTTTTTTCTAGAGAAAAGTGTAATAATATTAGTCACGGAAGTTTTGTAGTTATAGTAAAACCTATTTCTGTAGATTTACAGATTTATAAAAAGAAATCTCTAAAAATTGTTTTATAAATTAGGTGTAAATATTTAAAGTTCTATGAAACAACCAAAAGCCAAGAAGAGAGCTATCGGAATTAATTAATTCTGAAAAATAAAAAATAGATACACGCCGATGGTGACGCATTTGGTTGCGGCTGAACTAGCATTAGCGACAAATGCAGCAACGTTAGTTCTTGTTAGGAGTTGGATAGGTAACTGGTACTATTCACCACAATTAATGGTACTTTATAGTGACGGTGTGATCCTTTAAACTAACAAGTATTATTTACACACACAAATACACAAATAACACGACGGAGGGGCCACGCTTTCGATAGCCAAACACTTCCACTACTACTAAAAAAAGAAAATGGAACAGTAAATAATGTAAAAAAAAGTACCAAAAAACCATTTTTAAAGGATAGACCATGCCAAGAAATAGGCAAAGCTTGATAATTCTTGTTACAAAAATTTAACAATTTTACTACAATTAAGATCAAAATTATAACAATATACATTAAATATTAACTGGTTGTAAAGCAATTGAAAATTGTTAAAAAATATATATTTTTTATAGCAAAATTAATATTTGGTCTTTATTAATTGGTTATTTTATTTTTTTAATATACGCTGTTTTGTTTTGCATCACAACAGTTATTTAGTTTTATTAATTCTTTTATAATACATGATATATTTCAATGAAATAATAAAGTTACAGACAAAATTATTTCTTTCATTAATACAATAAAATCTAAGACGTGTATAAATTATCAACGACACAAACACTTTCCTAATTCTTTATAATATAAATTTTATTATTTACTCGGCTGAACATTTTATTAATGAAACGTTTACATGAAAAAAATTGGGGGTTTACTTGGAAATTGTGCGAAAATAAGTAAGATAAATCTGGAGGGTAATAGCGGAAATGCAAAGGAACAAAGAGCGGTTGGGCGAAATCGTCGCGAAAAGTGGTCGTTGGAGTTGGGCGAATCGTCGCCGGTCCTCTTCATGCGATGATCATAAAGGATCCTCTCCGTAAAATAACGAGCACTTTGTAAATATGCAATTCCGTTGCAGTCTTTCGAAATGGGGCATCCGCTGTCTGCTTGACTTTTTTACAGAGAGAAATTCAAATATAAAAGGGCCTGTTGTTCTTATGATTAGAGAATATTTTATTCTATTTATTGAGTTTTATTTAATATGCATGACTATGTAATAACTATATAGTATAAATAGATTATACTACAAATAGAATAAAATTAAATTATTGAAGTCTATCTATCAAAATATATATATATATATGGAGGATAAACGAAGTATATGTAGCTTTAAAGCTTTATTTACTACTGAAATTAAATAATAATTATATATTATGGAAAGAGCTAGAAATCAATCTTAACATATAAGAGACTGTCAAAGTCTGCCTAGGTAAGATTACCTTCTAATAATAACAAAATATATTTTAAACATTTTTAATAAATGTATAATATTATTCAAATAATGGGTTAGTACGGTAGATACTTTTTTTCTCTGCACTCTTGATGAAACGAAATTATAAAATTAGATAATTTTAAATTAGAAAATTTGTTATTTTTCATACTATTGTATATATTTTCCTGACATGTTCATTTTTGAAGGAAAATAAATTAATGTTTGTAATTCCTTCGAAAATAATTGAAAAATATGTCAGGAAAATAAATACAACAATACGAAACATAGCAAGTATTCTAATTTAAAATTACCTTATGGATAAGTTTTTAAATACCTTTTCTAAATTAAGTTAAAGGTATATCCACTTGCATATGTAATTTAAAATTGTGTACTCGAATCTAAACTTTACGATAAAAACAATCCAAGAGGAAGTCATTAGAAATTGTAATTGTATATGAAGATGTTTTCAAAAATTTAAATTTAGAAGTTCTAATAAAATTTCAAGGTTGTACGTGTGATTCTCTTTAGTCTAAAACATTTTTTTATTTTGCATATTTGCATGGCTTTGAAATTTACCAACATTTTACTAATACCAGCGATAAATTATCTGATTACACAACAAATTACGTCACTAAGTTATATAATGCGACGAAATAGAGGTACCTTCCATATAGTTAAAATATGACAAATACAGTACTACACGGTACTTACTATACACCTCTTTTCATCATATGAAAGGTATTATGTATGTACATTTCGAGTACCATGAACTCATGTACATAGTACTCGAAATGTAAATCTGGTATTAATAAAAATAATAAGTGAAGTAAGGAATTTTATTTCGTTCATCATAATATAGAACACTTCACATTACTCAACCCAAATTTAGTGATACGAAAGGTACCTTCATTCCAGTCACATTATAGGGCGACGCCAAAAGATAGCAATCATAAAATATGCTTCGGTAATGCCAGTATTAAAAATCTACTAGAAAGAAAAAGCATAGAAAAGGCCAAGGCAGAAATAAACCAACCGAACATGTTGTGTAAATTACTATGTTATGAAATCCGCGGCCGAATTATGAAAGTAATGGCCAAATAATTGTTTTGTATTAAACCATACCGCTAAAAGTTAATCTTAAAAAAGAATCTCGGTGCGACTGTTGCAAAAATTTTGGTCACATAGAAGTTCTAGCCACTTATGTATATTTTAAATAAAAAATCCTATTTAAAATCGATTTCATGGAAGGTTTAATACTTGATATAACGAGAAAAATGGTTAAATGAAAATAAAAATAATATAGATGTGTTACCAGCCTGCGATTAAGCGAGAGAATTAGCGCCGAACTATAAGTGCCCCATAAAAACAAACAAAAAAAAGCTATCAACATGGCAGGATATATTCCAACTATTTATTATTTCTACTCCATGTATCTGGTATTGAGCAGATCCAGTTGTATTGCGATTTTAACCTTGCTTCCCTAAATGTATTAGAAATCCTCATACCAGAACGATAGAAAGTAAAACAACATAAGAAATCACCTACCAATACAGCCAAGTATCATATAGAAACAATCTCACAGCTATCCTTTTGACTTTAACTGAAGAGAGCTAAGGATTTGCAACCGAAGTTTAACAATTATGGGAGGAAATTTTAATTGTGTAGCGCATGGGTTGTACTCGCTCTATTGATGCTAACACTGGATGCAAAAAATCAGGAATTGTATTGATTATTGCATGATGAGTTCAAGACCAGCTTTCATCAAAAAAGGAAATCGCTTAGATGTTTACTATTAGCCATCCATTATGAAACATCCCTGCTACGTTTGATTTAATTAAATTAATTTAATTTAATTTGATGAACTGCAAAAAAATCTAAACAATTTCATACACTCTGGGTTCTCTAAATAATACACTAAGGATCTTAGAAAGATCTTTCAGAAATTGCAAGAATGTCAAATCAGAGTGCACTTCAGTTTGATACTTAGAACACATCATAAACCTTGAAAAACTACAATTTAATTCAGCAAAGGTCACAGCTTTTATGGCCAGAAAGATAGGAAGTGAAATAACTTAACGAACTCACCAAACAATGCTGCCAATTATCACTTAGATACAGGCTCTTGATCTCACAGCTGTTTTTTTTTTACTTTAACAGAAGAGAGTCAGGGATTTATAGCGGAAATTTGACAATTACTGGCGGGCAATATCATCAAATAGTGTGAGAGAGCTGTATAGGTAGCAACACTGGACACAAAAATCAGATTTTGTATTGATTATCGCATGCTTGAGTTCCAGGATTTGTAACCTGCTTTACTCAAAAAGAAATCACCTTAATGTTCACCACTAACCCTTTATTTGCATTAAAACTAAGAATAAAGATAGAAATAGTTACCATTCGATCAATGAAACATCCCTTCAACATTCCAAAATCGAATGAAGTGAAAAAAACAGAGTTAAACCAACAATAATCTTAGTCTATTTAGGCAACCTGTTCATACTCGCTGTGTTCTTCAAGGAATACCCTAAGGATCTTAGAAATATGTTTGAGAAATTCCAAGAATGATAATTCAGGATGCATTTCAGTTTGATGCATAGAACATATCGTTAACCTTGAAGAACTTCAATCTATTTCCGAGAAGATCACAGCATTAAAAATGTCTGCACTAGCTTGTAACTGGTATTGAAATTTTGTTATTGACTTCACGTGGATAGTCAAACCTTTGAGCGAAATGATAAAGCAATAATTATTCTTAATAATGGCCCAGTGCCGAAACTAGTCGAATATAAAATAAAAAATTAAGTGAAACAAACCAAGTAAATTTTTTCATTAACCTATTATTAACATAATGTTTCACCAAGAGAAAAATAAGGAACAAATACAAGAAGTAAACCTGATACAAATGTTAATAATAAATTAAAAATAATTAAACAATACATTCTCCAACTAATGTAATGTCCATTGCCTCATTTCTTCTATTTTCTTCTTCATTCTACAAAATGAAGCCTTGCATTTTAGGTAAAAACATAGTGACATTACAGTTTCTGTTTAAATGAAGTAAAAGATTATTAAATCCTTTCTTGAATAGAGGGTTGTAAACAATCTTATAAAGTATGCATAAATCAATGATTCGTCTTCGATCGCTAAGAGAGTACATTCATAGGTGGCTTTTTAGGTTAGAATATGATCCTATAATGTGTTTTTGTCCAACAATCCATTCCACACTTCTTAAGAATTTATTTTCTATCCGTTCAATTCTATTTATATCAATTTGGAATTGAGAAGAACAAACAGGAGAAGCATATTCCAGATGACAACGAACAAGGGAACAAAACAAGATTTTCAAACAAGTACTGCTACAATCTTTAGATGTTTGTAAAATAAATCCTAACATTATTCTTGCTTTATCAAGGTAAATGAAATATGAGTTTTGAAATTTATTTTTTCATCAAATAACACGCCTAAATCTTTTATAACATTTACTTTTTGGAGATTTAATCCATCAATCATGTATGAATGTTTAGTACAGCTTCTACCTCTATTAAATGTTATTGTGTTGCACTTATTAATATTTAAAAATAAAGAATGTTCATGACACCACATGTTAACTCGTATTAAATCTTCTTGTAACTGAATGCAGTCATTAACTGAAGCTATATATTTAAATAATTTAAGATCGTGAGCATAGAGCAAAAATTTGGAATTTTTAATTACATTTTGAATGTCATTTAAAAACAAGTGAAATAGAGGGGGGAAGCAATGAGAGCCCTGCAGAACCTCCGACCCAACAACAAAAAATATCATATTTAATGATTTTAATTCCATGATAAAGTAACATCAATGAAGCCCAAAGATTTTAATTTAAACAACAAAATATTATGATCTACTCGGTCGAATGCTTTGGCAAAATCTGTATATATTGCATCTACCTGACAATTGTTCGCCAAAGCATTCGATACAAATTGTTTATAAGTAAGTAAATTTGTAGCAGTGGATCGCAATGTTACAAATCTATGTTGATTAGAAGAAATAAGTTGGCGCGACATCCAAGACAATTGATAATTCATAAGAACACTTGGAATTCCATCAGGACCTGATGAAAAACTATCTTTTAAATTTATTACACCATTAACACTTGTTCAAGACTTACACTTTAGTGTCGAGTCATTTATTTGAATGTTATTATAAAAAATTATATTGTATGAGGAATGTTGTTAACAAAAACTAAAGAAAAATAGTTCGAGAAAGAATAAAAAATATTCTCACCTCCATATATAATTTTATTTTTGAAAGACATCTCTTTGTGGATTCCATCCTCATTTTTCAATTCTCTTTTATATTTAAAGAAAATACGTCGATTAATATTAATATTTGATTATACTTCATTAATATAACCATGATGCAGACGAAGAGTCGAACCACTTTGCTTGTTTTTTGTGAACAATTTTTTTCTTGACAATAAGTTTACGTAATTGCTTTGTTATCCATTTAGGACAATTGGATTTGTGAGTATGAATATATTTAAATGTAATGTATAAATCGATGCCTATCTGAATTATTTCATTAAATATTTCGACAATTGTATCAATATCATCATTTTCAGAACATTAGTCCAATTTTTAGCAGGAAAATAGTTATTAAGAGTACAATAGTCACCCAGCTTATATAAATAGTTATCTCTAATTCATCAAGGGGTAATTCAATCAGAAAGTTTATATAATTGGCATAATGGTGACAACTTGTGTTTAGTATATTATCGTCTGATAAGGCAACGTTATTATAAGCTATGTTAGTGAAAAATAAGCATAGGAATTATTCCTCTTGAATTGGACAAGATATTAATTTGCTTACAGTTAATTACTGAGTATGACCTGCTTATTGACCCAACTCTTTGGTCATTCAAATTTGAAGAATGGTATACTAATCAGTTAATATTCCATTTCAGCAATGGAAGAAAGAATACAGAAGGTGATTCTGGAGGAATATATAACCGACCAATTATATAATTTAATTTATGAAAGGTAACTGATACAAAAATATGTTCTACTGTATTATCGGAAAATATTACAGAAGAACTGAAGCATCTCTTTACTGCGATCAATATTCCACCTTTTCTAGTTTCATGAAAATAAACTATATAACCATAGGAAGGGTGACTGACGAAAAACCTTTGGTGGTGTATCTCGCTTATTTTTTATCCGATTTTAATAAATAAAACATCAAATTAAACCATTTTTAAAAGACTTTTAATAGGATCTGAACTGTTATTTTTTCTCGCACCCAGTTTTTGACAAAATACGATCAACATTTTTTTTTAAATTGCACTGAATATATATTTTTATTGATTCGCAAGGAGATTTTTTTTCTGAATATAAAATTGTAGACAAATTTATCCATACATCAAACTTAAGTCGAGAAATTGAGGATTAAAAAAATAAATAAAAAGTCAAGCATCCATTGTAAACAATATACAGACCCTATTTTAAATGTCAAAAGTGACAGTGACAGCCATTGATACAATACTGCAACGATTTTTAATTATTTCATAATTAAAATGTTGCAATATTTCAAACACTGTACTAGAATTTTGTGCTTCTACAGAAATCGTTTTTCAGTTTTTGAAATCTTGCAACATTTTTATTATGAAATTATTAAAAATCATTGCAGTATTGTACCAATGACTGACACAGTCACTTTTGACATTTGGAACGGGCTCTGTATATTGTTTACTATGGGTATTTGATTTTTAGTTTTTTTTTAATCCTCAATTTCTCGACTTTGGTTTGATGAATGGATAAAATCGTTTACAAATTTAGATTCAGAAAAAAATCTCCTTGCGGATCAGTACAAAATATATATACAGTGCAATTTGAAAAAAAAAGTTGATCGTCTTTTGTCAAAAACTGGATGCAAGAAAAAATATCAGTACAGTTCATATTAAAGTCTTTTAAAAATCATTTAATTTGATGTTTTATTTATTCAAATCGGATCAAAAATAAGCGAGATACAGCACCAAAGGTTTTTCGTCAGTCACCTTGTATACTAAATATAAAACCTATCACAGGCATTTAAGATCGTTAATGATCTTAAATATGCAAACAGATACCTTTCAAGATGAAGTAAATGGAATCAAGAAAATGTAAACTAAATTAGAGACTCTTTCTGCAGACCATCCATCGTAAACTTGGAAATAGGCTTGCTTACCTTCAATCCTATATATCTCTTCATTATAATATCAGTATTAGTCAGCTAAGGATAACTTAAGGATGAAGACATCCGAAAAATTATTTGGATGAACCCATTATATATTGTAAATTAAGGGATAATGTATTAATATAATCATTCAAGAGAGAAAAGGGAAGAATGTTCATAGGAAGTGTAGTATTGGATAAAAATGAGAAGACTTTCCAATATCCATACGAACTACGGGATATGTTGCTAAATACGTATGTTAGCGCCAAGAATGTCAGGAATAAATCGCCAGGGATTTTTTAATCACCCACTATACTGTAATTGCAATTTATGCTTGGCTACAAAAGTTAAAATAAACTATTAGGTGTGTTGTTATTTTCCTTTTCGTCGCACTGGGCTGTAAATAATATATCACTTTTGAGGTACGTTAAGCTATTCATTTCTCCCTGGTAACAAAAAAGCGGGCTGTTATGGGCTCATAACAGCCCGCATTTCCTTATCGGCCCGCTCTCAATCAACAAATTATGAATACAATATTATCAAGTTGAAAACAGTGTTCGACTTTTAGGAAATTAAATAGATATATTTAACTACAAGAAATTAAACGAAATAACAATACAAATTATAAAAGGTCTACTTAAAGTTATAAAAATTTGTTATGGTGCAATTGTGAAAGCTTACATTTTCAATATGATTTTCTTGCTGTCATCTTTTAAATAAATTGTCTTCGTTTTGGTACCTGTCCCTCGACTTGTCTGGTACTAATTTATCATCTGCTTGCTTAGCTCGGGCCAATATTTTTGCTGGAAGTAAAGCCTCTTTCTCAATTTTCTGCACTTTGACAGATAAAATGTCATTTGTAATTGGTTGTTACGAAAATAACGACATGTGTGATTTTTATATTGACCGTAACTAAAATTGAATCGGCGTCATCGGCGATTTTAGTATTTTGAATTATACACATTCAAGTTTCATTTTTTATGAATTTAGCAGTACGACGAAAAGCGTTGTACGTTCGACGGGCAGTTAGGGCCATAACAACCTCGCTTGCTTTAGGGCCCCTTCTTCGTCGGGCCCCAAACAGCTCCCTCGGTTGTTATGGCTATCCTAATAGCCCTTAATACGTAAATAACTATAAAAGGACTCTACGTCTTTTAATAAAAAACAAGGATTTGAAAGCGCATATAGCTATCTATCTTAAAACAGACTATACAAAGTGGCCTAACAAACTAATTCATCAAGAACTAAACCATATATAGCTTTCACATGAGTTTTGTCTGCATACACCAAACACATCCTCCAAGAAATTATTAAAAGATAATATATCTACAACAATTCACTAAATAATTAAAAGAAATTTTTAACATATTCCCATATGGCTCAGAAAAAATACAAGAAAACCTAAGATACGAGGAAAATAGAAGTCCTAATTTTCAAAAATTTATCACAAAGTAATGGCTTTAAGCATCAACTATAAAATACAAGTCGACAAAGTGAGAGAGGTATGTCACACTTTACCTGGCCACTTATAGAGGAGCACCAACTCTCAATTGAAGTTTATAAACCGAAAAAGTAATCTACTTATAACTGCAATAAAGAATTGCCATATATCACTATAAAACTCGCAGTTTATCCACGTATAAGGCCAGTACAGGATAAGCCTCGTATGAAGAAATTCAACCTGCGAAAATTTCTATTGCATCACGCAACTGCCACTCAAAGTTTACTTCACTGCTGTATATAAATCTATATTATTAAGTTTTCTGAATTGTTCACATCGCATAATAAACTGTGCAAAAGTTTGCATTACAATACCATTTTATATTATTAATATATCAGGTATCTAAAGTTTTACAATTCCATTAACTTCTCCATTTAGAATAAATCCAAAACTATCATCGCCGACCGCTATCCTATGTGTTACAATCTAATAATTTATGACTATACCTATATATATATAGAAACGATTACAAATAAGTTCTATTGTGCAGAACGATAGACGTTTTTTTATATATAATTATCGTTATTTCCTACTTCAGTTTACATAAACTATCGCGTACATCAGCCATTTCCAACCATGCAATGTTATCTAATATCTTATCGTTTGGTTTCTAATTTAGCTACTTAACTAATACACCCTATATGTAAATAGTACGTGTGTAGTTGTTTATTGTACTAGCTCATTATTTTATGATATTAAGGATTCTTTAACAACTTTCAACTTCAATTTTTAAATTTCGGCAAAAATATCCGTCCCTTAAATCAATTTCAATTATTTTTCTAGAGTGTTATTGTATATCACACACAGACGTAATTAAGCGAAGAACGAAGTTATTATTCTATTTTTTTAAGATATTGACAAATTAATATGGCTTCAAAAGTAAATGCATTTTGCTTAATAGACTCGAATTTTAAACTACTTTGTACTACATACACAAAACCTAAAAAGAGGTATTCAAATGTTGTATCAACAATGTTTAAACTCTTTAAAGTCCTCAATTAAACTTAATTTGTATTTTATTTGGGTTCAGTATTTTTTCATTTGCTTCATTACTCACATTGATTTATGTTTCCTCTGATTATAACTGGTTCCAATTTCTTTAGCTATCTCTTGTCAAAGATTCTTCTTCCATTGATATAGATTTTATATTTTACTCTTGAGAGAAAGAGAGAGAGAGATAATAAAATATTTACTTGGACAAACCTAAATACAATTGAAAAGACACAGACATGTGAGTTTTAAATAAGGGTCAGTCCGTCTTGGACCTTTTTTATATTCTTTATTAATATTACTTATATGATTTTAAATGTTTTTTGTCTCTGAATCAATCCTTTCATCATAAATTTCACGCATCTTTATAAGAAAACGTCCTCTTGTTACTTACTGTACTCTCGTACTATTTAGTTTTACTCTAAATCGCAAATGTTGGATGTTATTAAATTATATATAATCCTAGCATAAATCTTAATTTCAAAATCAACTCTTTTACTTGTTGCTAATGTTCAACTAACTATTTTTGTATTTAGATATTAGATTAGATATTTAGATTGGCCATAACCGACCGGTTTCTTAGACCTCTTTCTAGAAGTTGTTTTTATTTAAAACATCTCTTTACTTTTAAATACTCTTTCTTATTTAACATTTTCACATCTCTTTTGGGTTTAACCTTATCATGTAAAATAATTATAACTTTGCCTTTCTATTTTATAATTTACTTGTATTTGATTATAAAATTCAATAAACTGCAATTAATACTCAGGCACTTATGCTCTAATAGAAACAACTACTGATCCTTTACTCATCCCTGAACCCAGTTTTAAAATGTTTGTTTTTCAGCAGCATCATTAATATCTTAGATAAAGTGACCACTATCATTTGCTTCTTTCGTTAAATTTCGAATAAGATACGTTATTTATTAACGTTCACCTGAGACTGGCAGTCTCAAAGAAATGAAAACCTTGGTGAGTTTTCATTTCTTTGATACTTACTCACGCTTGAATTCAAATAGAAATTTGTACAAACTTATTTTTTTCTGCTTCATTAGAGAACTGCCTTCTATTAAGAAGCTCGTGTGCTTGCGCCTTCTTCATTCTGGATTTGGGTGGTAGACGGAAGAGGTGCGTGTTTCAACCAAACAAATTATATATGCATCTTATGCAGTTAAAAGGAATTGAAAAAATGTAAATCTGGTGAGACAATATATTTTTTCACAATAATGAAGATTCTTTCGGTACTACAGTTGACAACATTCCGATTATATACACTTGACACTCATATTAATCAATCATTCTCTGGATTTCATTTAAATGTTTTATTACTAAGTAAATTTAAAAAGTGTATCACACATTACCCACTCTGTCATTTCCTTTTCTATTTTTATTTAGCTCTCCAAATAATATTCTAAGACCATTTCAAGGCATCTTTATTCTTTACATATTTTTTTATTCTTTTACAATGTCTTTGTTGCAGAAGATTCGTTTACGTGTTTTTTTTTCTATTCAGATATTAATTTTTTTAACTCTTAACTTTTTCGTTTTCTTCTATGTACTCTATGTACTCAAAACTGTTCTTTATTTAGTTTTTATCCTATTTTCATATTACCTATTTTCTTTTCATTACAGCTATACTACCCTTAATTTTCCTGCCTTTGTACATTATAAATTAAATATTGATTTCTGTGTAATACGAAGCCTGGAATATACCTCGTCGAGAAATAATCCTATCTTTTGTCTCATGTATACTCTTATATTAGTTTTAAATAACAAATCTATATAATAAATAGTTGATTAAAGAATAAATCAATCTTTCAAACCGATTATAAGGATGCATAAAATTAAACTTAACTGCAAATAAAAAGGAATATTAAGGTATATTAAATTTTTCATTAATATAATGCTTAAAATTAAACATTGTTACGGCCCCATAACAAAAATTTCAAGGCATCATATTTAACACTAACGCAACCGTTACATATTCAAAAGCATTTCTGTCTGCTTTATTTTAAAATTTCATCGCCATAAGAGGGCTTTATCATGGCCTCCCCTTTATTATTATGCATTTACAATTTAAATTTAATGCGTAAGAGGGCCATCTTCGCACCTTCCTCTTGGCAGCGTCCCTTAATGCCCACTTGCCATTACAGTACAGGCCCGGGGGGAACCCTTCGCCCTAACTTATCACCCGGAGTGCGCAACCTTCGTCCTCGTTAAAGTGCCAATATTTAACGAGATTACTTCACATCCTGCGTATAGGCGTGCTCCCAATTTGAAAGTAATTCATGTCTTTCGATATTACGGAATGATAAAATTAGATGTCGTGGGTGTTTGAAGTGGCATTGTTTGTTTATACTGTTTACAACATTTATTTATTTTTTAAACTGTAAACAATTAAATTTATAATTAAATGTATGTGTTCATTCTGGTAAATAAATAATTGCAGTCATTCTACACAACATATAAATAGCATTTAAGGAAAATATAACTCTAAAGATCAAACTAATTAATTTAAATCATCCTATGTCTATATCAAAATTCTTAAAATACATCTGACGATCATTAAAGATTATACAACAATCCTTCAATGTTTTTTTTAATAATCTTCACACGAGGGTTATTTAATTTAATCCACCAATTATTGAAGTAAAGGTTATCTATGGTTTAAAATTATTTATCTTAAGTCAGTCATTCGAGGTCATCCGTTAACTGTTTAAGATTATCCAAGCGTTATATAAGACTGTTGTTAATTAGGAGACATTAAGGGCGACTAAAGATAGTGATAAATCGAAATCTTTTCAGAAGAAGATTTAAGTTAATTTATATTACTTTACCCATAGTAATGGAATTGCTGTTTGATATTATTGAAAATCAATATTTAAAGATATTTTAAAGCCATCAGACGGTAAATTAAAGCTTATTGAAAAAGTTTAGTGTTTTTTTTAAATTGTAAATGTACCACGAAGTGAACGCCTTAAAATTTCAAGAACTTATTGAATAGTATTTAAAATTCAACAACCATTCAAGATTATCATCAATCGCTTAAGATTCTTCCAGCCAATCCAATGAATATTCGTAGAAATTTAATGTTAATCAATTGCTAAACAAGTACATTCAACATGGCTACAGCAATCATTAAAAGGCTTCAAACTAAGACAAACTAAGAAGGAGACAATCATCAAAAGCGCTTCACAGTTTGAAGATTACTTAAACAAAGTAGAAACTTCTCCTACTGCAAAAGAAATCCTTGGAATTTCGCCTAAAAATCGATCAAATCGAGGATATTGCTGATGAACTGTCTACGGTGGATGTGGATATCAGCGAAGAGGTGTACATATTCAAAACCAAGTACATGGAGGTACTTCTATTAGCGACTTCAAGAGTTTCCCGAGTACAAACTCATATAAATAGACATGTGGTATCACAAAACTCTGAAGTACGACTACCAGTAAATGAAATTCACACATTTAGAGGCACCTGTGACGATTGGACGCGGTTTAGTGACTTGTTTGTATCACTAATTCATATCAACACAACATTAACAAATGTTCAGAAGTTCAACTACTGGCAAGGGAGAAGCTGCATCTATTTTAAAATGTATACAAGTGTCAAATGTTGGCTACGAACTCGCCTGGAATCGACAGAAGAGTCGCTATCAAAACAAGCGATTCATATTCAATTGAACCTTCCACATATGAAAAAAGACGACCAAGTATCACTGAGATATTTAATGGATATCTTGGCAATCGTCATTAAAGGCAATAAACCGACCTACAAATTATGATGATGACTTTATCGTAGAGTTGGTACCTGATAAACGGTGTGTAAATCTCCATAAAGAGTGGGAAGGGCGTAGGGTAGGCAGGGGCAAAAACCCGCACGGGGCAAAGCCACAAACCATCTTTTTAAATACCCCGCGAACGATCTCAGCGACTCTTAGGGATCGGCTGAAGAAAGGGAGAGTGGAGAAACTTGGTCGATTCCGAAAAACATTCTCCGAACAACAAGAGGGAGATATAGTGCGACATTACATATAACTGGACAAACGATTCTGGATCTGGATCTGGATTGAGTTTTCCAAGGATGATCAAATCATTGAGCAGAGTTGTGGCGTTGTGCCCCCTGGCTGGGACAGCCCTCCGTTTTAGCCACCCAAGGTGACAAGCAAAGGACAGCACAGCGCTTGCGGGGGTTTCTCTAATATTGACCATGTTCGGCCAAAGCTCCCCTAGCATCGACTCTCTAAGGTAGGCGAGAGCCGGGCAGGTGGTTAACACATGCTCCACTGTCTCGCCCTCTTCTTCACATGCTCTACATATGGGGTTTTCCACCAGAACCATAGCAAATAAGTGTTTCCTTAGCGATCTCTGCGGATTCCCCGCAAAACGAGTGTTGCTAGAACAATGGGATTTAACAAAACACAATATTTTAATAATCAATTATTATTTTCAATATTTTAGCAACTTGGAGGCAGTATTGAAGAAGTTCAGATTTACTCCCAGTCAAATCTTCAAAATGGATTAAAGGGGAGTGCAAACAATATACTGCCAAAACATATAGCTCCTACGGGAAAAAGAGAAGTAGCGAAGGCAGTAGCAGCGGAGCAAGGACAAACAGTAACCACCGTGTGCGCATTAAATTCTGTAGGCTATTTCGTACCTCCTTTCTTCATCTACGCTAGAAAAAGAGAAAATCGGCTTTTAATTAAAGGTGGTCCATTAGAATTCGACATGGCTGTAACCGATAAAGGTTATATGAACACATCTACCTTCATGGAACATTTGCAAAAGTACGCCAAGCCAAGTGAGTCTAACCCAATCTTATTAATACTCGATAATCATGTTTCACACACAAGTTTGGAAGCAGTTACCACTCAAGGCTTTTTGCAATACGGCTGGGGATTCGTGGGACGTTTCTCATCCAGAGGAAACCTTCAGTATTTATAATGTTGCTGAATTATTGAAGATAGCGAAAAGCAAGCCCTGTTGAAAATGCAGTACAGTCCTTTAAGTCTACTGGAATTTATCCCTCTGAGGCGCTGATTTTTTACCATCGGAGGTATCAAACTAGCCACCAGATGAAGAGTTGGACAACGATGATAAACGAATTATAATATTTAATAATGATAATGAGATAACAGATCTGACTGCAGTTTCCCAAGAAATATTCCATAATCAACCGTATACTTTAGCTTCAATTGAAGCTTTAATAGAGTAGCCAGATGAAGAGTTGGACAACGATGATAATCGAATGATAATATTTAATAATGATAATGAGATAACAAATCTGACTGCAGTTTCCCAAGAAATATTCCATGATCAACCGTATACTTCAGTTTCAGTGGAAGCTTTAATAGAGCAGGATATTATACAAGAGAAAAGCAGTCACCTCTAAAGAAAAATATTCATCCACTTGTTGTGCAACTCCAAGAGATATTATTCCTTTGTCTAAAATACAAATAAAGAGGAAACGCAAAGGGAAAGAATTAAAGTCTCAGCTTCTGACGTCAACACCTAATAAAGAACGCTTAGAAGAAAAAATGGCTGAGAAAATCATGGTTGAAAGAGAATGCAACTAAACGACTTTTTTCCAGAAAACCAAAAAGAAACTCCAGCTCAGATTATTTTCTTCATGACAATAGTTCTGATTTCGATTTTTCGTGTCAGGATGGGGATGAACCTCAGGAAGAAATTGAAAACTCACAGCAAATTTGTGAAACTTTGGTACCGAATGATTATGCTGTAGTAAAAGTTCAGGGCAAAACAAAGAATTCCTACGTAGCTAGAATTATGGGTGTTTATCAAGGAGGTTACGATGAAGTATTTTACAAACGACTACCAAATGCTTACAAGTTTTCGTAAACGACTGAAGAGTCCTTCATTGCTGACGAGGATATAGTTTTAAGATTGTCAAAACCTACTGAGATAAGGTTTCATAAAGTAATTTCTTTCACAGAGGACTTGACGTCCTATACTATGTTCTAAACAACTTAATAAAATATGTTCATTTTGTAGTAGTAGTAGTGTTAGGCTATCGACCACGTGGTCCTTCCGCCATGTGTTATTTGTGTATATGTGTGTGTGTAAATGAGCTTGTTAGTTTAAAGGATCGCCCCCGTTACTCTAAAGCACCATTAAGTGTATCCCAATGATGAATGGTATCGGCCACTCCTCACCGCGGGATTTTACCCCATTGTGCCAAAAAAAAACTTGCAAATTATTTTATTTATTTTTAACTAATAATCATAAAGCTCATATAATTTAACAATGTTGCAGGTAATATACTCCCGCATAGGAGAGAAACATACATAGGTCCCTATTTTAACAATCGTAAAAAACAAGAATTTGTGTGGCTTTGCCCCCACCTGCCCTACGTGTGACTACATACCAACATTAGATTGAGAATTTCCTTTCTGCAAAGTGCAAATAGTTAGTAGTGGTTAAAGACAATGAATTTAGTGCTAAAAACCCGCCTGCATCTCATAAAGTAAAAGTGTTACACACAAATACCGTAGATCGAAAATGCAGTCTGTGTAATGGTAATCACAAGATTTGTAAATGTGAAAAATTTACAAAAATGAGCGTATAACAGCAGATCAATGCTGCTGAAACAATGCCTTAGTAAAAATCATTCGGCTCAAAAATGTGCATCCAATTCCTGTCGTGTGTGTGATAAGCCACATCATACTATGTTACATACATAACAATCAAATTCAAATTCATCGGAATCAGCCAATCTTCCTAGTGCAGTTAAATCTCTAGTTCTGCAGTAAATTTTGCATACATGCCATCCAAGGCATTGTTATCTACGTGCAAGGTACTAATACAAGATGATGAGCTTTATTAGACACCGGCTCACAAGCTAATCTCATCACCGAGTCATGGTCTGGGACTGTGACACATCAACAATACTGTTCCAATTGTAGAAGTTGGTAGAAAACAAAGACGCTGAATAACGCTGTGAATATCGCCTCGCGGGTGATTAGATTCAAGATGTCTATCAGTGCTTTAGTTATCGAGAGAATAACCGATCGAATTCCTTTGCATTTGATTCAATTCGCTTCTTCCCGTATAAATCGTCGGGAAATAGACTTATTGATCGGTAACGGACATTATCACGATACAGTGTGCGACGGTCGGCTAAAGATGAACTCATTATCGCTTTACAATGCTCACACCTGCTGACTAAAGGTGTGATTAGCACTTTCAACGGAACTTCAGGAGGGATCAAACAGGTCGATTTGAAGTGGCACGACTTGTGAATCGGGTGAATCCGCAAAACGGAAGTTTTTTGCTCTCGAATGCCTGACACCTATACTGCACATCATGCATTCATGAAGGAATATCTGAAGTTAGGACACATGAAGAAACCAATGGAGATACAAAGGATGGCTATTATTTGCTGCATCACTACGTATTTAAACAAGATAGCCCAACTACTAAGCTCGAGTTGTCTTCAATGGGTCAGCTCTCACCAGTACAGGAGTTTCTTCACTCAACGACATACTAATGGTCGACCTTTAAGATCAAAGTGAGATTTGTTAACCACGTATGAGTTAACTACGGTAACATAAGGAATTTCTTGCTATCCGTGCTATTCGAGAACTTGCTTAAAATATGTGCAATCTTTACCCATTTAGAAGCCAGAAGTACTTAGCAGACTTTTACGTGGATGATTTGATAACAGGTTTATTTATTTATTTATTCATTAACGGGAGATCCCTTTTTACACAAATTACATCACAGATATACAATAATATATATATATATATATATATATATATATATATATATATAATACTATAAAATACAGTATTTGTAGACACTTAACATATATAGTAAAGTAAAACTGAAATTATAGGTTACACATTAACAAATGCTTAAAATGATAAAAATTTGGGTTAAATAAGTTAAACCACCATTCGTCGGAAAGTTAATTTGCTGTTCTCATCATTCTCGCCATTGGATTGAAGTAGAGGCGGTTACTACTGAAGGTCTTCACTCGAAATATTTGGGAGTTCCTAAGAATTCTTGAATGAGCAGGTACATAAAAGTTCAGCTGTTCTAAAAGATACGGACAGTCTATTGTAGAGTTAATTATTTTATGAAGTGTGCAAAAATCCATTATAACACGACGGTCAGACAGGCTTCTGATAACTAATTCACACATTATGTCAGAATAATAACCAGGTATATGTTGGTAACCCATTTGAAACTCTATCGATCGAAGAAATTTATTTTGGATTGATTCAAGTCTATTAGAGTCTGTTGATGTATACGGAGACCAAACCAGTGTTGCATACTCCATATTTGAACGAACGAATGAACAATAGAGCCTTTTTAAACAAACTGGACCAAGATCTTTGCCTACCCTTAATACAAAGCCCCACATGTTTAGTGCTTTGTTCGAAATACTGAGAATATGTGAGTTAAATGAATGGGTTTGATCAAAAATTACTCCTAAGTCCTTCACCTCAGATAGACTGGATATTGGGTTGTTGTCTATTTTGTATGTATAAGCCACCGTTGATTTTTTTCGAGAGAAGAATATTTTATTGCACTTACTTACATTCAGATAGAGTTTATTATTATGGCACCATTTGTTAATTTTATCTAAATCTTCTTGTAGGCTAATGCAGTCCTCCAAGGTGCTTACTTCACGAAAAATGTTTATGTCATCAGCATACATTAGCATCTCGCTATTCGAAATTAACTTCTCTATATCGTTAACAAATAGTAAGAAAAGTAAAGGTCCGCAATGTGACCCTTGCGACACACCTGATGTAACTGAAATTTATTTCGATATAAAGTTGTTAACTTTTACCATTTGAAATCTATCTTTTAGGAACTCAGATATCCAACTAATCGTTACATTATTAAATCCGAGCGAGATCAATTTATTTAATAATAATTTGTGGTTAACTCTGTCGAATGCTTTTAAAAGATCCAAATAAATGCGATCCATTTGACTCTTTTTCTTCAAAACATTCACCAGATGTTGATCAAAGGACAACAGGTTAGTCAGTGTTGATCGTCCTGAGACAAATCCATGCTGATTCTTAGATAAAACATTTTTACACATCGAGTACAGCTATTTAGCCACTATCTTATCCAATAATTTAGGTATGCAAGACTGTAGGCATACTCCTCTATAATTTGAGATGCATTCACGCCTACGTGTTTTAAAGATAGGATGTATATAACTTAGTTTCCAAGCCGAAGGAAATATACCATTCAACAAGAAAATAGAAAACAGGTCAAAAATTGGACTGCATAAAGAATAAACGCAATTTATTTTGACATAAGGGGAAATTCCATCAGGGCCAGAACTTTTATTCGGTTTAAGGGAAATGATTGCATTAAAAATATCCTTCTTAGAAACAAATAATTTAGAATCATTGATAGTTTTAGGTTTATTTAAAGAATTGACAAAAAAAGAACCATTATCCGTGGTATAAACCGAAGCAAAAAAGTCAGAGAACAAATCAACTATTTGATCACCATTAATTGCTGTTTTCGATTCAAATTCTAAAGCATCTGGTATGGTTTCATTATGTTTCAAATTTTGTATATACTTCCAAAAATAATTTGGATGATTTATTCTTGATTAAAAATCACTTAAAAAATTTGAATACAAAATTTTCGATAACTCCTTACATTAAGAACGTAATGATTTGAATAATAAGTAGTCAGCATAGTTTCCGGATTGTTTATATTTGATATGAGAGTGTTTTTTCCTATTTATAAGTTGTTTTAGCTCATCTGATATCCATCTGGGATAATAATTCATCTTATTATTAACATATCTATATGGAATAAAATTATTTATATCTTCATTAAGAATATTGTAAAACAAATCGACTAATGTATTTATATCGCCCTCAGTAACAGCCGATTTCCACTTGAATGAACAGAACCAGATATTATAAAATTTATTTAATTCATTAAAATCAGCTTGATGATATAGATACAATTTTCTTGTGGATTGTAGCGGTTTATTTTCACCCATAGAAATGTTAATATCATATGCATGATGATGTTGACATGTATTAGATAACAAATTATCCGATAGTTCTACTTTGAATTTTGAGATATTTTAAAAAAATAAATCTAAATAAACATGTCTACTATTAGGAATATGGTTAATTTGGTCCAAATTCAGAAAATTATAGGTATCAAAAACTAACTGTGATTTATTGTCAACTGCGTTCACAATACCAAGTGTATGAGTATTATTCCATTTGATATCAGGAAGATTATAATCGCCACAAATCAAATATTGATAACTGGAATATTGATTAATTATTTTTTCAACGGTCTTACAATGCTCCGAATAAATAGCTATCGGCGAAGAAGGTGCTATATATACTCCCCCTATAATGTAACTGGTGTTATTTAATATTAAAAGTGCAAATTATCTTTCAATATTAATGATGATTTAAAACAACGTTTAATAGCTATGAGAATACCCCCGCCCCTAATTTCCCCCCTTTCAGAACGATCCACTCTGTATATATTGTAGTTTAACAGTTGCAATTCATTATTGGATATTGACTCAAATAACCAGGTTTCGGTATAATGTCGTAATCATTATTATTAACTGCTAACATTAAATTCTGAATTTTCGTACGTAACCCCCCACAATTTTGGTAATATACCGTTAGTTTTTTGTATTTGGGTTTACTTCACGTCTCTGGATTGTGACAATACGGGGAATGTCATTTTTATATTTAATCGTAAGATTTAATTCACCAGCATCTTTTCGAGCATTTAATTCATTTTTGACTGTTTTTCCTGTTGTTTTTTGTTTTGTCTGAACGGAAATGGAGCTTACTATTAGTCTCTTGTGAATTGCTTCTTAGGATTTCCTTAGCTTCTTCAACACTATTAAATTCAATTTTAATGGGTCGTGGCATATTAGGAGTTTTATATATATATACCTAACCGAAATGCATTAAATGATAGAATATTTAAATTTCTTGATTCTAATATCTTTAGCACATTCTGTTTATCTGCCTTCTTTTTAGATTCAGCATCACTATCTGAAGCTTCAGGCAAATTAAATAAAATAACATTTTTCATTCTATTATTTCTCTCCTCCATTTCCTCGATTATATCTTCAAATAGCTCATCTTTCCTTATTAAATAAGAGTCGGTGTTAATTGAACCAAATTTTGATTCCAAGTGTGACAAACGCGATTCTAAATTATCAAATTTTATTAAAATTAGAGCTTTTATTTCATCTTGTATTTGATTCTCATTTTTCACTTGGTGAAACATTATGTTAATAATAGGTTGTTGAAAAAATTCACTGTTTAGTGAAACTAACCAAGTGAATTTTTTCAACAACCTATTACTTTTATTTCATCTCTAAATTCATTAAATTGTCTCGTTATCAACTGGACTAACGCATCATGAGGTAATTGACATTTATCGTGACCACCGTCATTGTTTTTACACTTACTACACAACCAAATAATTTCACCAGACTCATTAATATTTTTGACACCTGTACATTTGATATGTGCAGATTTGTTACATTTACCCGAGCATGCCAATATATGGGGTTTTTGGTGTAATTGCGGAATCACAAATCAGACATTTATTAACCATTTTTAATGCAAGTACAAGAGACACAGGGGATACACCAGCATGGCCCGTTGCGGTGACCGACAAAAAGACAAAACACACTCAGGCCACGGAAGGGAAAAAAAACGAGAGAGAACAAAGGAAAATACAATAATTATTTAATAAATACTATAAAATGCGTAATGAGTTAGAGATTTTTGCTATTGTACGCGAATCAGAATTTCATGGGCTTAATTGGACCAATTATAATTATTGGTAAGATTATCATTCAAGATTTATGGCGATCCAAGTATAGATGGGTCGATACACTGCAGGATGTATACATTCAACGCTGGCTCGAGTATTTGAAGCAAGTTGCATTAATTTCTATTCCAAGAATGGCGACGGGGCATGTCCTAAAGCTGCATGGATCACTGATGCCAGTGAACACACCTACGGCACGTGTCTTTACATAGTCAGAGTGCGGCAACGGCTATCCAGCTATCTTCTATGTGCTAAATCCAGAGAGGCACCTGTCAAAACAACCAGCATCCCACGGCTGGAACTCTGTGCTGCTGTTCTTTTAGCAGAGCTATGTAAACGAATGAGTGAGTCACTAAATCTTCAACAATGTAAATGTTTTTACTACACTGATTCCACGATATCGTTCTCATCGGTCTCAAACGTTTCAAAACGTTCGTAACAAAACGAGTTGGAGAAATTAATAAATTGGTTATACGTCTCAACAAAGGAAAACCCAGCTGGCATCATTTTTCGAGGGACAACGGCTGATGTTCTCAGAAATAGTCAAATAATTTATGGTGGAGGAGCCCGAGCGAAGTTCCTGCTGAATAATATGCGTACAGACAAATGTATTACTACTGGGTCACCCCTGAATTGAAGTGCAACTTTGCTAGTGCGTTTACCAAATAATATATAATTCCAAAATGATCAACGTTTGAAAAAAAAACAGTTCGAGTAATGGCGTATGTACTGCGATTTAAAACAAATATATTGGCGCGTCACATGTTACATACTGGACCTTTGACAATAACTGATTTAAACCAGGTAACTAACGTCTTAATTCTAAATGTGTAGTACGTGAACTTTAATCGTGAAAGGGAGTTATTAGCAGATGTGCCAATGTTCACAAAGCCAGCAACTTAGTTATACTCAATTCATTTTTTGACTCCGATGGATTTATTCGTTTTGGAGGCGTCTTGCAAACAGCGACTTGACAGTAAATCGTCGATGTCCCATAGTATTGCCAGCTAATCAAGAAATTACCAAACTTATCGCTATGAGTGTGCATCAGTCTAATCTGCATGTCGGAAGCTAGGGTACGCTGTCGGCTATGCGACTAAAATTTTGGCCAATCCATTGAAGACAAGTCATTCGTGTCAAGTGTATTCGTGCAAAGCTACGCTTTCAGGCTTCCCTTCAGGCACATATAACTCGCCCATTTCTACGTACTGGAGTTGTTTTCACGGCCCCATTTATTATCAAGGATGATTCCAGATGAAGCAAAAAAACTGTGAAAGCGTATATATCCATTTTTGTTTACAGTTCCACTAAATCGGTTCATATAGAGCAGCGGTCGGGGAACTTTATTAACCATTACCCCAAAATATTTTTGCGTAAGTTAATATTACCCCCTCATTTTGAAAAGAAGAAAATCAATGTAAATATAATTTAAATTTTATTTATTGAGTTAATTTACACGGCAAATAAAAAATTACATAAAAATAGTAAGTGTGTAAAATTAATTGAAAACTTTCCCCTTTAATGTTTTGGAGAAATGATGTTGCTTCATGTTTGACACAATAACTTCAAAATTGGGGCTTTTTGATGTAAGAGCAATTTTGATAAAGTCTTCGGCGTTTAATCGATTTTGTTTCTTCATTTTTATGTTCATTCGAGTGGAAAAGCCTTGTTCACAAAGGTAGGCTGTTGCAAATGGCAGCAACTTTTTTGCGCCTCCTCATGTGCAATTTTGAAGGCCTTTGCAGCTATTGACAACCAAAAACACGACAGATTTGCTTTGCTCTCAAATTGAATACGTGCTTCAGTATTACATCGAAGTTCAAGAATTTCCTCTGCCAAACCTGGAGGATCTTCTGGTGCGCTAGTAATGTCACATTTAATAGGATCTACAACCCAACTGACAGTATTTATATCAAGATCTGGAAAGTAATCAGAGAAACGCTCTCTGAGTTTGGTAAGATGTCTGATAACTGTGTCCTTGATGTCATCAAAAGTAATATTTTCACAATCTTCCAAAAACAAATCTAACTTTGAAAAAGAAGCTATCTTGTTCTGTTCTGCTTTCTGTCTCCATTATTGAAGCTTCAATCCAAACGCTGACACTATTTCTCTGGCTAAAATGATATTAATATTTTTTTCCTTGCAACTCTTCAACTGTTCAATATATTCTCAAAAATGTCAGCTAAATATGCGAGACTTGCAACCCACGAGGTGTTTTTTCAATTTTGAGAGCCCATACTCGATTTAGAACATTTTCGTAAGAGAGCCATCTCACTTCTGTATATTCAGCTTCGCCGTCCTGGCATAATTCACAAAATAGTCGCGTGTTTAGTGCATGTCCTTTGATAGCATTAACAATCTTGATGACATCATGCATGACGGCTTCCAGTGTAGGTTCCAAATATTTCACAAGAAGTGCCTGGCGATGGATCATACAGTGAGTAACTTCAATATTTGTATTTTTTTTTTCACAAAAGCCGAAAAACCATTAATATGACCCAGCATTGCTAAAGCTTCATCAACAGACACATGTGTACAGTTTTCCCACTTTAAATTAATGTTTTCAGTATTGAAGTAGTCATTTACCTTATTATACACATCAATTCCACGAGATCTCAACTCGAGAGGAGAACAAAACAACAATTCCTCTTCAATTGCATCTGTACCTTTGTAGCGAACATACACCATTAGCTGTGAATTGCTACTAACATCTGTAGTCTCATCAAGCTGAGTAGCAAAATATTTAGCCTGTTTTAGTGGTAAAATAACCTGTCCCTTCACATTTTCCGCCTAGAAATTCTTTCTTTTACAATTCTTGCAGACAAGGGCACTGAATTCAGTTTCTTCGCCTCTTTCTGACACATGATCTCTGCCATTTTCACAGCTGCTGGTTTAACCAAATCTTCACCAATAGTATATGTTTTTTTTGTTTCGGGTAATCAAAGCTAGCTTTTGATGCTGAACGCTGATCAAAGGTACATAACAAGTTGCTGTGCAATCTTTGACTTTTAACAGACATTTCTAAATTTACAAAGTATTCTCGCGGTTTGGAAGACAGATGTGAATGCAAAATATTCAAATGTTTCTTCAATTGACTTTTTTGAAAGATTCTGAAGTCAGCACTTTCAAACATACAACATACTGTGGTTTCATTGTACCTTTGTCTTCTATTTGTGTAAAACCATAATTAAGGAGTTCTTCCTGGTATGTTCTTTTCCTATTTCTATTTGCTGCCATCTGAAAGATGACAGAACCAGTGGTTGAAAAACGCTTTCATTAAATTAAATTTTTAAATGGCAGCTTACCTTGATCGTTGAAATTAGTGATGATATGATCTGCCTCGTCAACTATATACTCAAGCGCTCGAAGACGTGCATGTGCACGTGCACGATTGCCGCGTTTACGCCGATTACCTAATGCGCGATGGTTCAGACGCGCCCTTTGACTTGTTTTAGTAGTGGTGGGGAGTCAGGTGGCCCGGTCCGTATATCTCTCTGAATTGTTTAAGTTTTAAGATTAGTTTGTACAAATACTAACACGGTTATGAATTAGCAAATTAGAAAGGAGTTCTTATTACCCCCAAAAATTTCATTTTTACCCCATTTGGGGTAATTAACCCCGGTTCCCCGACCACTGATATAGAGCTAGTCTCGAATTTGACCACTGAATGTTTTATTACTGTGTTCGTACGCTTCATTAGTCGTCGAGGGTGTATGTCAGAGATTATCAGTGATAATGCGACAAATTTTATTGGTGCTCGTAGAAACCGGAGAATGCTAAGACCATATTCTTAGTTAGTTAGCCTATTTTTTAGATAAAATCGTGTCATTCTCTGGCTAACATCAAAACAATTTTCTTAATAAAACTTTAATGTGATTTATCCATCTAAATTGACTATCCAACTCCATTCCCAGGTACTTTTTACACATTAACTCATGTTTAGAATAAAGAGTTAATTTTTGTATTTTGTCAGTGTTTAGACTTAGGCTGTTGCTGGTCATCCAAGTACTAACTTTTGGAAATATATCCTTCTATTAACAATGATGTATTGTTGGCGTATGACCCATAAGAGGCACACAATGGATACTTGTGGAACCCCATGTTGAAGGTCTATACTACTTGATAAAATTAAGTTCCAGTTAACTTGCTGATAACGGGAAAGTAGGTAGGATGACAATAATTTATATATAGATCCCCTAAAATCCAAGTAGTAAAATTTTAGTCGGTTATACTATGTGGATGGTTAGTATATAAGTCGCAATTGTAATTCGTTAAAATCATTCGTCATCTGCCTAATGAAGTCACTGTATGGTAAAACAATTGTAGCAGTGTCTCTTCATAATAAAGCAAAACTATTAAACATCCGTGTTTATTAATTTAAATGAAGAATGCAGTTTATTGTATGGATATGAAAAATATAGAAAACAATAAAATTGCTTAAGTAATCACCCACTCCAGAAATTTAAAAGATTATGTGCTACTTTTCCGCACTATTAATACAATCAAAACATTAATACGAAAAAGTTTGCAATGTTGTACGCAGTTCAATTATATGAGCTCTCCTTTTTGTACACATTCTTCCGTTCTTCTTTTGATTCTCGATTTCCTGTAATTAAAATTATCTATGTATGTTTCATTGTATGATCTAAAACTTGAGGAGTCTAATCAGGATTAACAAAAAATGAATTAATTAACTAAACAAATTTAATAACTTATAAATTTTGCTATTAACTCTTTTATCATATTTTTATATCAAAAACTAGATTAGGTTTTATAAAAATATTGATTTTTATTTAATAAAACATCCACCACTAAGGAAGTTTGTAGTAAGTGTGGTGAATTATTATTTTTTTACATAACTTTAATTCAATCAAATATTATCAGAACTCAAATAATAAAACCAAGTTTAGAGAAAATGCATGTTATTAAAACTAATTGAAAGGGCTTGAATAAAAGTTGGACCGAAGTTTGCCGACGTCGGGAGACACGAGCATCCAGACGTAATTACTTCTTAATGTATTCAAAAAGTGTCACAATTCTGTAAGAAATTTTATTGGAAAGTTAGCGGCCTCGGCGCGGGATTGGATTATTAAAAAAATCCCGGAGTATGTTCACGTAGGCTGCAGTCCCCCTCCTTTTAAAAGTTTTGCTTTACATCTGATCAACATATGGGCCTCCCACAAAAATCTTGGCTGTCATTCAAGTAACGGGAATCGCAAATTCGCCAACAACGGCCCTTCCGTTCCGGAATTTCAAGCGAGTTCTTTTTCTTGCTGCGCCCAACTTGTGCACAACCGCCCGGATCCTTATCGCTGGTGGCGATTGTTACATTCGGTAATTAGAATTTAATTAAACCGCCTTGAGTTCGCCGAATATTTCCTTAACGACCCTCCCCGTTCTGCACCACCCAACATCAGCGATCCATTTCCGGAATGAACGACTTAAAATCCGGCCCTGCATTTCGCACAATCTAAATTAGGCGGCACGACTTGAATATAAACTAGGCTAGTTTCGTGAAGGGGATTGGGATTGCGCGACCCCCTAATGTCCGCATGTAGTATACAAAACCGCCCCGCCGCAGGATACGTCCACAAACAGCGGGACGAAATAAACTAAAAAGGATAATTGCCCGTCCGGGGGATTAACATGCAAAACAAACGGCCAGCACGTGAAAATACGGAAAGTTTCGTGCGTGACCGTTAACTTTCCGTCTTTAATGTCTCTGTGAGTTTAACTAAATTCGCGAGAAGATTAAATACCATAATGTAATAAATATTGTTTAATTATTACAGTTTAAGCAAATATTAATGTGATATTTTAACATGCTTCTGAATTTATAAACTGTTTAGAAATTTAAAAGAGAAAACATATGTGTATAAGAAATCCAAACAGTTGAACATCTACAAGACTTCTATTGGTTCTAAATGGCTGGTTTGGATGTGAAATGTGATAGTAAGCAAAAATGATGAAATAAAGGTTTATTTTAGGAGAAGAAACAACTACTTCGGTAGTAGCTTCTTAGAAGGAATGAAACTTTTACCTAAGTACATAGCCTGTTTTACATACGTAGCAAGTTTTTGAAAGACAAGACTTTACGGATTATTATCACTGTTTAAACTAATTTGGAAATAAAAATGTCTAGTGGCAGTTCTGCAAATTATTTGATAATAAAGGATCGAAATACGTAAATAAATATTTATGGAACAAAACAAGTACATTAATTCTCCCAATCTATGTTTCGTTTAAATTAGAAGCAGATAAGGATGATCATATTTTATAAATCCTAAACCTTTTAAGGGGTTAAAATGACTGTGATATTACAAAAAATGATAATAATACTTTTTTGTACACACACACACATAGGATAACAAAAATATTATTAAAACTTGAGGTATTCGGTTCCACATAGAGAATATCTTCATCGAAAGGTATTTTCTAATAGAAAAGTTTTGGCTAAACTTTCTTAGATAATTAAGACTAAAGTTCTTGATAAATAAACGACAATGAAAAAAGTCATTTTTATAATAAATTTATTGATACAACACAAAGCGGTTGATTTTCTGACACTCTTAATAAATATATAATATAGATATAGTAGGGTCTAGTAAAGGTGCACTTCAAGGATAGGCCGGTTTTCAACAGAAAATCAAATATTCTAAATCTGATAAAACTAAAAATTTAGCGACAATTTAGACTTTTTAGTGAGAAATAGAAGTGTTTTGGTATCAGATGGTTCTTACGGCATGTTATGTATATTCATGTTTGTGTAAATAAGCTTGTTACTTCAAATGATCGCCTCGGTCACTCTAAAGCGCCAATTGTTGATCAAGACTATTGGTATCCCTAATACGTCCACAACCGTATGTGTACACCACATGCTTATCAACTCATCAATATTTGGTATAAGGACAAATAAAGAAATGTTATGTACTAGCATAGGTGTATAATAGCTGACCTACACTCTCTTAGAAGCTAAAAAGCAAGTTTAAAAAGTTAACAAGGAACAAAAAAATGAACGTACAATTTTTCTTCAATCATTTTCTCATTTATCTCTCGGTAAGACACTATGAGTTGAATCAGTGAAACAAACCAAGTAAGACGTACAAGTTTACAAGTTCTGTAACTAAATAGAAAGAGTATCTAAATGAGTTTTGATTTATGAGTGAAGGAAGGACTTCAGTTGCCTAACAAACAATCTACTTGCATTCAATTAGAAATTTTACACTTACAAAAAATAAAGAATAAAAAGGAAAATGTCTTCATTGAGTACTTTTCACAGAATGACTTAACAAAGGCTTTTTCGGTTTATAGCAAAAAGTTTCTACTTCCTTAATGTTACATTGATAACTAAAGAAAATAATAATGGCGATGGCATTTTCTCTTTAATGGTTGAAAGAGATTTATACCATTATCATAACCTAAATTATATGCCAATTAATTAGAAAAAAAAGTAAGATAACATTTATTAACAAAATGGCTCTAAGATTTCTTTAAATTATAACATTTATGCCAAAAATGGGACTTAGATTAACATTAAGTCAAATTACTAACTCAGCTATGCATCAAACAAACAAATACAATAAATAAATGATTAGAAATAGTGCTCTAAACAAAAACAAAACTTTATTATTATTATTATTAGCAATTAATCTAATACTGTAAATATCTACTGTGGATGGATCATATAAACCAACATCAGAAACAAAGGCATGAATACTACACATTTCCTAAGTATGTATATATAAAAGAAGATAAGAAATATTCACTCTCTTACAAGAAATTTATGCTGAATTATAATATTGAATTCTGGTATAGGAAGTAAGTTGCTGGCAGAGAAAAAAGCAAAGGAATATCATCCTGTCATAATAGAAAAAAAAACAAAAACATCTAGGTCCAATAAAATAATTAAATTTAATGTTTTTGAAAGGTGTTCCATATTAACTTATCGATCCAAACACTTAGTTTGGATGTATATAGTAAATACTATTGACTAGTCATGGTGCTTAATAATGATATAATTTAAAATTGTTTTTTTTTCACATACTGAATAGAGATACCTTACATTTCCGCATCCAAAACCGTTGAGAAAAGTGGAATTTTGTTGCTTAGTAACATTTTTTTGCATGGATACACTTTTCCGCACTACTTTTATTTACTATTAATCAATGTCAATGTCAGTTACATACATTGTGTAATATACAAATCTCCTAAAGTAAGATAGCTAGCGAAAAATGTTAAAATACAAAAGTTTTAGGATTTTAAAAAACTATCAGAATAAAGTATACAGGCCAAAAAGTTAGGAAGAAGCAAACTTGCTTTTTCTTTCATGTAACACCCTGTATATTATTCCATATTTCAATTCATCTCGAAATTCTAAACAAAATTCGTATAGCACATCATAAAGCTAAACTTGACCGTTTTAGAGTTATCGCACTATTAACTTAACCCAAAGAACTTTGAGATTAAATACATAGCTGTTTCCTATTTCTGGACTTTAGAGTGTTTCTTTTCAGTGCCGATAGAAGATAGATCCCTTCAAATAAATTAAATAAATAGCTTGATAAAAATATGTTTAACCCTTAGCTGCATCACTATATTTTGTATATGTTGAAAAATTGCTTAAAAAATTCTTCTATCCTCTATATAGGACTACAGAACTGTACAAAAGTGTTAATTGGTATTATGGACTAGAAAAATCAGCTATACTAAAGACTCTTTGAGGACTCCACGCATTTATAAACGTGGATAGACGTAAACTGTATGCGCGCGCAGTGACTGGGACTCCATCACTACTTACTTTTAGCGCTCTACTTCTAAATCAGAGCATTAGTTTTATGATATTTCGAAATTTTAAATAATTAAAAAGTACTTTTAAGAAAGGGCCCCCAGGTGCAGCTAAGGGTTAAGAAACAGAGCCCATTAAAGCGAAAACTATCCCAGTACCTTCAATTATTAGGCCCCAAAATGTACGGAATCGTTTTTTGGCACAATTATTATTTATAAAAGAAAATATTACAAAAAAGTATAAATCTATCTTGTCCTTAATAGTCAAAATATTAGTGACCAAAATGTCCTAAAATTGAAAATAAAGTAAAGATAAAAATTAAATCAATAGAATTTGGACTTCTAACTAAAACAATGAACAAGATAAAGTTGTAATTAAACCACAAAGTTGTTGATAGTCAAAGTTGTAGGTGAGGGATGGATAAATATTCACAAGGTTAAAATCAGTTAATTTAAAAAAGGTACATTAATGCTTTGCTAGTATAGAGACAAAGATAAACATTTCAACATATATTATATAAGTGTGTGATAGTCCCTACCATAAACCATAATTAGTTTATATCATAGAATAGTTACTTTGATTCAAGAAAGATTTTAGGTTTGAAATCACTAGAGAGTCAAAAGTCGAAGATGACGAATTGGATAAAGATTGGCATTAAATGCAAGAGAAGCTTATAGAATAATTGATATTATATAGTTAGTCTTCAGCATAACAATAATATTAGGTAAATATAATATATAAAAAATATAGTAAAAATAAGATACTATAATTCAAATCTATAGCTGCAAAATATTAGAAATAATATTTCTTGATCAACTTAATGATTTATTAATTTATTCTTATCTATTTATTATTTTGATATGTAAAAGAAAGCAATAAACATACTTTTTTAGTATGCACTTGTTTCTGGTATTTACAATTTCGCTACGAATTTTAAGTAAACTATAGCTAAATATGATCAAAAACTTAGTCAACCCTCAGCAGGTCATATGCCACAAGTGCAAATATCTCAGTGAGCCTTTGGAGGAGTGCAATAACAGGGTGCGCTCCAACACAGACTACAAACAACTGTACTCAAAAGCTTTTCGATTTTCAACACTCTCTCGACCACTGCGTCACTCTCAATCTCTTTTCTCAATTGAAGTGAGAAAATTTCCAACCCATACTATAGAGTGTATTAATTTATGTTGCCCTATTATACAATACAAGAATAAACTGAATGTGTGGTAATAATTACATCTTACTGTGAAATATAAATCACTATGACGTAACAGCTGTATAACATATCATAGGTTACCACAGTTTTATAAATAACTATCCTAGAGGATTAGATGTTTGCATAGTTTTAAAGCTAAGGATGGGACTGCTTGGTTTCAAATTTAAAATATGACTGAAACTTACATTTGTTTAATGATACGTTCCATTAATTTTATAATATTGACGTTTCTGATTTCTCTTGAACGGCTTACCTGAAAATAAAAATAAAACATTTAGTGATTTTCCATAAATACTATAACTGTTTATAAATCTAACATAATAGATAAGTTATGATTAGAGAGTATATAAAATGAACTACCACGTAGTAACTGTCGCCAAAGTTATTTTCATTAAGCTGTGATTCCAATATTAAACAATAAAAATATATTTAGTACTTATAGATACATTTTATAATAATTAATTTGTTTTGGATTTTGATCAATGGATATTTATATGAATTGTTAATTTGATAACAAAATTGCTGAAAGTAGATAATTTATATAAATAACAATAAATTTAACAAATTTATTTAATTTAGGTTTCATTAATAATTCATTGACGATGGAGGCTTCTACTTCGTTATACATATTTAATGATAAAAATTAAACACAATAATCACTTTGTTTTGTATAACCGTTATTTATTTATATGGTGACCAATGGTTTCAATACATCAGCGTATCATTTTCAAACCGAAACCGAAAACCGAAACTTTCGGTTTGAAAATGATACGCTGATGTATTGAAACCATTGGTCACCATATAAATAAATAACGGTTATACAAAACAAAGTGATTATTGTGTTTAATTTTTTCATTAATAATTGTAAAATAAGCGCTGTTTAGTTAGAGAGTCAACATGGTCAATTTGCTGAGACCAGGGAAACTTAGCATCTATGTATAATAGATTCTCATGTATTTAACATTATCGCAATTATTTCAGAAATTGTTTTTTGGAGATTTTTTACTATAAAATTGCACAATTGTTTTTCAATAATATATTGTTCTTGTTGCGAAATCTCTTTATTTCATTAGTTTTATTATTTTTTAATTGTAATTAAAGTTGAGTTTTTTAATTGCTGTGTTATTAGAAAAATTCACCATGTATGCAGAGTTTACGTATTCGCTTAGATCGTTAAGAGAAAACAAAAAGAGAAGTGGGTCCAAAGTCGAACTTTGCACAATGCCGTTATTTAAAACCCAATTTTCGGTGCATCATTAACTTGCACAAATATTTCTCTATTCAATAGAAATGATTGTATAAGTTCCAGTTATCGTTAATCAATTTGTCATTTTATCTGTAATACAATCTCTGACAATAAAGTTCGGCGAATAGGCCTTTAACATTAACGTAGATGAAATATTAACGAAAGTTACCTTACTGTTCTTCGAAATAGTCACCTCCTATATCTATGCACCGCTGAGATCTGCTATACATATTTTGAAAACTTTTCAAGAAGACTTCTTTTGGGATAGAGTTCAAAAGCCTCGACACGTTTCGTTGGATGTTAGAAATATCGTCAAATCTCTTTCCTTTGAAAACAAGTTTGAGTCATGGGAATAGGAATAAGTCTGGAGGATTGAAATCTGGTAAGTATGGCGGATGTTCAATTTGTGAGCAATTGTTTGACGATTGGGCAAGCATTGTCGTGAACAAAAACCCATGAACCTTATTGTGCGTACTGGGATCATACCCTGCATAGACGTTTCATGAAATGGTTCAAAATTGCAATGTACATTGTAGCATCGAAAACGCCATCCCAAAAGAAGCCTTCTTGAAAAGTTTCGAAGGACAGTATTGTAACTTTCGTTAATTTACGTTAGTATTACAGGACTATTCACCGAACTTTATTATCAGAAGCTGTACATATATTTGAAAATTTTTATTTTCTCCGTGAAATTCTATGAAGTTACCTAAAGTTTTTTAATTTCTGAGCTTGATTAATTTAATTGTACTTAATGACACATTTAATAAGTTTTTCATTATGGTTCAAAAGATGTAGTTTCGCATTAGCACACTTCCAGTTGTAATGTGGAATATCAGTGATCATACGTTGATATTCACATATCAATTATTTGTATGCGACACATCATTTAAAAAAGCCTTATTTGAACTATTTGTTAAATAATCCCCACACGTAATAGTCTAGTGATGTTATTTCTTTACATCAGTTTGAAGTTCAATTAATCTATCAAAAATATGTTCATATTCCCAGAATGTGATCAATATACGCATATTATCGCAATTTTGATTTATTCAATTATTACCTGTTACCTTTCTTCTATTTGTTCCTTAGTCGAAAACATGGGTTTTTATCTTTCCGATAGATTTTTCTCTCGCCAATTTCTTCTGTTTTACTCGTAGTAACATTGTTAATGCTATTTTCTAGTGGTTTATTTTTTTGTCGCTATATAACAGTCCAATGCTTTATCTTTTTGAAGTTTATTTGGCAAAAATAAATATATTTCAACTAGTGCTGCTTTAATAGCATTCCTTTTTGTAACATGCAACTAGGAAAGTAGTTGTTCAAGTTTTATTTTGCCGTCTTAATAAAACTCATTGTTGAAGATATTAGAAAAAATATTTTATATTCGAATAAAATAACATGGAGCATTAAGAAAACACCTAACTATTTAAAAACATTTTACATTAATTATACATTAAAATATTTAATTATATAATATTACAATTGCGCGAAGAAATTTTCGATTTCGAAAGACCCAGAGCTAGTAATAGAATTATAATTATAATTAAACGTATGCAAAAGATACTGAATTAATACAAAGAGTTAAAATCCTCACAATAAACGTAACAGCAAAATTAAATAAGATATGTTGTTAAGTACTAAAAAGAAAATATGGCCATCTGAATTTAGTAAAGGTAGGGTATACACATTCTATGAGAACCGTTGATTAAATGATAAAGTAGTAGGATTACACAAGCATTTACAAATAATTATGGCTAGGGGATTATTTTAATTGATTTTAACCAAAAATTTATTCGAATATCATCCACAGTTTTTTCATGTGTCTCCGATTGTACTGACAGTAATACTATTTAGTAAGATATATTTCACGAGAAAAGTATATTTTTACATCGTAATACTGAAGCAAAAATATTTTTTCTAATGCACCACATATATTAAAACTCATAAAACCATTTTAACATTTATTTAAAATGACTAATACTGAAATTAACATTAAATAAAACACATTAATTGCTAGCAAAATTAAAGATGCTCCTAAAATCTTTATTTAGTGACCAATTTCCATCTCATGCAACAGCAAGAGCTAATATTGAAATAATATGCAGTTAATATGGTCTAATGAATTCGTATAACCTCATAAAATATTAGAATTCAAAGAACCCATTGGTTAAATTTGGAGCAGCAAAATACATTAGATCATATTTATTATACTATTAGTTCGATAAAATTTAACGTAAAACTGTCGTTAATGACTTTTAAAAAAACTTAAATTTCAAAATTATCACTGCAAGATTTACATAACTAATTAAAAATTTAATATGAAAAATAATACATAAATCAAGTTTGTGATAAGGAGACTGGGGATAATACATGATCACCATCAGCCTCGAAGGAAATACAAAGAATCAGAACAATTAAGTTTAATAAAATACAAGAAGTACTCTTTGATTTTTGTTTTGTGGAAAATAAATCTATTTTATATTATGTTATTAATATTAGGTGGAGAATAACACTTGTTTTCTTCCATAATGTTTATTTTCAGTTACCTGACACGTGTTTCAGTCTTCGTAGACCATTATCAAAGTATAAACTAATTAAAATTAAAAACATGTACAAGTATATATCTCGATTAGTACACTGTCGGCCTGGATTAGCTCCTGCTGGTTGTTCAAAATCTTATTCCCCTTGTCGATGGCTCTTCTAATCTCTAATCCCTAATCTAATCTCTAATTATGCTAATGTAATGTTCAGGTAATCCAGGTGTCCTGTCCTAGTTGGTGGAGTTAAAAATACCATCAAAGAAGACTGCAATAATTAGAAATCCACAAAATAATAGACATATGATTAGCACAAAATTATTTAAGATTCAATTATAAACTTAACTTGACAGATGATGGTTTACCCATCATAGCCCCAACTTCACCTAAGTTTGTAGAGATTTTTATAAAATTATTTGTGGATAAGTTATTTAAACAGGACAACACATTAACAAAAAATATCCAATTTTGGTTCCGTTATATTGACGAGGTATTTAATCAGAATTAAATAATTAATTAAATAATAATTAAATTAATACGAAAATCTATCACAATATAACATTTTTATTGATAATTTAAAAACACTACTCGAATATCTGGCTAAAAAGTATAATAATATTATTGTCTGCGCTGATTTCAATGTAAATCTCAACATACTCAACAGAGAATCAACTATTCTGCTCGACACTATGGCATCTTATAATTTAGTAGCTAAAATAAAAACTCCTACACGTATCACTCATAATACTGAGACTCTCATTGACAACATCTTCACAAATGTTACATCTACTGCTAGCTCCATTGAATGTGGTTTTTCCGACCATTGTGCCATAACGCTAGCTGTCGCCAAATATACCACTGATACTGATACTAACTTTAAATATATCCTTAAACGTACCTTTAACACCGAGAAAAGACTTAACTTTTATAATACCATTGCCTCAATAAATTTCGACCTAATAAACAACTATACGAGTGTTGATAATAAATTTGAAATGCTCTTAAATATAATATCCGACCACTTTAAATCAGAATTTCCACTCCGGAGAATAAAAATTAGAAGTGAAAATAAGACATGGGTTACCAAAGATATAATCAATAGTTCTAATAAACTTAAACAATTACATTGGGCAAAAAAACGATTGAACACTAATAAATCACGAGATGATTACAACTTAGCTAAAAAAATCATCAGCTGTTACTACAAAAAACTAAAAAAGAATACTATGATGCACTAATTATTAACTCATCTAACCCAAATAAAACAATATGGAACATAATAAATAGCAATTCCAAAAATCAACCAGGCAGAAAATCAATTACAATAAATCATAATGGGGAATCTATCAATGATCCACAGCAACTATGCAACTTATTTAGTGAGTTTTTCAAAAGTTTTGATAAATCTGGAAGTCTGCCTAATAATTGTACATATACTGTTCCAATTAGGTATACGCACACATCTTTTTACCTCTATCCTGTAGACGAGTACGAAATTTTAAAAATTATTAATGATCTTCCCTCTAATAAATCCCCGGGCAGTGATGAGATCCCGGATTTTATTATTAAAGATATAGCTAAGTTAATTATAAAGCCCCTTACTCATATAATAAATGATTCTTTTTCTCAGGGAATTTTTCCGGGATTATTAAAGCTTGCTAATATATGTCCGGTTTATAAGAAGAATAATAGACAGAATATAACCAATTATAGACCTATATCAATCCTGACTTTCTTCGCAAAAATAATCGAAAAGGCCATTCTAAACCGACTTGTATCATATTTTACCAAGCATAATCTTCTTCGGGACACTCAGTCGGGATTCCTGAAGAACAAGTCAACTGTCGACTCGCTATTTGACTTTTTAACAACTGTGTATAGTGCTCTTGACAGAGGCGAAACGACTCTGGGTATTTATTTTGATCTATCTAGAGCGTTCGACCTAGTCAATCACGATTTAATACTTCAAAAACTAAATGCATATGGAGTCACAGGTAATGCTTACAGCTTGATAAAATCATTCTTAAGTAATCGTTTTCAAAACGTAACAATCAACGGCAATAAAAATAATATAATAAATCATAAGTACTTTTCAGAAAGAGTCTCGATAGAAATGGGCACTCCACAGGGATCTATCTTAGCCCCGTTTCTCTTCATCATTTTCATGAATGACGTGGATCAGGCATTCGATAGCATACCTAATACTACAGTCTGTAAATATGCAGATGATACGTCAATCTTGGTCAGCAATATGTCTCAGGAACAAGCGCTCATTAATGTAAACTCATCTATAAGCATATTTCATACATGGTGCGTAGATAACGGTTTATCACTTAATTCTTATAAAACAGGGTACATGCAATTTAATAATCCTCGAAACCACAAAACATCACAACTACCAAATCCAAAACTCAACGGTAAGGATATACAACACCTTAAAATGGGCAAATTTTTGGGCATTGGTATAACCCCAATATTGAACTGGGAATATCACATTGATTCAATATGTGGGAAACTTAGATCTGCCAGTTTTGCAATCTTGTCAATGAGGGCCTCGGTAAATCAAGTCGCTCTTTTAAAATATTATCATGCGCATGTGTGCAGTCATATGGCCTATGGAATAATCATCTGGGGTGCTTCCAGCGCGACGATTCGCCTTTTTAGACTGCAAAAAGAGATAGTTCGAAGAATAACGTTCTCAAAATATAGGGATAGTTGCCGAACTCTGTTCACCGAACTTGGGGTAATGACATTTTATTCCTTATATATCTACCACTGTTGCATGTATGTCTTTAAACACAAACCTAAATTTGAAACCAACATGGTATATAATCAATCATTTAACACACGGAACTTAAATCAACTAGCTGTGCCAATACACCGTACATCTTTTTACAAACAAGGACCATATTACATGTGTCTCACATTATTTAACAAACTTCCTACGGATATTAAAGCCATCTCGCAGACTACAATATTTAAAAAAAAACTGAAAGCGTATCTACTTGATAAAGCCTATTATTCTATCCATGATTTTATCAATTAAATAGCTATTGTATTCATCAATCTTTTCACAACTTAATAATAATTTTAGTTTAGTTTTATTTAGTTTAAGATATTTTACGTATATATTTAAGTTAATTTTTAATTTTACCTTGACAGTTGTAATACATATATTTATGTCCTACTGCACATCAATAAATAAATAAATAGATATAACATTAGAAGTGAACCAAAGTAACTCCAATATTCAATATATAGAAAACCAACTACAAATGACACTATAATCCCCAGTGATTCCTTTCAATCAGCTCAAATTAAACAGTCGGCACTCAATTCTTATATACATTGGCTAATAATCAACAATAATGGTTACACAAAATGATTAAACAAAAAAGTAAACTACGCTATTGGAGAGGCTTTCACTTTGTGATCCATACTTTTTAACTTTAAATAACATAAATTAAACTTTGTTTATAGTACTAAGTGTGTGATACAAGCAAAATTTAATTTGTCTTTAATGTTAAAAAAGAAGGATACATGCATGCATCAATATTTTTTTTAAACACCAGTACAAAAATTAAACGTCACCTAAAATGATACAGACAATTGTTATTAAGATCAAATTTAGGAAGAAGACTAATCAATAATAAAATTGAAACGAAGAAGAAACAAAAACGATCAGGAGTATACAAAATGTTTAAATTACTGGAGAATTTTCATAGGTCAAACAGACAGAAACTTTGAGGTACGAAATAAAGAACACCAAAAAGCAATTAGGGACAGGAAAACAAAATATGGACTAGCTGAACATTGCATTAGCACCGGTCACCACATGGGAGATATGTCGGCGATTAAAATTTGCAGAAAGGGGAAAAAGCTTAACCTTCTGAAAAGATTAGAGATTAGGAGAGCTATAGAGAAGATTAAGATTTTGAACAACCAGCAGGAGCTAATCCAAGTCGACAGCGTTCTAATCTACCTATGAATACTACCTGTACTACTAACAGGTGGGGCAAAAGTCCCGCTACCATTTTGATTGCGCGCCACCTTGGTTATGTGACGTTTAGCTTTAACCATTTTGTTTTGTAGACGTCCAAATTTTATTATTTATTATTATTAGTTACACATTTCTGCTCGCAGTTTAAGGCGAATTTTGAAAACTGATTTGAAAATGTTTCCGAACAAAATTCAAAACTCTCTGGTGAAATTGAAGATTTTTCGTCTCAATTGATAATGAGCGATGATGCCCTTTTCTTTTCAGTGGCCACGTCAATAAACAGAACACTCGGTTTTGGGGAACACACAATCCTCAATTAATTCATGAAACATCATTGCATCCATATTTTTTTTGAAAATGATGAAAGTGTTGGAGTTATTGTTAATGCTGAACGGTACCAAGACATGATTCGAAATTTCCTTGTACCTAAAATGGAAGAGCAAGGACTAGAGGGCATGTGGATTCAGCAAGATGGGGCTACAGCACACACAGCTCGTTCAACAATTCTATTATTAAATGACGTTTATCCACGTAGACTAATTTCGCGAGGTGGCGATTTAGCATGGCCAGCCTGATCTCCGGATTTAACAGCAGCAGACTTTTTCTTATGGGTTTTTTAATATCAAAAGTTGTTGTGAATAAGCCCCAAACTATTTAACATCTTAAAGACAATATCCGTCACGAAATTGAAGAAATTCAGCCCGATATGTTGAAGGATGTCATGAAAAATGCCCTATAAAGAATTTGATAAATAAAGCACTAATAACCTTTCTTCACAATTTTATTTGATAAACCAAATGTACATTTCGGACACAAAGTGACCATTATCAATGGATTAGCACAATGGTCACTTTGTGCCCTAAAAAGAGCCGAAAGCTGCATAGCGAATCACGGTCACCATTTAGCCGATATAATTTTCCAATCATAATGAAAAAAAAAATGTAAAGACCAAATAAACTTTTTATAAAAACCAAACTTACTTATCTTTTCTTTGAGCAAAGTTATAGGCAATCAAAATGTAGCGGGACTTTTGCCCCACCTTAAATATATATAGTTATACATGTTTTTAATTTTAATTAGTTTATACTTTGATATTGATCTGTGAAGACCGAAACACGTACCAGGCAACTGAAAATAAAAACATTATGGAACAAAACATGTGTTATCTATTTCCATCAAGAGTATAGCGTGATAAGCATCAACGTTATGTTATTATTTTATCTTCAACTTCAACAAAATCTGACGTAAACAAAAATAAACATAAATCTCTTATTATAATGTATCAGTACGTGAAGAGAAACTTAATATTAAAAGTTAAATATCCCTTTCTTTACTATAGCTTTTATTTTATTTTAAAAGCTATAAGTGTTCATTGTCAATAGATAACTGACAAAATAAATAAATTATTAACTTTTGTATTTTTATTTATTTTGTCAGTTAGCTATTGATGATGAACGTGATCGAAATGAACATATAGCTTTTAAAATAAATAAATACATTGAAGAAAGGGATACTTAACTTTTAATATAAATAAATCTATTAATGAGAAAACAGATTTTAAATATTTATGTATTATAGTTTAATTACAGATGAAATGGAAAACCAACATCCTAATTCAAAGGCAGTCCTGGCTGGTTACAAGATCTGTCATTTGAAGATATTCAAAGTAAGGAATTGAATCAGCAGAACTACGGGAAAAATACTTTATAAAATATCATGGGGATGGAATCCAATCATTAATGCCAAAACTTTGAATATTAACATTATATATGATAGGTTTATCAAAAATAAGCACTCCTTTCCTTGACTTCTATTTGATAGCCACGTAATTCATGTGAACCCATGAAAATTATTTTCCCCAATCATCTTCTATGTATCTATTTAATTTCTCTCACCTTTCTTACTTTTCCAGTGTGCACACCTATCATAAAATCTTAATTCAATCATTGAATCATTACTCCCCTAATCTTGCATTAAAATCACCCCCAACCATACACATCCATCCATTGCTAGTACGATTTATGTCGATATTAAACCCATACTATAACATAGACACTCTCCAATTATTACAATTGGTCTTATTTTATAGTTCCTTTAATACCACCAGTACCCCACCCTTCCCCATTTAAATGATCAAATTTAGAAACAAATTTTGATGGATCAAATATTTGGAATATAAAATTAAATTAAAGGATCCTTTTATTTTTATCACTTTATCACTTCTCCTTGGTAGAATGGTTAATATACAACACACAAATTAATTTGAAAGTTTGATCGTATGGAAGAGCGTACAGTACCCTTTCCTATGATCAATCTTTTGATGGGACGTTATTGTCAGATTTGAATTATTAAAGATTTTAAATTTTACAAGTTAAGCATGAATATTATTAATGACAAAATGGGTGAGAACAAAAAACTAAAGAGAGTGTAGAGTGTTTTGTATATTAAACTATATACAACGCTAGGAAAATGTGTACACTTAATAAAACTATATCGGAAAGGAAACGAAATAAATCATTTTCTTTAGCAAAGAAGATGTCGATTTAATTCGATTAAAATGATCGTGTTAAGGAAGGGAGACCTATTAATTGGAAGAAAAAAACTTAAGTTACGTGCCACCAGTTGCTACGTTGGCACCACGAACTGTTACGTAAGAATCGACAACTGCAGTGCAGCAATTCGCATACCCAGCTCCGCAATATTTTCAATTGTACGATTGCAATTTGTTAACAGCGTGTATGAATTTCCGTAATTCATAAAAGAAATTGCATCGGCTTTTGTATTCACGACTTGATTTCCGCTGATTCGATTCAATTCCGCGCCATTTGTCGTGATTCATTGCGGCCGCGCGGCGGCGTTACAAGTGATTACACCTAATTACGCGGCGGATGTATAAGCGAATAAATCAGAGAAATTCGCGGCGGAACAATACAAGAACGGTTTACGTAATTGGCAATAAAAATGTAAAGAGCGCCCACCTCCTCCTGCGGTGTCGGTATCGACGTTAGATAAATATTTCGTTTGTGTAATGCGTGACGATTTATGGCGCCCTTATTGCGCGGGAATGCGGTCTACGGATGGGAACTTTCGAGGACTGGCGTCCCTCTATAAAAAAATTGATTTATGTCCCAAGTTGCGTATCTAGAATTTTAGTGGGTTTTGTGACTCCGGTAAATTATTGCGGAAACTTTGTTTAAAATATCTATATGGTTGTATCGGTGAAGTCGGAATTTAATGAGACGATCGATCTTGTCGAGTGAAATAATGCAGGAGTACAAAGTGCTCTCGGGGATGTTAATTACAATGGAAGTTCATATTTCATATTAAAATTTTATACTTTCCTATTATCGTTGGTTTTATAACGGTCCTTCGCTTTTTATAATTTCTTTAATTAATCTAGGACGTTACGCTGAGTGAGATTTTATTTTAATTATAGATCTGAAACGTAATATTTCAACAGGATGGAGTGAGGAATTTTATGTAAATATAAAAAAATAATATAATATAAATTCAGTATGAGCTACTAAAACAAGGTCTCTTCACGTTATAGCACTATATCAGTTATATCCCTGTATAAAATTTTATCATTAAAACGGACTCGCAAGTGCAATTATAAATTGTATACTTGCACTACCCTGTGCCTGATGAAGTGTTGTAAATTCGCCGGCGCAATTTGGGAACTTATTAAAAGTTATTAGGCGCACAATAACGGCGAGCCCCATAATTCGAAGTTTCCCCACTTAAACGCCCGCAACTATTTTAATTAGAGGGGATTTCGTCGTTACACTGACACCGCCCGTTAATATCACCGCACGCTTAAGACCCCGACACCACCGAAATGGGTCCGTTCAACCGCGAAATCCCGAACTTCGATTCCCAAAGATTAACAACGAAAATTCCCAAGCGAAAGTTCCCAACTTGAATTGAAGGCCACCTAATGTAAAAACAATGAAAGCACTTTCACTAGTTTAATAATGTTCGTAAGTAATTGAAATTAGTATTTAAGTATGAAAAAATAAGAATAAAATAATAAAAGTTAAAATAAATATATAAAATAATAAATTACATTTTAAAGCTTATTTTTTATCAGTTTTTAAATTTATAAAATTTAAAAATGTGGCTAAGATTAAATTAACTAAAATGATTCTACATAAAAATTCGTTTTTACCTGATTCTAAAATATTTAAATATGAACGACATATACAGGGTGTCCCGTTAATGCGGGGAAATGGCTAGACCATAGATTCCTGAGATCAAAATATGACGATCTAACGCAACTTATCTATATCCAAAAATTTACGGTTAAGCCGGAATTTGGCTTCAAAGTTTCAAATTTTTTTATTTCTTTTGCTTATAACAATTGAACGCTTTATTTGATTTCAATGAGATTTATTTTTAATAACTACCATAATATAATACATCATTTCAGTTATTATGACTATTATTGGTTAACAAGAAGTATAAGAAACAGTAGTACCACCACTTAAAAACTAAAATATTTTTTTATTGGTGGATCTAATAAAAACTAAAAAAATACTACTTGAAAGACAATTGAATTTAAAACCTTTTTTATCTCTTAATAATATTTGATATCTTTTACGGTTTTTCCACAAAAAAATAAAATATATGTTTTTTATCTAGTAAAGACAAAATCAAGTTTTTCATCGAATCAAAAAAAAAATGTTTTTCGTGGCCGTCTTTGTTTAAAAAATGTAAATTATGTATAATAATAATTATTTAGTGTCTTTTAACAATTAATTTTTAACTTTATTATAGTTCATAAATATTCATATTTGGAACAAACAGATATCTTGTTTGTATTAGGATTTTGCAAAGAAAATTGTTTGAAAAGTGTTAGATGTTGTTTTGATTTATTTTATTAATTGATATTATTTAATTTTTATTCAATAGAGTAAGTTTATTTACTTATTTATGAGTGCATAATGAGTATACTATATTCATATTTTATTTTTTTATGCAAAAACCGCACAAGATATCAAAAACTGGTAAGAGTCAAAAAAGTTTTTAAATCTAATGCTCTTTCAAGTCGATTTTTTTTTAATTTTATTGGATGCACCAATAAAAAAAATTTTTAGTTTTTAAGTGGTGGTACTACTGTTTTTTATACTTCCTGTCAATCACTAATGCCAACAATAACTAAAATGATGTATGATATTATGGTACTTATTAATAATAAGTTTCATTCAAATCAAATAAAGCGTTCAATTGTTATAAACAAAACAAATAAAAAAATTTGAAACTTTGAAGCCAAATTCCGGCTTAACCATAAATTTTTGGATATAGATAAGTTGCGTTAAATCGTCATATTTTGACACCAGGAATCTATGGTCTAGCCATTTCCCCGCATTAACGGGACACCCTGTATAATTAAAGATAAGCAAGTAAATCAATAAAATATATATATTCAGTGGTATTATAAAGGCAACACCAATAAGGGGTAGAATTATTTACTAAAATTGGCACTAACGTTTAACTATCAATTAGCAACTGATTAAAATTAATTCAATCATATGACTTATTTTGTCATTCAGTTTTTCCTATCAATTTTATCAGGTACATATTTTGCGAAATTGTGATCGGTTATTTGCTGTTTTTACTTTTCATCTTTTGTTTCGAAAGAGCAAATATGTCTAGAGCGCACCAATGTGAAAATTACATTTAGTTAAGCTAAGCGTTGGTTTGCATAAAGTTAGTTTTTCAATTAAATTTCAGAATCAATTTCAATTTTCACCTCATCAGGCATGGACTAGAGAGAGGGTCAGTAATGTCCTAGTGGAGAAACCGGATAACAGAGAAGAATAAATGAGCTTCAAGACCGCCTTCTTCAACTTAATGTCACAGAGGAGGAACCGGAGGACAAAGAAGCATAGATGAGATTCAACTTAGGGTAACAAGGAACCGATTTTTCAATACCAGATCAATGGTTAGACAACCAAGGTTATCCTACAATCCTTCGAACAGTTTACCGCAGAAACAGAACTTTTGGATTGCAATCCTATCGGTTACTTTTTGTGTTACGTTGCGACTGCACTCGAACATATAGTGTTTAGTGATAAATATCGATTCTGTTTGGATGCATGATGGCCGTATGATTGTCAATCGAGGTCGTGCGTAGCGTTGCAATCTGAAATTTTCTGTTGAGAGGCTTGTACATTAAACTATAGTGATTATGGTATGGGATGCTATAACTTATGTCACGTTTAGTTTTCATCTGAGTCAATATGAATGCATAGGATATGTGGATGAGGTTATAGAATCTTATATTCCTTCATTTCTTTAGCAATTGGAAGACTATTCCGAATCGGTGCCGGTGCTTCAGTTTACTTGGCAGCCGTCATGGAATACTTAGCCGCTGACGAGTTGGAGTTGGCTGGAAACGCCGCCAGGGATAACAAGAAAACTCGTATCATTCCCCTTCACTTACAATTGGCTATTCGTAAGGACAAAGAGTTGAACAAACTACTTTTTGGCGTAACTGTCACCCAGGGAGGTGTACTACCCAACATTCATGCTGTACTTCTTGCCAAGAAGACGGAAAAAAGCCCTAAGCAGGTTTCGCACTCCATCCCAACAGCAACAGCAGCAGTTTTGGGAGCGACATATCCCCATGTTCTTCCTTTGTCACATGTTCCCACATTAAAAATAATAGTAGTGATAGACGACTACTTCTTGTTTTCTCTATATTGCAAGAGTTTCTATGGGCCAATTTGCGGAGGATAATTTCATTCGATGTCTTTCCATAAATACCTCGATATAACGATCTATCTCCCACTTATCATACATAAGTCGTTATTGGAAGATCCTTTGTAGAAGCTGCAAGCTGCACATAACGAATTACAGGTTGTTTGGGGTAAACTATTTGAATATCTCCTGAAGGAAAAAACTCTCTCATGTATTAATTCCCGACTACCAATTTGGCTTTATTCCCCAAAAGTCCATTACTATACTTCCCCTTGGCATTCTCATTCTAATCTACAAACAAAGCACATCGAAGGTTACATGTCTGCTGTGTTTTTTCTTGACATAAAATAGGCATTTAACTTGTTGTAGCATCGAGGTCTGCTTTATAAACGTTTCCTCGTCAAAATTCCCCAACACCTTATCGTTTTATTCAATGAATTCCTTAATAATCGATCCCACCAAAAAAAACCGACAATCATTCTCCAGATCATTCCCTTACAGCAAAGTGTACCTCAAGGTACACTACTCTCCCCTATACTTTGTAATATTTACTACCACAATATATTTTATCCCGATCTAAAACAGTTCGATCCCACCAGATATTCTCTTTTATTTTCGAATGACACCGCAGTAATAGCACATGCACCTACACTCTCTACTACCCCTGACTCGCTACAAATAGCATTAAATTCCCTACAAAACTGGTTCTGTAACTTGCGCATTGAAATAAACCCTGCAAAATCCCATTCACAAAATTGCCTTATCTTTTCCTAAAATTAAAATCCGCAATCATACAAATACCTAGGAAATTAACATTAAGACATTTCAACAGTTGCAAATCCTTTTCATCCAATGCCATCCTCCCACTCCGTACCATATCCAAGTGGCAAAAAGATCAGCACATCAAACCTTTACCAAAATTAGGCACCCAAATAATTCTCTTCACAACCCATCCAATACATACAATAAAGTTACTGCAGTAATAATATGCATATAAATTTTGTTTAAAAACAAAAGAAATTTAGTAAAGAAAAAGTTGAAAACTGCCAAGAAAACATTTTAAACTTGGTTAAAAATAATATAAATTATACAAAAAGAAACAAATAAAATTTGCTAATTTTCATATTAAACAAACAAACAAGTTTAAAATTTGTTATAATATAATTTTAATTTTAATATTGCACAGTTCTTAACACCAAAGACAAAAATTTTTTCAAAAATTTCAAATTTATTAAAACAAAAATCAATAGGTTTGCTCAAAAGCAGTACTTTAAAAGTTGCAAAAAAATAAAGTTCCACAATTAATTTTTTGGAAAAAGTAATTGATTTTATTTTAAACAAGAGTTAAAAACTTGCGTTAAAATGCAGCTAATAACTTTCTATAAAAATATATTTAAACTTAATAAAAGTAGCTTTAATTTTCTTCTTATTCGGTGAATAAAGTAAAATCTAAGTTTTTCTACCTCTTCACGTAACTCAAGAAATAAACCAACAGATATATTTGAACTTGCTTAATTGTTTTTTTTTTAATTTCAAAAACATTTAAATAATTGTTAACTGTAATGATTATTTAAATGCAATTGGATTTATTAAAAGAAGACAATTAAATATTTCTATTATATTTTAATAGTTTTAAATTTTCTCAAATGAGGAAAAAAATTATATAAAAAAATACAGTTAAAAATAAATAAAATCTTGAAATGTATTAATCAAGAGAAACACTAAAAACTTGATTTCTTAAAAATTGATCATTCTTCCAAGAACTAAAAAATAATTAAAAATGAATTGAAAAGCAATTTATAAAAACAGTTCGGATGTTGTTTCGGAAATTCACACTTAAGTTTATTTAAGAGTGTAGAAAATAAAAAAAAATAATGAAAATTAGTTTTCTCACTTATTAAAACAAATTCTAAAAGATAAATTAAACTTTTTAATTTGCTTTAAATTAGTTAAAATTTTACAAAAGAGCATTTGAAATCTGCTAAGAAATAATGGTTAAATTTTTTGAAGATAACTAAAAAATTTCCTTTAGAAAATATAGCTAGTATAACAAACCCGAAAAATCTTTTATGTAACTATTATAAAAAATTATAATTAAAACCCAATTGAAAAGCTAGAAAAGGAAATTAATAACTTTTAGGGAAAGAAAATATAAATGATCTTTCATATTTTTTCTGAAGAAAACAAAATTTACATTTTTAAATAATTTAGATAAAACGAATGACTTTTTATATAATTGAAAATCTCAAAAAAATCAAGAATAGAAAAATAAAATAAGTTTTTTTTTTCTTTTGTTTATCAGTTTAGTATAAAAAAGAGTTTATAACAGCAAAACTAAAGTGTTTGCAACTTCAAAACTTGCTTTAATATAGATAGACTTTTGAATTTTAATGTATGTTCTTACAAATTATGCCTGGATGATTTAAAGGAATACAATTTATATTATTGTTGAATGTTTAGTGCCAAATTCATAAAGGAGAACATTAGGAGAATTCTGTAGGGGCTTGATGGGATGTCTTAGTTTGGTAAGGGTACATAGAGCTTACCTTTCGGCAACATTGAAGTGCTGGAGGTTGAAAGGACGGATTTGGTTAAATAAGATCGCACTGTAATCAATAAGAGGTCGGCAAATCGATGTGTATATGTGTGCGGCTGTTTGGTGGAAATGCCTTGGTTTTTATAATTGAGTGCACGGAAATGCCAAGCTCTTATTTTAATTTTGGATTTTATCGATTGTGCGTGGGCTGTAAAGAAAAATTTGGAAAAGGACGCCTAGGTATTTACAGGTGTTGGAGGAGTGAATATTGGTATTGTTAATATTAATATAAGGGAATGCAGTGTAATCTTATGATAGGGAATAAATAGCTTGGATTTGGAAGGGTTTCATGCCTCATTTGGAACACCAGGTTGGATTGCATCGAATGATGATTGGTGGATCTGGATCTGGATTGAGTTTGCCAAGGGTGATCAAATCATTGACCAGAGCACTTAGGCCTCACTAGGCCCATTGTGCCCCCCTGACTGGGACAGCCCTGCGTTGTTCTATCACTCATTTAGCCACCCAAGGTGGCGAGCAAAGGACAGCACAACGCTTGGAGGGTTATCCCTTATGTTGGCCATGCTCGGCCAGAGCTCCCCTAGCATGGACTCTCTAAGGTGGGCGAGAGCCGGGCAGGTGGTTAACACATGTTCCACTGTCTCGTCCTCTTCTTCACATGTCTACATATGGGGGTTTCCACCAGTCCCATAGTAAACAAGTGTTTCCTTAGCTGACAGTGACCCGTAAGGATACCTGTGATAAGACGCAGATTCCCCCGGGATAGTCGCAAATAATATTCAGCTGTTTTCAGATTGGGTGAGCGTATTGCTTCCTTGGCCTGTCTGCAGCCTGAGGTGTTGTCCCAACGTTGTTTTAGCATCTTGAGAGTATTTTGTTTGAGGATATCAGTGAGGCATTTCGGGGTTGGCGCGATCGGAGGCCCGTCCGTGGTATCACTGAGAACCGATCCAGCTCGCGCCAACTCGTCTGCCTTGCTGTTGCCTTCTTCATTATTGTGTTTGGTGGAATAATTAGGCATTTGAAGAGTTGGGACGTGGGTACCAGTGCAGTGTCATCGGCAAAGTAGAGGGCGTATCTTAAGGGATGAAAGTATGATAGATGGGGTTGTATAGGCCACGGCAAAAGATGTTATATAAAAGGAGTTAAGGAGGAGATCATTGTGGTACCCTTTGATGGGTAGGAAACGGGTAGGAATAGATTTGTTTGAATGTAACTTTACAAGATCTGTCAGAGAGGAAGTTATGGATAAGGATGATTAAATGTAATGTTGAGAAGGAAACACTTATATATGAGGTCAATATGACATAATAGTCTTTATTGGGATATATATATATATATATATATATATATATACATATAGATATGTGGTAAATTTACATACAATTTCAATAAAGCTATAGTGGTTACGGAAGGATAGAAATATCCTTGTATGTGATTTTTATGTAGTGTCTTAAATAACATGAGAAGCTAAAAATATTATTTAAACAAGATACATAGACTCAGCAAATTCATGCAACATAGAATGTTTGCCCTTTTAGGTTTTTTTAGTTACTTTATCAATAAATAAGCATTGTATATGTGACCGGTGAGTTTTAACGAATGATTTTATATTTTTTTTAACTTGGTATTTGTTTCTGTAGTCACGATTTTCAGGTGGAAACATATTATATAGTCTACGTGCTATGTAGGTATGAGATTTTGTACCAATAAATTTAGTACTCCTTAGGGTAAAAACATTTTGTATTCGTTTCGATCGTGTGTTGTGTTCATGGTTTGGATAAAGAAAATAGTTTTCTTTAAAATAATTTGTTAATACAGCCTTGGCAAAAATTTGTCTTATATTGAGCAGTACAGTCTCTTTATAGAGACGTATTGTAGGGTAGCTCATGTTCATTTTATGTATTATTTTATTGATTTTTTTTGTGAATAATTTCTAGTGGGTATAAAGTTATTTTGTTAAGACCACCCCAGCCAATGATTCTATACCCAATTTGCGAAAGGCAAGAGCATGATATAGTATTATCATATGTTTGGTAGATAGTATGTCTGCGAGCTGTTAAAATTTGTAAAGCATCATTCGTAATTTTTTACAGGTATTTGTAATTTGTATGTCCCATTTTAAGTAAGTGTCTATATTAATACCTAAATATTTTACACTCTTTTTGGACATAATACTTGTTGTTGAGTTTTGGTGTTTAATTTTCAGTGGGTTGAGAGCTGATAGATACTTGGCATAGGATGTAAATACCATGTAATTAGTTTTTTGTGTATTTATAGTTAAATGATTTTTACTGAAACACTAAAATATATGCATTAAGTCATTCATTTTCATGAAGTTGTTTCCAACTTGTTGACTCATAGTAAATTACAGTGTCATCGGCAAAGGATATTATGCTACCTTTCATTTGAATTGTTAATAGATCATTCATGTATAGATTGAACAGGATAGGACCTAGTAAAGAGCCCGGTGGCACACCCTGCTGTACTAAGTATTCTCTGCTGTACTCTGTTTCTATGTTATCACATTGCCTTCTATTTGTTAAATAGTTTCTGAGTAAGTTTAAAGTTGCTGCTCTAATTCCATGCATTTCCATTTTGTTGAGTTATATTTCATGATTTACTGTATCGAAGGCTTTGGCAAAGTCTATAAATTGCCATTGCCGGAATTTTTTCATTATCCTATGTATATATCTTTGATGTAAAGTGAGCTATTGCATCCTGAGTTGACATATTCTTCCTAAACCCAAATTGTGATGAAGATATAATGTTGTATTTATCACAAAAACTGACTGTTTTTTATTGCTTTTTCGATTATTTTTGCAATGTTAGATATAACAGCAATTGATCTATAATCTATGACCTCTTGTTTAGAACCATTTTTATGTAAAGGTCTAATATCCGCTTTCTTTAATAATTGTGGAAAGTGGCCGGAGCTAAAACAAGAAATAATAATAAGTGTTAAGGGGGCTGAGATGTACTACTTAACTTGTTGTAGGTCTTCTGGTTTTAAATTGTCAAATCCCAGTGTTTTGTTTGGTTTCAGCTCCTGTATAAATTGCTGTATCAAGTTTAGTTACTGGTGAGAGAAATAGTGAATGCTCATTTTGAATTCTGTAACTTTGTTCATCTGTTGTTTTTATTTGTCTCGCCATTGTATTTTTAATTTTAATGTAGAGGATGACTAGTTGATTTTTTGGACAGGAAACCAAACAGGTATTCGGGCATGTGGTTGTTTTGAATGAGTTTTTGTTAAATGAGGGTTTCGAATAGTTTACCTATTACTAGGAGGAGTGCAATGGGGCGGTAACTGGATACTAGGGTAGGGTCAGTGTTAGGTTTGGGAATACAAATTGCACTATCCTACTTCCATTCAGTGGAGAAAATTTGATGGGAATAGCAGTAATTATACAGGGTGTCCTGTTAATGCGGGGAAATGGCTGGACCATAGATTCCTGGGGTCAAAATATGACGATTTAACGCAACTTATCTATATCCAAAAATTTAAGGTTAAGCCGGAATTTGGCTTCAAAGTTTCAAAACTTTTTATTTCTTTTATTTATAACAATTGAACGCTTTATTTGATTTAAATAAAATTTATTAGTAATAAGTACCATAATATCATACATCATTTTAGTTATTTTGGCCATTAGTGATTGACAGGAAGTATAAAAAAACAGTAGTACCACCACTTAAAAACTAAAATATTTTTTTGTTGGTGCATCCCATAAAATCCAAAAAAAATCTACTTGAAAGGGCATTAGATTTAAAAACTTTTTTGACTCTTATCTGTTTTTGATATCTTGTACGGTTTTTGCACACAAAAATAAAATATGAATATAGTATATCATTATGCACTCATTAATAAGTAAATAAACTTACTCAATTGAATAAAAATTAAATAATATCAATTAATAAAATAAATCAAAACAACATCTAACACTTTTCAAACAATTTTCTTTGCAAAATCCTAATACAAACAAGATATCTGTTTGTTGCAAATATGAATATTTATGAACTATAATAAAGTTAAAAATTAATTGTCAAAAGACACTAAATAATTATTATTATACATAATTTTCATTTTTTAAACAAAGACGGCCACGAAAAACATTTATTTTCGATTCGATGAAAAACTAGATTTTGTTTTTACTAGCTAAAAAATATATATTTTATTTTTTTGTGGAAAAAACGTAAAAGATATAAAATATTATTAAGAGATGAAAAAGTTTTTAAATTAAATGGTCTTTCAAGTAGTATTTTTTTAGTTTTTATTAGATCCACCAATAAAAAAATATTTTAGTTTTTAAGTGGTGGTACTACTGTTTCTTATACTTCTTGTTAACGAATAATAATCATAATAACTGAAATGATGTATTATATTATGGTAGTTATTAAAAATATATTTCATTCAAATCAAATAAAGCGTTCAATTGTTATAAACAAATGAAATAAAAAAAAATTGTAACTGAAGCCAAATTCCGGCTTAACCGTAAATTTTTGGATATAGATAAGTTGCGTTAAATCGTTATATTTTGACCCCAGGAATCTATGGTGATACATAGGGTAATAGTGAGAAGATTGGAGGTGGAAGATGTGCTAGGGTCGGATCATCTACCAATATCGGTAGAAATATGGTTGGGGAGAAAAAAAGAACAGCAGCAGGGGATAGACCTGTCGAAATTGGCAGACGGAGTAAAGGAAATGGAAAAAATGAGTAAACGATTGGAGAAGATCAAGTGGAGTGAGGTAGAAAATATGGAAGAGATGGAGGAGGTTATAGCAGGATGCGGAAGAAAAATAAAAAGGAGCAGCGGAGGGGGGTGCGAATGGAGGAGTGAAAGAGGGGAGGAGAAGGGGGTGAGGGAGGCAAGAATGAAATATTCGAAGGTATGCGAGGAAAAGAAGGCGCAGGCTATCGAAAAAATTTCAGAGGATATGAGATCGTGCCAGAGTGAAAGGGAGATGTGGAGTATATTGAGGAGAGGAGAAGTACGGGGACAGATGGAGGTATCTCTGCAGGACTGGAAAAATAAATGTTTGGAAAACTGCGGGGAACCAGTGGGGGTGGGGAGACGAAAGTGGAAAACAGTGGAGGAGGAGTGTACAGAGGAGGAAGTGGAAAAGGGTTTTCAAGAGGTGAAAGGAGGAAAAGCGGCTGGGCTGGAAGGACTGAAAGCGGAAAGGTGGAAGCGGATTGGAGCTGAGGGAAAAAGAAGATTTGGGCAGCTGCTGAATCAGATATGGAGGGGAGAAAAGAAGATTCCGGAAACATGGCGTGTGGGGGTAATGTGCCCGATACACAAAAGTGGAGATAAAAAGGACGCGAGTAATTATGTGTATCGGGTACAAGATTGCCATGACGATAGTGAAGAACCGGCTAGAAGAGGAAGTGGAAGAAAACGGTTTGTTGCCGGAATCGCAAGGAGGGTTTCGAAAAGGGAGGGGAACGAGAGATCAAATCTTTACGCTAGCGAGAATAGTTGAGAGAGTGTTAGAGGAAAAGAACAGTGTGTATGCGGTATTTCTGGATTTGAAAGCAGCGTGTGATTCAGTGCCGAGAGAAAGGTTGATGGAGTGCTTGGAGAGGAAAGGTGTGAGCAAGGTAACAGTGGAATGGGTGAGAGGAATGTATGAAGAAACATGGAGGAGAGCAAAGGTAGTATCGGAAAAGTTTAAAGTATGGATGGGGGGTGAGACAGGGATGTCCGCTTAGCCCGTTGCTCTTCAATTTATATATGAGTGAACTAGAAGAGGTCCTTAGAAACGGGCAAGCGGGCGGGATTGTAATAGGGAAAATGAAGGTGTGGATGTTGGCGTATGCGGATGATGTGGTGTTGCTGGCGAAGGATTGGGGAGAAATGAATGAGATGTTGCAAAGGGTTGAAAGGTATATGGATAAGCGAGGTTTGTGTGTGAATGTAGGAAAAACGAAGTGGATGAGATTTAGGAATAGAGGAAGAGAAGGAAGAATGAAAGAATTAACATGGAAGGGAGAAGTGATCGAGAGAGTGAAAGAGTTTAAATATTTGGGTTTTGTGTTTAGGTGGTGTGGGGGGTACAGGGAGCACGCCAGATGGGTCCAAATGAAGGCGAGGAAAGCGTGGTATGTGGTGAAGGAGAAGTGGGGACAGTGGCTGAAGGGTAATTTTCAGATGGCGTGCAAACTGTGGGATGCATGTGTAAAACCAATCTTAATGTATGGGGTGGAGGCATGGGGTATGAAAGCATATGAATGTATCGAGAGAGAGCAGGTGACATTCCTGAGGCAGATGTTGGCGGTGGAAAGATCAACGCCCAGCTACATTCTGCTTCAGGAAACGTACAGAACGTGTATGATTGGAGACGCAATGGAAAGAGTGACTAGGTATGAGATGAAAGTGATAGGATTGGGAGGGGGGGAAAGGTTGGTAAAAGAAGTGTGGAGAACGTGTGTGGGAGTAGGAGAGAGTGGTTGGAGAATAGAGAGGAGAAAAATGTATGAAAGAGCAGGAGTATCTGAAAGTTTGGTAAATGAGTGGTTGGAAAAAGGGGAGAATGTGGCAGCGTGGATGAAGGTAAAATAGGAAGAAGTAGAAAAGCAGGAGCGTCAAAGGTGTATTGAGAGTAGTGGGTACAACCCTCTTTATAGAAGGTGGCAGGTGCATGGGAAGATACCTGGGTACCTAGCAAATTGTACATTGAACAGAGGGCAGAAGGTAGCAATGGCTAGGGCTAGGTATGGCTCGGAGGAGAGAGGAAGAAAGATATGGTTGGGCGAAGAGTATGGTAGATGGCGTGCAAACTGTGGGATGCATGTGTAAAACCAATTTTAATGTATGGGGTGGAGGCATGGGGTATGAAAGCATATGAATGTATCGAGAGAGAGCAGGTGACATTTCTGAGGCAGATGTTGGCGGTGGAAAGATCAACGCCCAGCTACATTCTGCTTCAGGAAACGTGCAGAACGTGTATGCATGGAGACGCAATGGAAAGAGTGACTATGTATGAGATGAAAGTGATAGGATTGGGGGGGAAAGATTGGTAAAAGAAGTGTGGAGAACGTGTGTGGGAGTAGGAGAGAGTGGTTGGAGAATAGAGAGGAGAAAAATGTATAAAAGAGCAGGAGTATCTGAAAGTTTGGTAAATGAGTGAGAATATTTAGAGTTTGTCAGTTTTCTTATATTTAGAGAGCTTTTTATTTCACTCCAGCTAGGGTTGTCAATTCTTTGGTAAGCTAATATTCTGATATTAGTAATTTGATATGTTTGTTTAATTTGTTGAACTTATTTTTAAGTGAACTGTCCTCGTAGAATTCACTATCTTTGAATAATTGTCTCGTGTATTTCAGTAGTCTAAGGATATACTTAAGTAGGGGATATTTATAGTAATGCTTTTTTAGTTTTGGGGTGTGCAATAAAATATATTCTGCGAGAGATCGACAAAAATGGGAAATAATGTTAGGATTAATTTCTTGTATAAAATCAAATGTAGAAGATATGTCACTGATAACATTTTTTATGTTGCAGCTCTGGTAGTGATGGATATATTCCGAAGGAGATGGGGTAGGCTGGGATTGAGTATCAAACTGTATTGATAGGTGGTCGGAACAGGTGTGGGATTAATTTTATGTAAATAATGCATCGAATGTACGATGTACATATGATTAAATCAGGAGTTGATGATTGACTTTCAATCATGATAAATGTTGGCGGAGTTGGAATTTTTGTAAAATTGGAATTAAAGAGTAAACATTGGATTTGACGGGGCTTCCTTCAATTGACGTTAAAGTCGCCAATTATAATTGCGTGGTCGTAAAGCGAAGCCTTTGTGAATCTATTTTCGTCAATAGAGGAATGTGAATGGATGTAAATTAAAAAGACATGAAGGGTAAAATGGGTCGTTGGTAGAGTAAAATGGAGACATTCCTTCAATTAGTTATTAATGCGACGAGGGTTGATTTTTCCATATAATAAGGATGAGTGAAAGGAACCTATAGAACATCCTCGTTGGTTTCCGTTTGCAATAGTAGAATGTATGTGTGTATGGTATATACTTCCAGTTAGTGAAATGTTAGTGACACATGAGCGCAAAATAATAGAAATCTTTAAAAATTACCTAAATGCGCCAGCATCAGCAACTAAGAAGGACAATAAGTCGAGTGGAAGAACACGAGAAACTATGAACTCCACCTTATATACTCCAAATTTCGAAGTGATTTAATATTTATGTATGTATTTTTGTGTTATTTATGAATAGTAAATAAACTAAACTAAACTATATTATTAAAGGATCTACTTTGTTTCCTTCTTTTGATCAAAATAACATTTATTAGCTGTTTTACTGCTTTTATAATTATTTTTATATTTTTAAATATTAATAGGTTTTAAGGGTTCATATTTCCACAATGTTTCTTTTTCTTATTTTTGTTAAGATCTATCGCATCAATATTTTTTTCATTTTTGGTTTAGTAAAGGTAGTATTCCTTTCAAGAATTTAATTTGTTAATTTCATTAATGCTTTTGAAAATAATTTTCTCATAGTAGTAGTAGTAGTAGTGTTTGGCTATCGACCACGCGGTCCTTCCGCCATGTGATTTGTGTATTTCTGTGTGTAAATGACCTTATTACTTTAAAGGATTGCTCCCGTCACTCTAAAGCGCCATTAATTATATCCCAGTCGTGAATGGTACCGTTCACCCATCCAACTGCTGACCCAAACCTACGTTGCTGCACGAAGTTCGGGGCCGCTTAGAAGATTAACAATGATTGAGGATATAATTCAATCATATTTATGCAATTCTTATAATTTAATTTTTTATAACAAATAATTAAACAAAATTCTTGCTATAGAACTTTGTTTTCGTAATCATAAATTTAATTTAAGTACACAAAAAATGAGTTTTGTTTTAAGCTCTGGTTGCTTAATTAATGACTACGCCCGAATCTGCTATTTATGCAGCAAATTACTTTTAGGAACGATGGAGTTAGAACGCAGCTACGATATTAACGCAAGGTGCGCGGCCGTAAATTATCTATACATTACGCCCGACTCGTTCTCGGGTTAAGTAAGTATTACGTACATAAAAAAATTAAAATTTACGACCCAAAAAAATGAACGGCGACAAAACATATGTAAATGGTCCGTCATATGGCCCTTCAGACAATGGCCCATAAATCGGCGGATGCGCCTCTCCGGATTTATGCATTTTTCGAGAGGACTTCTGAATGGGGCGCCACGGAGTTTACGGCCGTTCGTAGGAAAGAACAATGGCCACCGGCCGGGGGCCTAATTAAATGCTGTATTATTAAGGAGGTTGCAACTTGTAACCTTGATGAAATAATGAACGATTTATACGGACCCTAAATGGCGCTGTATATATTCCGCACGGTGTGCCGGTGTACCCATCTTGTTGAAACATGCAATGATAAATATTTTAACTCTGTTGGTTGTAATTTTAAAACACGACTTTTACCTTTTGTTACACTAATTTAATGGTATAAAAATGTTAATGTATTTTAAATATTTTTTGTCTCCATATAAATGGCATTTTATTTACACAACAACTTTACCATTATTTACTCATAATTTAAAATAGTTTGAAAGGGTAATCGAGTTGTAAATTTATCTAACTTTTCTAGTAAAGTTAAGTGCTTCTAGATTTAGTCTTACTTAATTTTATTCTCATAAGAATAAGTTCCTTTTTTGGCTTTTGCGTTTTCTTCATCAGTATTTAAAATACAGGCGAAGATAGCTACATGTTCTTGTTTTCCTTGTCTTGATAAAACTGAAATAGGGGTATTCAACTATACTAACGCCTGTATTGTGTATTAAATTTCAAAGAAACCATATCAACTTCTAAACTTCCTATATCATCTCTACATGAAAGGAAAGTCGATTATTTATATCAATGTGTATACAGGGTAACTCTCTCTTTGTTTCTTGTAGGCAAAAATAAAGTTGTGCTAAACTCAATAATCGATAGGCTGATAGATATCTACATTCACTAGTAAAAAGCACTTCTTTAAAGCCTAACGATAGTCATGAATATTAATTTTCTATACAGAGGTTATTTTATACAGTTAAAATTAATTTTCCATTAATAGAATGTCAATCCATTTTTAGACAACACTATTAACTCAAAATTATGTTAATTATCATGATCATGATATTTTATTAAATATAGTTTCTGAAGATTTACTCCATCATAAAATGAGCACACGTTTTTGTATAACACCTCGTTCTCAGAAACACGTTCATTATTTATTTCTAATAATTGAAGAACATTTTCTTTATCGACTCCCTTAATATTTCACTAGTCTGGTGTAAAATTACTCTATCATAACATTCCTAAATTATCAAAGCTTAACTAATCACCTATCCTACATCCTTATTTAATGTCCCTCTTTAGGGACGTGATAGCTGTGCAAGACTAACAGTGGTGGAACTATGATAGTACTTCACGGATGCCTCCTACTGTCCTGTTCTAGACCCTCATCCTCCTTCAGTTTCTTTATTTGTTCAAGTTGACATAAATAACAATGGGAATGAACGAATTACCCAAATTAAATTAGAATATATATAAACAATAAAAACAAAACAGACGAGTATATGATTTCTATCCAGCTCTCTTCTGAATCTCTTCTGTTCCCACCAGGAACATATCCTTCCTCCATAGGATGGCGGTGCAGACAGCGGCAACGATCTTTTAGACGGACACGTCCTCGACCATTCTGGTCACTAGTCGCTCTGGGTTCCTGGAGTCTAAACGATGTCGCAGACTCTCCTCTTTTCTGCTGCCATTCTGGGCATTCGATCTAATGCCTCATCTTCTGCCTGCTACTCGCACAACTTGCACTTCGCGTAATGTGTTTTACCGATCTGGCACAGATAGCTCAGGAAGCATTCTTGTCCGAATAGAATCTGGGTAGTGTGAGAGTCCAGCCCCATACCTTCTTTCTAACTATATTCCAGGGTGCGGTTCACTCTCCTTTGCTGCCCGCGCTTCCACCTGCTCTACCAGCTATTCAGTAGACGTTGCATGTCATCTCACTTGGCTCTCCTGTGCGCCCTGCTCTCATCGCCTTTTCAAGAACATGCCTGATGAACTGAGGGTTCGCCTCAAGATGTACCCGCACGTACTTATGTGCTATTTGCTCCCCGTTGAGAAATCCACGTGTCCCTGGTCTTATGAGCAGTCACCCCCTGCATACGGATCTCGGACTATGAAGAAAATCTCATCTACTAAGCCGACCACATCTATGCCCTCGTGCATCTCGAGACTTACGTTATCGTAGACAAAGTTTCACGTGGGCTGACTATTAATCCCCTTGGAACTACCCCCTTCATCGCCAATGCTTCTTCTCTACAACGCCCACATCAGCCACGGGATGAGTAGTTGAACGCGATCTTAAAGTCAACCATTATTTCCATCCACTGTGGATTTTTCCATCGTGAATCCATATTAACTTTCCATCCTTAGAAAGGAGTATCAAGCCCGCCTCTTTGTAACGCTTCGGAAAGATGCGTGGTGAACGTTGACCGGTTCGCTATGAAGGTCCCGGCCTAGGGGCTTTCTTCTTTAACAGTTCGCCCTATATTTCCGAAACAAAGCGTGTTTTCAAAAATCATCAAAGGACAAAATATTTTTAGAATAGTCCAGTGAATACCCCTTTGATTTTTTACGTATATATAATAAACATTATAACATAACATAACTCTCTACCTCTGATCCTTGTAGTCAAATATTATTCCTGATGATACCCAATTAAATTCATCTGCTACTTATTCCTAAAGATTATTATGTGTACAATGAAACCTAAGGAACAATATAATTAATTGAACCTCACAGGTAAACTGTTAAACTTAAACTACAAAAGAGTATTCCTCAAATATACTTCAGTATTTAAAAGAGTATGTTTGATTCAAAGGATGATTTATTATTATTATTTACTTTATTACGTTCTCTGAAATGATTTATTTATTTATTTGTCTAGGATTTTCTTTCTTGAATAATAAATTTAAAAAGAAAATTTGGACGAAAGAAACACGGGTGGAGTTCACAATTAATTGAGTTCTTCTACTTAAACCCTTCATTTGCTAGGATGTTGAGGAAGAAGATATCCTCGTCGAGATCCTAAAGCATTCATATTTACTTTTACTCAAATGCCCTTTTTAGGAGAGACGTTTTAGCTGTTTATGTCAGAATGACAGATATATGATATTATTAATTATTAATAATTATTCTCTTATAATTAAAAATGCCAATTTATTTATATTATTATTTATTATTTTCAGTTAGAGTTATCCTTTCTTCATCTTCTGCCTTCTTATTTTTAACTCCCTTGTTATTCTTTTATTCTCTTTACAGCTCATTTAGTAGTGCCAACTTTTCAATTATTACTAAATACTTATCTACCTTCAAACAACGTTTAAAAAGTTGGAGAGAATATCTTCAAGACCACGATATACCTCTAGCAGATGTTACACATATATCTTCTTTCTAGATTGAAACACAGGGAGGACCAAAAGTCCGATTAAATTTCAATCGGTAGCTGCGATGAGCAGCGACGGAGTGGTGGGGCGGAGGGGTTACGAAGCGCAAGAGCGGTCAATGGGAATTTAATACCATGGCGTCATTCAGCGATAAACAACGTGCGTTCTTTGTACGCGAGTACTACCGCAACAACGATTCTTTTACTCTAGCGCAACGAAAATTTTGCGCTCATTACAACATTTAATTGATTCGAAAATGAGTACAGAAGTTCGAGGAGACAAGTTCAACAATGAATCAACCACGATCCGGCCAACCTATAACATCAAGAGAAATTAAAGCTTCAAGATCACGCTCACAGGCTCCAATTTGCAAACAAAATGTTCGCCAGCTGTACCTACATTTTTTTCTCAGACGAGTTACACTTCCATCTAAATGGGCAAATTGAAGCATCAAAACCCTCTGCATTCACCCAAGGTTACTATACGGGCAGGTTTGTCAGCAAGAGGCATTATTGATTCATACTTTTTTGAAGATCGCCGAAGAAATGATGTTGCAGTAAATACACAGCGGTATATTGCCATGCTACAGAACTTATTTTCTACCAGCGCTACAGGATTTCGATAGTTTAAATCAACGATCGTAGTTTCAGCAAGATGGGGCAACATGCCACACTTCCAACGACTCATTAAGTGCTGTTCGCGAAATATTTGGACAATAACTGATATCCAAAAGAGGTGCCATTAACTGGCCACCTCGTACCCCGGACTTATTCTCACTGGACTTCTTTCTTTGGAGATACCTTAAAAGTAAAGTTTTCAACAGCAACCCAGTGTCCCTAAAGGAATTAAAGGAAACTATTCGAGAGGAAATGGAAAACATTTCACGAAACACTTGTGAGGCCGTCATTGAAAATAACCGCTCCAGGTTGCAGCAGTGTCAAAATAGTCAAGGATCACATATAGATAAAGTAATTAAAAAAACCCTATTTGTGTACTTTAATAATAAATAGAAAGTTTTTATCTCACATAACTAGTTTCTTTTAAATCATCATTTGAAATGTAAACCAACTTTTGGTCTACCCTGTACAATACTCCGTGGATCGATGATATATTTGCACATTAGTTTTTCCGTCCTTTCCAATACCTTTGGCGAGATATCATTTGCACTTTACGGAAAAGGATAACAAAAAAGCATTCTCGACTAAGGACCTCTTAAAATTAGATATTATCTTTAGTAAATAAAGTTATTAAAATCTATAGAAAATCCTTTCTTGGCCCTATCTATAAATAATCCTATTAAAAACATCTTTTGAATTATGACTGTTTCTTTTATAGAAACTTATTATTTTTTCTAATTTCCAATACCCACTTCCTCTAACGTATCTTTAACTTTATGATAGCAGATTTCAATTAATCTTTACTTGAATTAAGATTATTCTACTTACAAAAAACGGATTACCATCCTATATGCCACAACACCATATCGTATCATTATATAACAGCTTGAGAATATCCTGATCGTTATTTCTCCAATAATATACTTTAAAGCACAAATAATAGTTAGAACCATTCAATCACATATGACAGGTCTAAAAAAGATGCTTAGTTTCTCACTTTCTGCACCAGATTACGTTTCGGAATTATTTATACTGCTCAAGTTATAACTTTAAAAAAACTATTTCAGATTAAAAAATGGGCAATCAGGACTATGTTGGAGCTAAAATATCTAGAATCATGTAGAGCTCATTTTAAAGCAAACAACTTGTGAACTTTCTAAAGCTTGTATATTCAAGAAATAATACTGAAATATAATGATATAATATAGTGATATTGATTGTAAGACTACACATAGTCACAATTATAATACTTTTTTATTTTTTTTTAAATTACGAACTACTGATGCATCTATTATCGATGTAAGAAAGGGCCCACAATATGCTGCTATGAAATATTATAAGTTATTACTTGCTCAAATTAAATTATTAAAGAACAACAGTAAGGAATTCAAATTTGTCAATGTATTATGTCATCCAATTATATTTATATACTTTGTATTACTTATAATATTTAGTTATGTTTAATTAATAATAATTTGAATTTTGACATGCTAAGTATGTACTACTTAAGACTTCCATGTTATTTTGTGTGTACATATTTTTTGAAAATATGACGATTTTTATTTCTTAAATTAAATAAAATATGTCAGTTTATATAATATACTAAAATCTATCTTAAACTGTTTACCAAACATCTCACTTTCTTTCTATCGCTTGAATGATTTTATTTCGTTCTCTTATTTTGTTTCTGATATATAGCAAAAATTCTCTTCGGTATTGTACGCATGGTTCTAAGTAACCTCTTCCATTGATTTTGGGCTATGCACATATACATTCAAGATCTTTAACCCTCGCTTAGAGTCGCATCTACCACCAATAGAGATAAGTATTGATGTAAAATAATTTGCAATTAAAAAACAAAACTTTAAGAATGTATTTTAGACAGTAGATAGATACTTACAAAATAAAATTCAAAATAAATATATAAAAATATTTTCTTTCAAAAATTTTGATTGCACATGGAAAGGCTTATTTATTTATTTAGGTGTGAAGACATTTTTTTATGTATCTACAATATTCGAGTTTCTGCCTCTTTAAAGTTAATATTTAAAGGTAATAATTACATAAGATAAAACTATAACACATGTTTAACATATTTTAGACGAAAATTAAAATAGAGTCAGAAAAAGTCAAAAATAAATATAAGCAGCTGATAAGCATGCAGAAAAGAAAGTTAAAGAAGCAGTGCTAGTATGGAAGATGTATACTAGAAGATAATGTGGAGGAGACTGAAACATAGAATACATATAATGAAAAAAATAAAACAAAATAAAAACGGAATAAACAAAGAACCAATGGTTGTTATAATTATTTATTCACTTGTGAATACATGAATTTCACTATTCCTTGAATTTTATAGCAGAACGACGATATATTGTTAAAAAGGCAAAATACAAATTCTTCATAAAACTCCTTACCCTCAAATTTGGAAAGATTTGATAGGAGAATCTGAACATATTTAAGATAATATAAACACAACAGTATTTTATTATAACTTCCTTTCTGATTACAAATAGATGATATGCCCAGGTAAGAAATAGTAAAATAGTGGTTATGACACAAAGTTAGCAGATAAAGCAATAATATCTTCAAATAAATGTACAAAAAATTGTGGAGTATTAAGAAGGAAGAGACAAACAAGTCCAAGCTTTGCGGTTTATGACGATATGAGATGAATTCTCACTTAAGAGAGGGATTACAATTTATTCCACATATAAGAAGTTGTTCACTAATGTTAACGTTATTAGCTCTAATTTAATCCCAATAACTTTCTTATAAAGCCAACATGCAAACGAACAACTTTGCGAATTAGAACATACAAACATATGTATTCATAATTCAGTGCAAAATATATGAATCAGTTAAAGGGACTATTAAGTTAATGCCATTTTTATTAAGTTAAAGATAATCGGTAAGGGGCATAAAAAGTAATGAATTAAACCTAATAAAATATACATAACACACGGAACACAAACAACAAGAATAAATTACTTTGAAAACGAAACATTTAAAGCAGAATATACAAAGGATCTACCAGAACTAAACCTCAAGGAAAAACGTTACATAAATGCATATGATACGCATAGTATATTTAAGAAACTATTACTAAAACATAAGCACAGACTTAAACACAGACATCAATCAACTGGAAATCTTCTACTAAAATAACTATACGTGATCAGAAACAAGGAAAAAACAGAAAATATGATTTTCAAGAACTGATTTAAAACCAAATTAATAGTTGACATCAAAAAGACAACAATAAAACAAAACATAAAGTAAAGTATCTAGGATACAAAATACAATTTAAACGGGATAGGCACACATTAACTAACAATACAAAAAAGCTTATATAAAATTCTTAAAAACACTTACTTAATTAATGTCTGGGGAGAAACAATTGAGAAAACTATAATGAAATAACACATACAACAAAACAAAATTCTAAAAATACTATAAAAACTACACAAGGGAACAAGTATCTTATAATTGCACAAAAATACGACACCAAAAATAAATTAATAATGCCAAATATAAAACTTAAATTGATTTATTTGCAGTACTTAATGACATTTTTAATAATGAATAGTTATTGTATAATTCTTCGAGTTCCAAGATAGAGCCTTTCCACTTGCCCATATCTTTTTTAGCTCAAACTAAAGTTTATTTTATATTCAATTATTTAGAACTGTATCCTAAGAATGTTTAGTGTGGAGATGTAGTGTTACCAGGATAATAATCTTTAAAAGGTTCAGTTAAATAAAACCTGTTGGTCATTTAATAAGGTGTTTGAGACAACATAAACAAATTCGAACTATCTCTTTGAGGATAACTACATTAAACTTTTATTTTGTAAATCTACACCAGAAACTCTTTCGAAATCAAAAAATTTATAAAAACGAAATAGAAAACTCACTCGATTTTGATATATTTATCTCAGTAACTAAACCTCGTAATATATAAATAACATTAACTAATTCTAAATGCGTAACCTTCACTTAAGGAAGCTAGTGTATTAAAATTCAAAATAAAAAAATAAATTTCAGATATATTTTCCAGACATTCTTTTGAGTAGAATCCACGATGGCCAAACAAAGATTACAGTTAACGAGAGAATAAAACATTTGAACAATCTCTAAAGAATAATATTCGATAAAATAATAGAAGTACGTCTAAGAATCTAACAATAATACAAGTGTTACTTTTTGTATAGACCCAAAGATACTGCAAAAACTTAGTTGCTCATAGTAGATTAATTCAAACTACCATTATAGAAAAGCCATCTTAAACATGAAACCATGGTATAATTGGAAAAACTCATACTTTACTCCGGAGGAACCAAATAATACAAAAAAGGCACTAAGAAATCATAGAGACAAATTGCAAAAAATAACTCTTTATCCAAAACGAATATATAGATATATAAAACAAAGAAGTGTTTTAATTAATCAAGATAGTTCAAAAATATTATCTCATTGATTATTTAGGAAGAAGAAAATTAGAGAGTAATCAAACATTAAGTGTAATTTACTGTATAAGTGTGCTGTGTAAATATTAGAATAAATTTGTTAGTTTTTAAGATATATGTATTTTTATATTTCAATTAAATGAAAAATGGCAATCATCTTTACTCGAAATTGATATAAACGTATATTCATTATGCTAATAAACGTATTAATTCATTTACAACGCTATTTATTCAAGCTATAGGTTGTTTGATATAGATTACAATTTTTCTTTTATTTGTTATGATACGTAATTGCATCGCGTGCTATAAAACATAAACGTTGAATAATTTATGCAGTTTATGTAAATGCTAATCAATAATTCATATCGTGAAACCGTGTCGCAAATTACGGCCAACCGGCAATTGAAGTAAATTGCAGCTAAACACAAATACGAACGGCGATTGATTGGGACATTTCTGTAACATGTTACATAATATATTGTTTATTGTATATCGTTTCAGTTGATTTTGTTGACAAGCATAAACATAACCAATACTTATACAAACTTATAACCATTAATAAATATAAGTTGCATAGAAAAATTATAGAACTCATCATAATTATTACTACGACTAGCATATCATTGTTAAATTTTTTAAAGGTGTTCCACTATTTAAAACTTTGGTTTCGTTTAATAGCATATTAATTTTTATATTATTTATAACTTGTTATTGATTATAATTGTTGGCACTCCTTACGAAGTATTCAGGATTTCAGTGAAGTTAATTTTATAATTTTCATGGCCAAACATCACAATAGAATCTACACTGCAATCAATTTTAATGATTATAGGTATTAGGTCAAGTATTTTGTTGTTCAATATCAATGCATCTTTATTTTTACCTTTCACCACAACCTTAATTTCCATTCCTTTCAGATTAACAATATCAATCGAGGATCCATATATAATAATAATAAGATTTGAATCTTCTCAAAATATCGTAATTTCCACGATATGCATTCAATAAATTTTGTTTTGATTTTTTTACTCCTTATTAATTTTTTGCATAAGAATGACTGAGAGGAAGTCAGTGGAATCACCTTGAGCGCGTAATTGCCAGGAATAAAGGCGATGAGAAGCTGAAAGTAGCAGGGTAACCATTATAACATCATAATTCATTTGTACAAATCATTTCAGACCTACAACCCCCACATAAAATTTGGTAACTCCTGACTCTGAAGACTCTTCAGAGTTCAGGAGAATAGAAGGAAGTACTTCTGAATCACGGAGAAGGTACTCCAAGATATAACATTAATCGGATTGTCACGCTATCTAGCACATAAAAACCACCGCAGTTGTGGGAACCATCCAGCAGGTCAGCTAACAGGAATTAAATACACCGCCGTTCACACCTACTGAACGTCATCCATTCACCTGTCCGCCTCACCATCAATACCGACGATCGCAGCCAAAAGAACCTCATTGTTTCGTCTTCCAGGTGACTCAACCCCATATTCCCGTCCTTTCACTTTTGCGCTCTATCCTAACACTCTCTTAACACGCCATCTTGTTAGTTACAAAAGTAACCATGAAAGAAGAGGCTGAGTCAGCCATTAACACTGTTAGCCACAAACTACCAGCTTTTTGATAAATTTGAATTTAGTTATTAGAATTTCGGAATGCCTTTGTTACAAATTTGTTGCGCAAGTTTCAACCTGTGGTCGTGGCTCTGTCCATCGGGTGACAAAGCCACGATAGATGGCGATAGATGCGCCAGATTTGTTGACCAACCCGCTATCTCAGGCGGAATAAGATAAGATAATATAATAAAAGCAGACATCATAAAACACACGTCTATATCTGAATACAAGCGAATGCTACAGCTGCTGTCAAGAAATTCGCCAGGTGACCAGATATCTTCATAATTTACCAAGTTGTATCAACTATAGATGATAAACTATTACGAGAAATCCTTCTGAGCCTTCGTAGATGTTCAGCGTATTTTCATTTCGGTTAATACAACAAATCTAAGTAAGCAGAGAGATACTAGAAAAATCTAATACACGCTTAATCTGCACGATGACTACCTCCACTCATGTAATACCAGCAGCTTCATCAAACACAGATGGCCACTTAATGAAGTTACAACAACAAATTACAGCAATGACACAGCAGGTATCACAGCTTATGAAAACCTACTCACGTTAAGCCCAGGCCTTTTGTATTACGTACGCAATATGAATCCTGAAACTAAATTTTTAGTTCACACGAGTGCCCAGGTCAGCATTTTGGTGGTAAATCAACTTTACGCTAATATTTACCACCGCGCATAATTGTTGTGAACAAACATGAATAGTAATTTAATACCCTCATTCTGTCACTTAAAATTGACAGTTAATTTCTGCCTGAATGTAAATTTTATATGGAATTTCGTTCTTACAAAAGTTAAGCAACGTTTTTCAAATTTGAATCAACTATTTTAGAATTTGAGTCAATATTTCGGAATGTCCGTGATATTTTAACACTTGTCAATATTAAATTCTGCATATTCAAGTTTACTACAGCAATTTCTTGGAATAACACCCCTTTTGATTTCCCAGATCTAGTCAAACATGGTATTGTATATCGCATCAAGACCAAAGGTCCTTCTGTTTGTGCCAAAAGGCGATTCATTGGCTCAATGACTACCGTGGTTTAAGCAGAAGCATAATTCTAGACATATATCATTTCCCTATTTTACATGAATTTACCTATAACTGTGGTAGCTACACGTCATTTTCGATTTGATCAAGGTCTACCATCAAATTCCAATCAATTCTGAAGACATCCTATAAACGGCAATCATGACACCTTTTGGCCTCTACGAATACACCAGGAGGAGTCTTAAGAAATTTAGCTCAAACCTTTCTGAGGTATATGTGTTCAGTACTGTGCGGACTACCATTTTGCTTCGCGTACATCGACAATATACTTGTCTTCATTCATTTTGTTAACTTTTCATAAATGAAATACGATAACACTTTCAAATAATAATTTTGTTGTTCGCGACAATTTTTTCGACACAGACAATTGTTTCGACACAGGCTTTAGACGAAGCATTTAATTTACGAAAAGTTACCAAAGTGAATAAGAATTTTCAACAACTAATAGCCTCAACTATTCAGTTACTTAACTTCGGAAAAGACGAACGCGAATGTGCTCGTCACCTCTTCAATATTTTTAAGCGGTTTACTTCATTTGCATTTGGGATCAAAATTAATGCAGATAAATGCACTTTCGGAAAAACAAAATTGAGCTTTTTGAGCTACATCATTAGTGCTAATGGAATAAAACCTCTACAGTGCAAGTTTAATGCAATCTTGTCCGTCCTCTAACCCGTTGACCTAAAATCATTACAACATGTCTTCGGCATGATCAATTTTTATCACCGTTTCGTCAAATCATGTTCGAGTGTCTTATCACTGCTAAACTAACTGACTGTCTTAATTCCACGAAACAAATCATTGATCTGATTTCAAATTACTCTGCTGAAGCCGTCTTATAACAGAAGGAAATTTCCGCTATCTTTCGTTTCAAAATCTTTCACAACTACTGAGGCACACTCAGCACATTCGGCCGTGAATTGTTAGATGCATATTTAGCTATAAAGAAGTTCAAATGTTATCTGAAAGGTCGAAAATTTATCATCTTTACGGATCATAAACCTCTTATCGCTGCTATCTAATTTGGATCGATTTTCAGGAGGAAAGCATATACACTTGAACTTTATTGCACAATTCACCCCCGACATTCGGCACATTCCTTACGTGTGGTAAAGGACGAAACACGACATTGCTCTTCATCAAGTCCCATTTGAGGTGCCAGAATAATCAAATTTACCATCACCCGTTACGAAATTTTTAAACTCGGATAACTGATTCACCGATATTTACATCGACATAATCGGCACTTTCCCCATTTGCAACAATTTCAGTTTTTTTTGGTCTGATTAATCGCTTTACGCATTGCCTAGAAAAATGCACCTTTACTGCAGATTCTTTTTCAAAAGCATTTTAAAGTTGTTGGATTTAGATTTGGATTTATTCGATGGGAAGGAAGAGAGATCCGCTGCACGTAGGCCCCTTTGTACGTTCTCCCATCTTAGTCCTCATTCCTTTCTATGGTTGAGCCAACCCAAGGTATTGGCACACGCTAGGACCGCATCAAGAGGAACTCTTAGGATGTCTGATGACTATAGACATCCCTTTCCAATTGTGGATTCGCGTAGGTTGTATAAAACAGGGCAGTCCAGAAGTACATGCTCGGCGGTTTCCTATTTCACTTCACACCATCTGCGGGTGGGGCTAGAATTTAGTCCCGACTTTCCTTTTCTCTTGACAGTTGCATACAGTATCTGGCCATTTTAGTGTTCATCACGATGAAATTTTTTGCATTTTTCCGTAGAGTAATCAAATCTTACAGGGAAGGCGGCAGGTAGAGGTCCGGCCCACATATCGTTCGTTCGGATGTCTTCCTCGCCAAACCATCTGCTATTCTTTTACCTCTGCTGTTTTTGTGTTCTATCTATTAACACGAGCCACTTCTTTCAAGGTTTCTCAATATTCTAGTGCTAATGCTGAGGTAATTTTACAGTTAGCAATACTAAATTTCTTCCCTGCTGTAAGTTATGTTAAGTATATTTTTCCCTTGATCTTCTTGTCAGAGATTACCTTATTGGTGTGCTCATTATCGTACCTAATGCAGTATTTTTTTAGGGTCAGGTTCTTGCAATAAATTGCTACAAATGCACCTGTTTTCGTCAACGACCCATCAGTGTACATATGAATGTCTTTGTGTTTGCTTCCTACTCCTAAGTCTTCGTATTTAAGATCTCTTTGAAGCTTTCTAGTGAATAAATAATTTTTGAAGGATGTTGTTCACATGCATCATAATCTCGGTATTTAATGGAATCCTCTAAGATTTTGTGGTGTTCACATCCACCGTAGCTTACAATTGCCACTTGATAAATCGTGGAAACTCGAGTCGTGCTGTGTTGTTTAGATTTATATAATTGTGCCTACACGTTTTATAATATTTTTACAATAATTATTGGTGGTTAAAACATAGTGAATTTTTTAATTCAGTGTATCTATCCCTTTGTTGCTCTTAGCCTGATATCCCGTTTTGAAACGCCTTCGACGGTTGTCACTGACAGAGGCCAACAGTTCTAGTACAACATTTGGAAATAATTCCGCAGGACATTGGTTATTCACCTCAAGTCCACAACCGCCTACTACTACTATTAAAGATACTATCCGAATGAGCCTTCAGACACTACTACAGATTTCTCAATGCTGAAAATTCTTCGATGACCTGAAGGAAAATCTGCTTACACTTGACCCTGCTGTAATATCCGCTTTTTCTCTATTTCTCCGTTCTATTCTAAAAGGAAACAAATCTACTACTAGACGTTCAATATTTACCAAGCATGCCTCTTTTCTCTGTATCGTTTCTTATTGTAGCTTCTCTTAGATAGAGAATGATGTGGGATCACCTCGGATGCGGAGTTGCGAAGAAGAGAGATTATGATGGTGTTGTAAGACGCGTGGGGTGAAGGGGTGCGTCATCAACTCGACGACTGGATCGGAAAAACATGAAGTGGCAGATATAAATAAATGATAAATCATTTGCAATTATTTTTACACCAGTTAAACGTGCGAAAACATTATATTATTGACAGGTGTGGGGTGCAACAAATGTCTTGCAGAGAGTGTCTCAGAGAAAGATGAACTACGACCAATTAATCAAGCGTTTAGAAATAAGGTATGGCCAAACACATCTTGAACACGTTAACCATTTACAGCGATTTTTAAGCTGTAGTTGGTACAGATATTCAAAATGTGTTTGACCATACTTTATTTCTAAATGCATGACTAATTGGTCGTAGTTCATCTCGCTTTAGGACACTTACTGCAACACAATTGTTGCATCTCCACGCAGTGCTAGAATTAAAGCTGTTGGCTTCTCTGTTGCGTTCCATCCATTGGCTAAAGCAGCAGCCTCAAATTGTCTAAGAAAATTACTTCAGGAAATTTGGCTATCAAAATTAGGCGTATTCATTTTTATCGAGTAAACAGGATAATTATTTAAGTCATTTAATTCAATTTCTCCGAACTTTCTTTTTATTTCCGTTAATTTTTCTTCCAAATTTCTAGAATTTTCCAAAACATCCCTAGAAATTTTTAGCATTTCTTGTCTCATTGTATCGGCATTTTCTCCATAATTGATGCTGTGTCGCCTCCGATATCAAACAAAAATGTGTCTGGATCATGCTGCTCTTAAATGGCTTCTTCAGTTCAAGAATCGGGAAGGACTAGTCGCAAGATGATTGGAAATACTTCCTGAGTTTGACTTTGACACTGAACACAGAGCAAGAGCGATCCACAGGAATGCAGATGCTTTGTCGCGAAGACCATGCCCAGAAAATTGCAAGCACTGTAACAACGCAGAATCAAAGGAAATTCAAGTACTCCGAACGGCTGCAGAAAGCGATGAATGAAGTTTTAAAGAAATCCAGAAGGACCAAGAGGGCGACCTCGTTCTAAAGTTCCTGAGGACATGGAAGGAAAGTGGTACCAGGCCAACATAGGAGGAAGTCTCAAAATATTCGCCCGAATTGAAGTCATACTGAGCTCAATGGGATTCTCTTGTACTATACAAGGGGCTGCTAAAACGCATATTCAAAGATTCAAAAGGCCGCCAAGTACGAAGGCAGATTACAATTCCATGGGGTAGAATACCTGAAGTGATGAAATAGATTTAAAATGGATTTTCCGGTGGACGCCTGGGTATGTCAAAGACGAATGAAAGGACCTATACTTGAGTACAACGTTGGTAGTCCTTTTGAACGAATCGTAATTGAGGTTTTACGTAAGTAAGTCCTATAGGCGCTCGAAACAACTGCTTTTCTTCAACCTCAAATACTAGAAGGATTTAGCAGGACAAAAGAAAATAAGATCGATTTAAATGCGCAAATATCATACACATTATTTGATTATCAATTGGGGTTGCCAAAAATTACAGACTTTATTAACAAGCCCTATACCTAACTGTAAGATACAGTGGCAGTTTTTTCTTAAATTTTTATGCCTGTAGCATAGTTGCTCGAAACTATCTTCATGTTTATTGCCATATATAAAGATATTTATCCTTCTCGGGTGGATTAATGTATCTACATCACCAATAATTCTTACGTCAACGGGCAAGTTATCAGTATAGAGATGTTAATTTTATATATTATTGTTCATTTGTTTTCAATATTAGTTGTGTTAATTGACTATTTACCAGATTCTAAAGAATTATTAATTATATCCCAATGGAAGGTCCAAGTCGCCCATCAAATTAGAGAAAGGGACCAACGGCCCTTCACTTTTGCCATCGCTAATTTGGCTACTATTTTATGTGCCTATCTCTAGTGTTTATGTCATATTATATTTTAACCATTTAATTCTTGTCTAATAAATATTAAATTAATTACCATGTGTACAAAACATTTCACACTCTATCTCTCTCGTAAATACCAGGTGTGTCATAATTATCGAAAATGTCTCTAAAACGCGAAGTGAATAATATATATAAAAAAGGCAGTTAATTAAGCATTCGTTGGAAACTGGCTCCTTGCTGCCCGTGAGGATGATGTGGAAAGCACGTGGGCCAGGGTGCGTGGGCCGCCCGCCAGGACACTCCTAGCTCAAATATGTTGTGTGTGTGTGCATTCGAAAACGATAAAAGCCTGTCGTCTCTTTCTGTCCAACGGACAAGGGCTTGCACTTCCGACCGTACCTTTGTTTGCATGGGTCGACTTGGTCGTTTCTTTTTTTGTTATTTTCGTTTCGATTCGAAAGGAGCCAACGCTCGAATTACCATTATGGTAATTATCATTTTGTAATTGGGCGTTTAGAGTCGAACGTATGGGATTCACATCGCCATCATCTCCTTTTTTGAAGTATTGACATTAACACCGAACTAACCACAATTTGTGGTGGGTGATGAAATGATGAGGTTTTAATTGATTAATGATGACAGAAGCAATAAATTAGAAACTTTTTATCTTTGGAAATTATTTTAAAAGATCGAAACACGTGTCCGACAACTGGAAACAAAATAGTGGAACATTGTTATTTTTTACTCTTCTGTGTTAAAAAAAATAAATTTATATTTATAAAACATGAAAAAATAATTATCAGTTAATAAATAATAGATTTTTAACGATTAATAATTTATAAGAATGCAATTGCTAATTTGTTGTTTAGATTATGACAAAATATTGCAAATAATTCTTTAAACTATTGGAGTAATTCACTAGTTCATACTTAATACAAAACCATAATGTTATATTAAATAGAATACACTCGTTTTGTTATATCCAATAAGTAAAGCATATACGATGTATTAAATTCTCACTCAACCCGTGATGTAACATTTTTATGTTAATTAAATTTCTATTGAAGTATATACGTTGTTCTAATGGAATTGAATGATTTTTTTTACCTGAATTCAATATTGTGCCATAAAAATATTTTACGCTTAATGTAAATAATCTCAATGACTATTTATCATTTTGACCAAAAAGATAATTGATTCAGATCCAAGCAACCAATATATAGAGATGACTAATTATACTCAGTGACATTTAAATCAAAACATTATTAAGGGATAGCAAATTTTTGACCAAACTTGGCACAAACCTCTATGTATTCAAATATAGCAATTAATTACCATTTCATTTATGTCGTTTAAGTGGTAATGACTGCACGGGTCATTCAATGTTTCTAACAATTTTATCAGGTGTATATTTTACGAAATTGTCAAAATATGATAAAAAAAATCTTACCTCTTCTTGTTGTTGCGATTTTCATTTCATCGAGTATATTATTAATAAAAATATATAAGTCCTTTATGTTGCAGAAAATTAACTAATAATTAGAAAAAACACGAAAATATTTCGTAAAATCTACAACAAATGAGTATTTGTATCATTCAATGTCTGTCGAGGTATTTTCCAGAGAAGTAGTTGTTTCAACAAGTGATTTGTTTTTTTTGTAGTCTTAATAAGACTCATTTGTTGTAGATTTTACGAAATATTTTCGTGTCTTTTTCTAATTATTAGTATATTATTATTCGATAATATATTCTCTTTATATAAATGTTTCTAGAAATATGTAAAATCACGGTATTTACTCTTAACAACTATTTATAACATTTAGCCACTGAATGAAAATAATATAATATAATAATAATATTTTCTCTATTTATATATTAAGTCACTAGACTTTTGTTCATAAAATCGAAACTTAACTTTTGTCTTTAACTATCGATTTGGTTTCAATTCTAAGTAATGAACTATTTTTTCTCTTTTTATTCTAATTTTCACTTTTAAACCAAACAGCTCATATAGCCTTTAAAAGTCGGTTTTACATTTTTTAGACTTAGTTTTTGATTTAAGTTTGTGCCTTTAAATAAAATCTTTAATCGTCTAATTATTTTATTCTTGCCTGTCTAATTGAACTTGCTAAGTTAAAATTCTTCTTATATTTTTCCAATGGGTTCTATAAGACATTTTAGTTATGCTATTCAAAATTGTTAGCGGTCCTAAATTTTTTTGACATTCAACATCCTTCAGATTCTTCATTATCCTCTCCATGATGCAAAACTTTTATTAGGATAGTAATAATACTGACGCCTCTTATTTTAAGTAATCGCTGTCCTAATTAACTATATACACACTCTTACAGTAGAAAAATAATTTTTCTAAAACATACTTAAACCTAATTTAAGCCTACTGATCTAATTGTCATATTAAAATTAATTATTCATATTTATATATCAAATTATTTTATAATATCCGACTAAACAATCATTTAAACCACCATTCATCTACCCTACACCTGAAAATACTTTAGGATCTTTTCCTTTTCCTTTCAACCTCATACCTAATCTATATAAAACAGATAATTAATAGATCGATCTATAAAATATCCAGACCAAACCCAACGTTTATATTTACAAGTCAATATGCCAGTTTATATTTTTATTTAAAATAGTTTTTTGAATTAATTTTAGAAGGATCCTCAGATTTGTAACCATATTTGGGATATGGAAAATATTAAATACTTCCGAAAGGGATTTGTTCAAATGGTTGAAAGATTTGTTTGAATATTTAATACTCAGATATAATACAAGCTCTCCTATTGATATGACGCAGTTAGTTTAATGTTGAAAGAAGATAAAGATTATTCATGTTTCTTCTATTTTTTTTTGTGAAAAAAATAAACAAAATCAACATACAAATAAAGCACCTGCTATGAATGGGCATTATTGTGAATTTATAAGTTATTAAAACAAAATTAATCGGGGATGTTGACAATATATTATTTCATACATCATTAGTTGCTAAAAAACGTTTTAGTAGTAGTAGTAGTATTTATTTATCCAATATGCTTACATAATCCTTCCTAAATAAAACATAACAATAAATATTTTGAACAATTTTGAACGCATATAGAAAGGCTTGAGTTCACGCTTAGATGATCTTCCACTCTTGCCGAATTAAGTTTCATTAAGATTGTTGTCACTGAAGCTCTGTTCAATGATTTTTACCATTTAATTTATCAAAAATGGCTTTTGTATCACCAAAAATGTCAGCTCAACTTCAACAATTCAGCAGTCAAGGAATGAATAGTCAGACAGAGTGTGTTATATCAGAAACAGCTGTAAAAGACACAGTCACATAAATGACTCAAAGGAATTCTAGAAGGCACAATGTTATACTCTACAACATTCCGGAATCGCAATCTTCAAGTTTAGATAATAGAAAACAGCACGATCTTCAAGAAATCGACTAAATTCTGCACAATCGCGGACCATTTCTTCAACCAAAAAATGTGATTCGTCTTGGAAAGAAAAACAGTCAAAATCACCGTCCAATTAGAATAGTTTATAACAATATTCAAACAATTGATGGAATATTAAAACTTGACCTCTCTAATCAAAATACTAATACTTTAAATTCAAACGAGATTTAACTTTAATGCAGAGAAATGAATTGAAATTGTTACACGCTGAGTTAAAAGAAAGAAGTTCGAAAGGGGCAATTAATTTAAGAATTAAGTTTAATAATTATATACCAATTATAAGCACACTAAACAGAACTGGAAATAGAAAGCATAATACGGATAACTAGACACTTCTCAGCAGATATCACTTAGTTGCTACTATCAAAACGTACGTGGCCTTAATACAAAAACAGTTTTTTTTTACAATAACGTAGAGTATAACAATTTTGATGTTATATTTTTAACTGAAATAAGGCTCAAAGATAATGAACTGTTTTCTAATAATTATGTCATTTTTCGAGACGATAGGGAGTTGTGCAGGAGGTGCGGCACTTTAATAGCGGTGAATAGCAGTTTAAGGACACAACTAGTACCAAACCTAACTAAATCTCCTAATATTAATATTGCAATTGTCAAAGTTTTGTTTGAAGATAAGCGTCTATTAATAATATGTTTATATATTGCACCCCAAACCCCGTTAAACGAGTTTATCACGTGAATAGAGTATTTAGATACATTGATTTCGGATCAAATAGCTATTATTTGTGGTGATTTTAATATTCCAGAATTTATTAATCTCCATGCTAACACACAAAAATTTAAAATTTTTAATAATAATACTCAACTCTACGGACTACGTCAATTTATTTATTTATTACATCTTTGCACTCCTCTCTAACAAAATACTCCAAAATATTACAAGATCTGGGAATATATTTCGATCATAACTTGAATTTTGTTGGTCACATAGATCAACTAGTTTCGAATTAATATAAAGCATTGGGCTTTATTATTAGATCAACAAAAGATTTTAAGAATCCTTCATCATTGATATCGCTATTTCGTTCATTTTCTGTCGAAAATGGATTATTGCGCACCCATATGGTCACCTTACTACTTAGTACACCTAAAAAAACTTGAAAGAATCCAGAAGCGATTTTTGAAATATTTACACTTTCTCGCTCGTGGTTTCTCTCCTGATGTAAATGTTACTTATTTTGAATGACTAGAAATGTTTGGTTTAGAAACAATATCGGACAGGCACAAAAAAATATTTGTAAAAACTTTGCATAATATCTTAAACAATAAGTCTGATTGTAGTTACATTTTAAGCCTTATTAATATTCACGTTCGTTATTGCGCCACAAGAAATGCTTTGACATTTCAATATAACACTCCGCGACTAAACCATGGGAATTCACAATTGGTTAAGTTAATGAAGGCTTATCATGAGGTTCAGTACACTGTGGATATTTTTAAAATTATTATTAGGTTTGTATTATAATTATTATTTAAATTTAAGTTTAAGTCAAATTAAGACTATTATAGTTATTATTCCAAGTTAAGTTTAAGTTAATTTAAGTTTCTCTGTAATTAGATTTGTATCAGTTGAGAAATAAATAAATATAATAGCATTACAGTAGATAAACAATTAATATAATGAATTTAAAGAAACGAATGTTTTATTTAAAAAAAAAACATGAACTTTATCAGACGATGAATAAAACTGTACTTTGATCAGTGTATGATATTAACAAAGTACAGTTTTATTTGTCGTCTAATAAAGTTCCTGATTCAAGATGTATCACAAAGTTATGGCTTCAAGCATACAACATATTCAATAAATTCTGTAGTCCTTACTTAGAACTAATGGTTAAAAATAAGAAAGATTATAATTTCAAAAAGATATATCGTTACTGAACTATTAGATACCAAAAAAAATTTGCGGAGGTTATTTTATGAGTTCCATTTAATGTAATAAAATATTTTGATTGTTTTAAATATTAACACCTCTAAGTACCATAATGAATACCCTAGAAAGGTAAATAATGGAGGCCCTTCCGTGATAATTAGTTCTAGAAATTCCATTATTCCTGAAATATTTAATTGATTTTACAGCATTACAAAACAGATTTAATTGCTGCATACAATATTGTTGTCTATTTAATGTAGACACTAATTTAAAATCTACTCCCAGGGTTTTGAACAACTCTAATTTCTAAGATATACTCTACAGGTAAAAAATGTTTACATCAATTTTCTTTCTACAGAAATCTTCGAAACTTTCGTCTTTATTAGGAAATTAATGTCGGATCAATTTTTTTTCTCTGAATATTAAACCAGGACTGATAAAATTATATTTTAAAGAACCAAAGACGGCGTATTTTATAAAATTTTTGTTTCTCAGTTCGAAATCTGAAGATACAAGTTGGCAAATTTAAAGTCTATTTATAATGTATTTAAAATAGATATTGAAGAGATTAACATGCAAATAGTTTTTTCTTGAAAATTTACGGACTTAAACTATGAAGAAACGATTTCAAGTTGGTTTTTTGTCGAAATAATTAACATTGAATGGTACTAAGATTCTTCGCTATAATATAATCGAGACATGAGTTATCATTAGATTTTTACTGAAGTTAGATGTGCATTGAAATGCGTTATTATACGCAGCTGCAGAAAAAAGGGGTTTATTAGGTTTCGGTAATTATAGTAAACCATACAAGATGAGAGTGGCCAGATTCATGATCATATAACGATATATTTCTTGTGGATGAATAACGAATGTTCCTATAGGCTTATATTACTTGCTTTTGATTATTATTATGTATTCCCACAAGATATTTGGACTAAGAAGAAATGATTTTTTGTCGAAATATTTAGATTAATACTTCGTCCGCTGAACAGTTTGACACACCAGGTAAAAAAATAATGAGTAAATACATTAGAAGAATAACCAACGTGAATTTCCAGAGGATTAGGACAAATAGGTTTTTTTTCCATATGATGAACTTACCACACGTTAAGATTTATTGGTAGTTATTTACATAGATTTTCCTTAATCAGATTTAACTTTAATACTTATCTTTAGAATTGTAAAGGCTTCATTTGTTGTAATTGATGGTTGTATGTAATACAGTATGACATTGATTGTTGAAAATTTCATGTTTCTATTATTTTATTCTTGTGGAAATTTGTTTGCCTCTTTGTAAGATATATATGGAATCGCAGTCTGAAAGTCTTAGCAAGAGAGTCAATATACTCCACATTTAGTCATAAAGTCTCATTTTGGAGTTTATTGTTTACTAGTAGCCGTATTAGATTATTTCTATTAATTTGATTATTTTGTAAATTTTGTAATTGACGGCATAGTGACGTGTCTGTTCTGGAGCTTTTTATGTAGCATTTTGTAGATTAATAATGTAAGTATTTTTGTTTTATAATTTTGAAGAGATTCTTTATGTATCCATTATTTATCGCTATTGTATTGTATTTGTATTTAACCTATATCTAAAAAATAAATAAATATATAATTGTACACAAACCGTAAGAAAAAAAATATATACAAATAATTTTGACTGCATGTAGAAGGGCTAAGTTCACTTTTCACGAATGATTTTCCACTCGAACTCGCTGATCCTCTTACTCACTGATCCGTCGTAGGAGGTCCAGTTTAGAATACAAATATTATTTATTGGTCACTAAAACCGTATTTTTTACTCGTTTTACGAGAAACATTCATTATATCAGTTTGACATTGATGTTTGTATTTCCTTTTCACAATCATCCCTCTTTAGTAGATTATAGGGTGAATATATGAATCCAAGGCTGCTTGTTTTATTTGAATAGATTTCTGAGAATGATTAGGGATTATTCTATCTGTTGTAGTAGATTTTCTTTACATTTTATAGCCCAGTTTATTCGATTTAAGGTAGTAGTTATTTCTAAAGAATTGAGTACATCTGCTTCATTTTGCTTGTCTTTAGTACCATATATAAAACACATCATCAATATATCTGCACTAGAAAGGAACGTTGGATAAAATATTCTTCTGAGTAGTAAATAGACAATCTTTAATATGTACCATACATAATTCTGCACGTAGTGACGATAATGATAATCCTATGGCTAGTCCCTCTTTCTGAACTGAAAACACTGGTATTACCAGGTGCCATTGTAAAGTTTGACTATTTTGACATTATACGTACTCAGAACGTTTTGACATGACATATTGTTTACAGTAAGTTGATAATTTCATGTCGGCAAAAAGATGGAATTAACTCGCGAAAACGTTCGAGCTATGATTTATTATGACTTTCGACGTGGTCTAACTTAAAACCAGTGCATCAATCAACTGAATTCAACTTTTGGCGATGATGCGCCATCCACAGATACTGTATATACTGTATATAGCTGGAGCACTGAATTTAAACATGGACGTAGTTGAAGAAGGTCGTCCAAAATCGGTGGTTGTGGCGGAAAATATCGATGCTGTGAGAAAACTAATTGAAGAAGATCGTCATGTGATATATCACGTAATCGAAATGTTTAAACATTAGTATAACGAGCACACATAAGATTTTGCATGGACATTTGGGAGTTTGGAAGTTGTGTTCGTGCTGGGTTCCATATTTGTTGATAAATACTCAAAACAGTGCTTTGGTCGATTGGTGGCGTAAAATGTTTTGAAAATGCAACTGTGGTACACCCAAAGCCATATACAGCATTGTGGCAGGTAACGAAACGTGGATTTATGCGTATGAGCCAAAAAGAAGTGGCAAATCGATAGTGTTTCAATACGAAACAAAGCCAACAAAAGTTGTTCGTTCTCTTCACAAAAACCGGTCATGTGTCAAGTGTTAATTCAGCGTGGTATACGATCATTAGTTTTTGGTAAATTGAGAGAAACCAACCCATAAAAGACGAATGATTTCGCATCCCGACAATGCGAGCTCTCACAAACCACATGCAACAAACGAGTATTTGGACACATAAATGGTCGAATTGGTGGGTCATTCGCCTTTTAGTTTAAACTTGGCCCACAATGACTTTTCTTATTCTTAGTAATTAAAAATAAACGATCATCACCAGAAAAAATGATTAGAGGCCTTCAAACTCATGTTTTAGAGCTACCATCTTATGCCTAGACAAAGTGCTTTGAAGGGTGATTTAATCGCATGCAAATAAAAGCAATAAAAATATTTTTGATTAAATTTATTTGTTTAATTCTAATACATAGATAAATAGCAATCCTCATATAGGCCAGTCCTGAGTTATGGTTACAATGTCTTTAATTGGAATAGATCCCGTAATAGGCATATCACTTCATTGTAATAATTTCAATAAATCTATGTTTAAACGAAGATGTATAGAAAGTTGGGCAACTTCTTTAAGTGGGAATGAATATTAAATAAATATTTTTTCTATTTACACCTATGTACATTATTTAATCGAGGTAGAAGTATATCTGTTACTTTATCAAATGCAGAATTCAGTTTCTAGTTAATAAGTAACAAATTAAAGGCAAGAAAATTATCTTGTTATTTTCTTCCATTTCTTACTAAAAATAGGTCAAAACGTACAAAAGAGTAAATGTTCTATTAAATAAAAACACATTTCTAGCAAATTATTATTGCGAAACGAAAAACTCAATAATAAAGCAAACATTCTAAAAATTATTGACACCAATCTTTAAAACATACTTTATCCGTTTAAGAATTAGTGATGAGAAAGGTTAACTCACACAAATCATAACAATGATCTTCAGAGGTTTCGACGGTAATCCGTGTAGGAGCCAATACAATAAATCAAACCATATTTAACAAGGAATAATTTCGAAGCTGTCAGCGGGAAAAATGGCAAAATTATTTGAAACGCACACTCGCCAACCAAATTGCATTAATCATTCGAAGCGAGGTAACAACCGTTACGGACTCAAACACGGACGCCCACGCGCGACGCGCCGTCTGCTCACATTCACGTCGCTTGCTTAATCGGCTTTCTAGAACCTCAAAGGAGAAACGGCGGCCAGAAAACTGCCGGCGGTGAACCTCCGTAAGAGAGGTAGACGGGATACATAGCACTCTCGTTCGTTTTGTTTGGATTTTTTTTCTTCAACGCCACCTTCACACTCTCGTCGACCATCCATTAAGAGCGCCATTGTTTTTTTTTTTTAATTTATTTATATTAGGCGATGTAGTGTTTCCTTCCATTGTATGGCGCGTTTATAATTTTGGTTTATTCATAAATACACGCCCAATGAGCTGTCAACGCGGTTGTTTGTAATTATTTTTGGAATTAATGAATTTTTCAAAGGATAGTGTTTATGGGAGCAACCATATAACAATACTATAGAAATCTGTAGCCCAATGGATATTAATAGTAACCAAGAACTATGTGTAACAAATGATGAAAGTTAATATTATTGTAGGTATAAAATGATGACAACTATCTTATTTCTTATTTACATACACCAGCCAAAAAATAGATAGGGCAAAACAAAGTTATCCTATTTCAGTTATAGTCTCCCTATCTGGTCGTAAGTAGCTTTTATAGTCATTGGCCAAAAAAAGTTTTTTAAAATACATATAAAAACAAAATAACCAGCTTTAAGAAAACAATAACGATAGATACTTGAAACAAGATGTAAAACTAATGTTCAATGTTCAACATTGACTTTCAAATTGAAGAATAAAGGTTCGTTTGGTTTGAGCGTATTTCCCTATACTTTCTATCCTAAGAAATGGTTTTCAAAAATTCAAAAACTTTTGGCACTTAATATAAGATATATTGTTATACATGGTTGTACAATATCTGGCGAAAATACTAACATTTATGAAAGCTAAATATTTGAAATTTAAGGCAAGTATTATGAACATCAAAATTATTAAATTTTTTCATTATAATGGGAATATTTGTCTGTGCCAAATTTATAAGTCTGTTTCAAACTTACCTCAACTTGGACCAAAATATAGGAAATATTTAATAAAGTGAGCCATTTTTATGCCAATTTAAAAGTTTTTGAATAGAAAATGCAGTATCATAAATGTTTTCAGTATCGAAGAAAACTGATATGATCTGTTGTTATGCAATGCAGGCATTTGTCAATTATACTTTCCAAAACTAAAATAAGCGTTGAGATTCTGAGATTTTAAAACCACAAAAATCTGCGATCCTTCTTTGACAAGAAATTGTTTCTCACGGCGAATGAACCAAACATGGTCAACGACGTGGAAACCAATATTAAAGGCTCGATAAGAGCATCCTTACTTAAATCATCGTCTTCAGTCTGCGAAAACCTTGTATATAGTGACGTGGAATGTTAGGAACTTACACTAAGCCTAAATATACAAATATTCGATATTAGAGTCGTTTCCAATGCTGGAAAAATAATGATGAACAACAAAACCATGTATGGGTCGTATTCAGGAAGTCAATAATATGGCGTTGGTATAATTTTAGACAAAAACATCAACAAAACAGTAGCAAATGTCATTACTTGCTCAAATAGAATATAATGATAAAACTAAATAAATGCAAGGCAAACACCAGATAATGTATATAGAAAGTTTGGATAATGCGAGATGTGACAATTATAATGGCAGCCTTAAATGCAAAGGTGGGACACGAAAAAGTCGACGGATATACTAGAAGTTATGGTTTAAGAGCTAAAAATGAAATAAAAGATCGACTTATAGAATTCTACCGAAATAACAAATTTAAACGGAGACTCTACACATGGAAATCACCGGCCGATAAAGTGGGGCAAATCGTAGGACCATGACTTGGTAGACAACACATAAAATCCCGTAGTTTCAAAAATCAGGTTCAAAATGAAACAGCTAAAAAAAGATCATGATATAAATCTAAAATTTATTTTGTGTGCTTTAACTACTAAGAACAATTTTTCTAGGAGAAGACATAGATCCCGTACACCAAAAACTACCACTACCTCAATCACTGCATCTACTCCAGACATTCCAACAACAACAACAAATCTTAACAAACAGTTAACAAATTCTGATGAATCCTCGCCAACGCTTGTTCGTTTTACGAATAGTAGTTCTCCACCTAGCACAACTCCGGCAATCCTCGACATTGCTCCACTCACGAAAACTATTTCCAAACTCGAAATGAATGATAAGGTTGCCCCTCCGTTGAAAATAGACAATGACACCACGATAACAGAATCGTCAGAAACTACTGTTCTGAAAATTCTTAGACCATCCAAGCTGCAACCTTACAAGATGCAGGCACGGAGGATGACCCGGACCGCCGAATCGAATTTTGCGAACAAATGATGAACCTGATCGACAATAACCAAATTTCATTAGCATCAATTCTTTTTTTTTTGTTTCGTCGAAAGTACTATTACCTTACATGGTGATGTAAATCATCAAAATTGATTAGAGATGCATGTTATCAACTATTTGCACAAAAGAAACGATACCCATTTTGAATATTTGTTACAATAGTATTGAAGTTATAAAATTGGTTTTCTTTTTTTATCACATGGGCATATGTTATTCAATAAATAAATAGTGTGTTTGATTCCTTTCTTTCAAACGAGATGTCATTTGACATACATTTCCATTTGAAAAAAGGAGAAATGAGGGCAAGAAAAACAATACGTAACGTGTTTCGGGATTTTTTCAACAATCGCCTATAATATGAATTTTATTCCAGTTAAAGTTTCTACATTATATAAACATTAGAAAGAAATGCTTCACAAAATCTCGATAAATTTGCGTTGTTAAAGTAAATATATAAACGAACGAAATTAACAAAGTTTTGATGGTCATAAAAGAAGAAATCCTCTAAAATATTTAAATAGACAGCAAATTCAAAAGAGAGTTTTACGACCAATGAGACACAAAAAGAAACAATGGACGACAGAAGAGATCCTTGACTTAATGGATAAAAGACGACATTTCGAAGGAAGATATAATCATAAGACCAGTGGTATTTACCAAAAGCTTTTCAGTTCCAGTTTTTGAGGATAAAACCTTAGGTTTAAAGCTTCTCTCAATCCGATCATTCGTTTTTAAAATACAGCGCCCACCGACAAACACACTTACACACAGACACATTTTTTTCCAAAAATCAGTGCAATGAACTCAGGGGACCTCAAAACAGATATTTCCACAAAAAAAAATTCAAAAAAAATCACGATCACAATACTTCCTTTATATATACGTCGTATATAGGGAAAGTAAAAACATAATTGAAAATTGATTTAAAACAATTGAAATTGGGTTGGAAACAGTTGTCAAAAACAGTAAAGGAAACAGGACAGTTTAAAAAACCATTTAAAAAGAGTTAAAATTTAATCAATAAGAACTTTCTCAAGAAAATCTAAAATTGACATTTTTAAAAACAAAATACTTTTCTATAAGAAAATACTTGAAAAATTCAAACTTTTAAAAACAAAGCAGTTGAACTTCATTAAAAAAACAATTGAAATATATTTATGTATTTAAAAACAGTTAAAATTTATTATAAATCTCTCTAAAGAAAATTATCAAGTTTTTTAAGAAAAAGTACTTAAAAACAAATGAATTTTGCGTACAAATAGATGCTTTTTTTAACAAAATGAAAAATAACAATTAAATTTGAAAAACTGAAAAAAGTAGATAAAAAGATGAAGAAATGAAAAAACATTATTATCTACTTTTCTTCAAATAGTTCAATAGTCAAAAGAAAATAAAACAGATTAAAAACTGTTAAAACAAACAATTGTGAAAAATTTACAAAAATTACAGTTTTTTTTAAAATATTTAAACATTCCATAAAAACAATATTTTGAAAGTGTAAAAACAGTTAAAATTTTAGCGAAAAAAAACAATTAAACAATAAAAAATAAATTTTATGTAAAAATAGTTTTAATTTTACTAAAAAAATAACAATTGAAATTTGCTAGAAAATAGTTAAGAAGATTAAGAAATAAAAACATTTTTTTTAAACAAAAGAAAATAAAATAGACTGACATTGATTTAAAAAAAGTTACAAAAAAATTACTAAAAAAGAGTTCATAAAGAACAGTTTTTTAAAAATTATTTGAATATTGTATACAAATAATATTTTGAAACAAAAACAGAAAAAAAAACCTTTGAACAATATAAATTTGTTAAGAAAAGTTTTTGAGTACTTGAAATAAACTTCTCCAAATTAAAAAAAAATAGTTTCTTAAGAGAAAAATACTGTTTAAAACTGTGGAAACTCGCTAAACGTTGCCGAAAGTTATTAAATAAGCAGTTGAAAAATGGTAAAAAGAAAATTAAAACTTTCTAAAGCATTTTCAAAACATAATTGAAAATTGATTTAAAACAATTGAAATTGGGCTGGAAACTGTTGAATTTTATCAAAAATAATGAAGAAATCTGAACAGTTTAAGAAAGGCATTTAAAAACATTTAAGATTTTATCAACGGGAATTTTTACAAGAAAATTCTGAAATTTACATTTCAAAAAAAAATACTAAATGTTTGAAAAATTAAAAAAAAACAGTTAAACCTTATTAAAAAACAATGGAAATTTATATATGTATTTTTATAAAAGTTTAAATTTTATCAAAAATTTCTCTAAAGAAAATTATAAAGTTTATTAAAAAAGTACTTAAAAACAAACAAATTTTGCGTACAAATGGTTTTATTTTTTTACTAAAATAACAATTAAACACCAACCCACTCCACAACCCCTCAAATGAGCTTTTATACGAAACCACCCAAACTCCACCCATCTCCCAACGTATATTAGCCCTAAGCATTCAATTTGCTAATAATCCCCACAACCAACCCCTATTAACCAAATTCTGTTTCCCTCGAAACCCGAATATCCCTTCTAGATATCATCATCCTCCCCTCATAATTCATCAATTCATTTGTGCGAATCACCAGGACAGTTAAGCTAGCTAGCAAAGATACTTTTTTTTCTTACATCATTAATATAAGACAGGGCAGAAAGACCGCAGGTCCATAGCCCAGACGGACTAACACCATTTATTTATATTTATGTTAAATGTTATTATGTATATTTATTTTGTCCAAATAAAGATTATTGTATATATATATATAACAATTAAACATTGCTAAGAAAGTAGCTAAAAAGATGAAGAAATAAAAACATTTCGTTATTTTCTTTTCTTTAAATAGTTGAATAACAAAAGAAAAAAAGATTTTAAACAAACAATTTGTAAAATTAGTCAAAAATTTACAAAAATTACAGTTTTGTTAAAAATATTCGAACACTACATAGAAACAATATTTTTGAAACTATACAAAACAGTTAAACTTTTAGAAGAAGAAACCAATTGAACAATTAAAATTTGGTAAGAAAAGTTTTTGGATACTTGAAAATAAACGAACAGCTAAAATAGTTTCTTAAAATTATAAAATAAACAGTTGAAAACTAAGGACAAAGTGGCTAAAGATAGTAGATTTTTTTATAATTTTATTAAACATCCAAAAACATTTTACAAAAAATGCATTATATAAAAACAATATTCTGAAACTAAAAAACAGTTTAAATTTTGGAAGAAAGAAAAAATGGGCAAAATGATCGGATAGTCCAGGATTAAAATTGTGTATCTCATTTATAATATTAGAATTATTAGTTACTATATAATCAATAGAGGTCATCGATGGTTGATCTGAATTTGATAGTTTTTGGATTCTTGTGATATCTTTAATCATAGACTGTAAAATTTGAGCGTGAAACAAGTCTTTTAGAAGTTCAGTCATTTTAGTTGATTTCAACTGATCTATATTTAAATCACCGCAAATTAAAACAGTTTCGAATTGTCGATTCAAAGTATCTAGTAACTTATTGAATTGGTTGAAAAATAATTCAATGACTTCATTAGCATTATTGGGCGGTCTGTAGATATAAATTACACACGTTTTTTTAGCAATGGATATACCACAACATTCGAGTATATTTCCAATTGCAAGCTTACTTACAATTTTTACTTTCCCTATATAGTATATATAGGGGGAGTATTGTTTTCGTGATTCTTTTTTCAAAAATTTTTTTTGCGGATATATCCGTTTTGGGGTCCCCTGTGCCCAAAAAACGAATTTCTGGAAAAAAAATTTTTGTGTCTGTGTGTGTGTGTGTCTGTCGGTGGGCGCTGTATCTCAAAAACGAATAATCTGTTTGAGATGAAACATTAGACTTAAGGTTTTATCGTTAAAAACTGGAACTGAAAAGCTTTTGGTAAACATTCATAAACCGGAAGTGGGTGTTTACTCGAGCCATTTTTTTGTTTTTTATCGATAATTTTTTTAACACGAAAATTTTTACAAAACTTTACGAACAAAAGTTAAAGAGAATGAAAATCTGAACATACTTGTCATAAAATTTTTAACTTTTGAGAAAAAAAATAAAAATTGAAAATTTTGATTAATTTTTCTAAATATAAAAAAAAATTAAAAACGGTTCAAACAAAAGTTAAAGGGGATTATAAACTGAACAAGTTTTATTGGAACATTTTTTTCATAAAATTCTCAACTTTCAAGAAAAATAACAAAAACTGAAAATTTTAATATTTTTTGCTAATTGTTAATAAACTATTGAAGTTACATGAAACTTCTATAACAAATAATTATAGAGAATTTAAAACTGAACAAATTATTACAAATAACTTTTTTGCGTAAATCTCATAGTTTTCGAGTAAAATATATGGAAAGTACTATGATGGACACATCACAATTTGAATAGTATTGTGCATGAAAATGTATGAAAATGAGGTTTTTTGTCGATATTTTTCTAAATATGAAAAATGTTACAAAACTTTTTAAATAATAGTTAGAGAGAATGAGAAAATAAATTACTTTTGTTAAAACATTTTTTTCATAAAATTCTTAACTTTCGAGAAAAACAAAATTAAAAATTTTGACATTTTTTGTCAATTGCTAATAAACTATTAGAGTTACATGAAACTTGTATTACAGATAATTGTAAAGAATTCAAAACTGAACAAATTATTAATAATAGCCTTTTTGCGTAAACCTCATAGTTTTCGAGAAAAATATAGGGAAAGTACTATGATGGCCACATCACCATTTTTAGAGATTGAATTTGGTTCCATAGTCATAGTCCATGTAATTCTAAAAACGCCAATCCCGAAGAAAACTACTTATACAACAGGTCGAATTTTTTCACCAGATAATATAAATGAGTTTCGTCAACATTTAACCAAAATATAACGTGTTTAATGAATGGCCACATAGAAACAATGTAGATTTAATTTTCAATAATTTCTATGAACATTTCAAGTGGAGTTTTGAAGCGGTCTTCCCTAAAATAAAAAAACGCAATTTTCGCATTTTAGAAGGCAATAAAATTAGATTTTCTCCAGGGGTACAAAAATTATATGATGAAGTAAAACACTTAGAACTCATCAGTAAGATATTTGGAGGGAACGAGTTAGCAAAACTGTGTAAAAGTAAACGGAAAAACCTGAACTTTTTAATCATTTCAGAAAAAAAACAATATGCCTCTAATTACATAAATAATGCAAGTAACAAAGCCAAAGCTTTGTGGAATTCAGTTCATTTAAAAAACAATGCATTGCTTTTTGTTTTTTAAATGAACTGAATTCCACAAAGCTTTGGCTTTGCTTAGAATCTGGTGAAAGTAATTATAAAGTTTCCAATGCTTTTGCAACTTATTTTGAGAAATCTGTCAAAGATTTGATCACACCTCTGAGTAATATTAATGACATAAAAATTCCGTTAAACCCTAATTCTTTTTGTTTCACACCTGTAACTGAGGAGGAAGTAATTTTAGTTATAAATGATTTACGTAACACGAACTCGACTGGCCCAGATGATATTCCAGTTCAATTAATTAAAGCGTGTACAGATCTTATTGCTCCATTTTTATCTAACTTAATAAATATTTCTTGTACCCAAGGAAAATACCCCACGGCCCTCAAAATAGCACAGATTACTCCCGTACCTAAAAAAGGTGACGATACAGATATTACAAATCATCGCCCCATTGCTCTTCTAAGCTTATTCTCAAAAATCATCGAGATAACCATTTGCAAAAGAATATTTTCATTTCTGGATAAGTTTAATATACTGCACGATAAGCAATATGGGTTTCGTCATGGTCGGTCTACTGAAACCGCTTGTATAAATTTAATAGAATGCAGCCTAAATAATTTAGATGACAAAAATGAAATTTTTATTATATTATTTGATTTAAAAAAGGCATTTGATACTATTAATATAAACTACTTGCATATGACATTATTTAAATTAGGATTTTGTGGCTTCATAAATGAATGGATTGTGTCTTATTTGAGCAATAGGAAATATTTTGTAAAATACAAAGATGCATTCTCACACCAATACACAATTAATACGGGAACCCCTCAGGGAAGTTCTCCTTTTCGTCAATAATCTGCCTGATTATATTGTTGATGGAGAAGTATTTATGTATGCAGATGATACTGCAGTTGTAGTGTCCGACAAATCATTGCAGGGGGCTAAAGTCAAAGTATCTAAAGTTATGGATCAATTTCAAGAATGGTGTCAAAAAAATAATCTAATTGTAAATGTTCAAAAAACGAAAATATTGCATATATCAAATATACACAACAAGACTGAAACAACATGCTTTACATTTGATAATAAGTTAATACAGACAACCGAATGGACAAACTATTTAGGGATAATTATAGATCAACATCTACGATGGACAAAACATATAGATAATGTCTGTGCAAAAATTAATAAACCATATTATTTGATATCGCGTCTAAAAAATCAATTCAATATAAATTCTCTTATCAACATTTATTACGCAATCGTTTATTCACATCTTAGTTATAATATAACAGTATGGGGTCTATCTACTGAATTAAGTCGATTATTTATATCGCAAAAAAGAATTATAAGGCTAATGTTTAATTTACACTATACAGAGACATGTAAAAATAAATTTATTGAATACAAATTATTAACTTTGCCATGTATATATATTTTGAAGACACTATATCTCATTCATTGTAACAGGGCAAAGTTTAAAAAACACAGCAATGTCCATGATTACCCAACTCGAAATAACTACAAAATTGTCGAACACAAATGTAAGCATACCTGTGTCAAAAAATCTCCTCATAATTCCGGAATTAACTTATATAATAAACTCCCTCATGAAATGACATCGTTATCGAATAAAAAATTCAAATCAATATTAAACACATTTCTCTCCCAACATGCCTTTTACGATATTAATGAATTTAATAACTGCGTTCAAAATTTAAAAGCATTAAGTTGAATATTGATGGCCGACGTAAACGGTCGTGAATCTCGAAAAGTAAATAATAATCGAAAACTTAGTGAAAGTTCGAATAAAAACTGTGCCTGTGGTTCAATCGCGAAATCTGGAGTGCAGTGTCATAAATGCAATTGCTTTTATCACCCTAGTTGCATTAAAAAGGTAAAAAGCTGTTGTGGATTAGCCTTATCGGATGGAATCATTGACAGTGTAAGCCAAATTGGAGATGCCCCGCTTTGCTTTGAGTTGGAGGCCTATTTAAATTTAAAACAGCTTGTCCATGAGTTGAAATTAAACAACTCATTACTTGTGGAAAAAATCGATCGACTACAAGATGAAATTACACGGTTACGTAGTGAGGTTAATCCTAATAAAATAGTCAAAATTAAAACGGCAACTCCTTCAAAAAAGGAGCCGGCAACACTGCTTCCAATCACGGATGAAATTAGCTGCAATCCACTGCCGATTAACCTAAAATCAAGAAAAATAAACAAACCGCTCAGTGCGTTAAATCCCAACGGTGAATGTGTAATTACTCCAGTCATCCCTGCGCCGCTCGATAATATGAATGAGGATGCGTTTATTAAAGTGTCCCACAAAAGAAAACGTAAGCCGTCAAATAAAAACTTAGTTATAGGTACTAATGAGACAGTGAATACAAAGGTGCAAGCTGAACCGAAGAAAACGTGGTTATTTATAAAGCGAATCCGTAATAATGTAACCGAAGAGGATGTACGTGAACATATCACTAACATCATTAAGTCGGACAATTTCACGTGCGAAAAAATTAACACTAAAAATGGTAATGCGGCATTTAAAATCGGTGCAGACTTTATCAATCATGAAAAATTAAGTGATCCTGCAAATTGGCCCAAAGGTATAATTTTAAATCGCTATATTTTTAGAAGGGGCGGCCAATTGTCCTTTAAAAAGTAACAATTCTAGTTCAAATAATTCTCAAAATGTAAACCTGTATTTCACGAATATTCAGTGCGTGAGAAATAAGATTAATGAATTTGAAGCGTTTCTTTCTGAAAATGCTGTTAACTTCGATGCAATTTGTTTAACTGAACACTGGTTAAATAATGCTGAAGCCCAAGTTTTCAAATTAAATAACTACGTGGTTGGATCGTTTTTTGCGCGAACTAACCAAATTCACGGCGGCGTGATGCAGTTAAACAGGAGTGATCAGTTCTGCGTACCTATTAATAGTATAAACAAACTATCTAGAGAACTTCATTGTGAAATAACTGCATCGGTGTTGCCTTCTAATATTGTTTGCGTTACTGTATACCGCTCACCTTTAGGAAATTTTAATGAATTTATTAATATTTTAAGCGAGTCACTTGATAAAATCAGTAGAAATAAACTTATAATTGTAGGTGGAGATTTTAATGTTAAATTTAATACTAGTGACACAAAGGCTACCATTATTTGTGATTTATTTGCAACTTATGGTCTAACCAATAGAGTAACATTTAATACAAGACAAAATGCTTGCCTCGATAATATATTTACAAATATTGAACCTACAAATCTAGAAATAAAAGCGTTAGATTCTCAACTTTCTGATCACACTGGCATTCATGTTACCAGTAAATCATGTTTACAACTCACAAAATATATTAAACAAAAAACGCGCCCAATAACCGAGCTTGGACGATATAAACTATATAATTTATTAAATAATACTGACTGGACTTTTATTCAGGATAATACTTGTGTAAATAATAAATTTAACAATTTTATGAATATTATAGAAAACTATATTTTGCAATCTTTCCCTGAAAAGTCTATCTCAAAGCTATCTAATAAATCTATGGTTAACTGGTTCAATAATGACCTTCGACAAATGCGTGAAGTCTTGAGTTTGTTGAGGGAAGCTAGTAGTAAAAATCCCGGATTGAAGGCTGATTACTTAACTTTGAAAAAAAACTACAGGCTTGCGTTAGCAGATGCCAGGACTTCTGCTAACTCTGTATATATACAAAATTCTAGTAATCCAATTAGAGCAATGTGGTCTTTAATTAAACCAGGAAGTAATAAAAACTGTGATAAAATCTGTGATATCAATGCTGATGAATTTAATGCTCATTTTATAAATGTAGCCGAAAATATTTCAAAAACACTCCCCACTATTACAACCGACCCGATACAATATTTGATTCAAAATTCTTCATCATCTAGATCGAATTTTAAATTTCACGAAGTTGGCCCTAATACCATCCGGTCAGTAATACGTAATCTTAAGAACTCTAATGCTCGTGATATTTATGGTTTAAACTCAAGTATACTGAAAGGAATAACCGATGTAATTATTTACCCATTAAACAAACTCATAAATCTTTGTATTTCCCAGAATATTTTCCCTGATTGCTTGAAAAGAGCGTGCGTAATACCAATTTTCAAAAAGGGATGTCAAAATGGTATTGATAATTATAGGCCAATCTCGCTTTTGCCTGTAATTGCTAAAGTATTAGAAAGAGTGTTATTCCAGCAATTAATTGAGTTCCTGATTGATCAAGATGTACTATCAAACCGCCAATACGGTTTCCGGGGAGGAAGGTCAACGACCGACGCAATTGTAGCCTTTACGGAAGAGATCTATGAGGGTTATGAAACGGGTGCTTGCTCAGTATCGACTTTCATGGACTTAACCAAGGCATTCGATTGCGTCTCTCATGAGGTCCTTCTGCGGAAACTATATTGCTATAATTTGTTACCATGTGCGTGTCGTATGTTGAATTCTTATCTTAACAATCGGTCACAGAGAGTTAAATTTAAAGATTGTATGTCAAGCGAACAGAATCTCTACCACGGGGTACCTCAAGGTTCGATTCTTGGTCCCCTACTTTTTTTAATATACATTAACGATTTGCCTGCTCAACGTCTTAATTGCTCACTGATCTTATTTGCTGACGACACGACTGTGAAAAACACATCCGCAAATCGGATAAACGCATTGTGTGAAAATCAGTCTTCAGTTCTTGGAGTTACTGAATGGTTTAATGCTAATAGATTAGTAGTAAATCCAGATAAGTCAAAAACTGTAATGTTTACATTGCAGAAAAATGCTGAAATAAGTTCTGCAAAATTTCTTGGAGTCCATCTTGACACGAAATTAACTTGGAAAACTCATGAAAGTGAATTGTCAAAAAAACTTTGTAGTAACATATATCTATTAAGCATGCTCAAAACCTCGCTCCCTGATTTTTGCTTGAAATCGGCTTACTTCGCACTAATTGAGAGTCATTTATCATACGCTATTCTGGCATGGGGCCATTCCAGTGTAATCACTAGATTATTTTCTTTACAGCGCAGAGCTATTAGAATTATGGATAACGTTTCATATAGAGAAGACTGCAAAAACTCTTTTATTAAACTGAGGATACTTACACTACCATGTCTTCATATTTTAGAATGCCTGTGTTATGTTCACAAACATCTTGAAGAATATAAAATACAAAATCAATTACATGACCATAACACTAGATCAGCAACTCAGATTTGTCCATCTTACACACGTTTATCTAAAACAAGGAATGGTATTGACTACTATGGTCCTATAATATACAATACAATCCCCGAAAATGTGAAGTCTCTGCCAATCACAAAATTTAGAACGACTATTAAAGCATATTTATGCCATAAAGCTTTCTACCAAACTTCTGAATGTTTATCAAGTGGCCTTGCAGATATTGTGATGTAATTTTAATTTGTTAAAATGTACCGTATGTTTATTTTATATATTCAAATCTTTTATATTACGATATTTTAATTTCTTTGCTATTTAATCTTTTATTGTGAAGTTGCGTACGCTGTTTTTATATGTTTTTAATTATTTATTCAATATTTTATCTTTTATATACTTTTAATATGTCATTTTTACTAAGATTTTATTTATAGTTTTTACATTTAACATGTTTAATATGTATTTTATAATGTGCTGTGATCTTATTACTGAACTTTTATTTTTACAATTATTTTATATTATTTTATTACATGATCACTTATTTTATATAATTTAAACTATCTGGATTTTCAGCTTGATTTTTTATATTCATATTACCTGATTTAATTTATTTAAAAATTAGTTAGTGCATATACGAAATTTAATTTTAATGCGGTTATACGCATATTGTTAATTTATTGCGGTAAGATGTTCCTTAGAATACTCATATATTTTTGACTTATGTAAACCTTTAGGTAATAACATGAATAAATTTACTTTACTTTATTTTACTTTACTTTACTTATTTAGCTATATTTTTAATTATGTGTATATGTTATTCGTTAAATATAATATTTTTTACTCCTGTATGTAAAATTATTATAAGTTATGATGTGTAACTGACTTGTCTTATATTGTTGTAAACAATGAGAAAGACCAATAAATTCTTACGTAACTCTAATAGTTTATTAGCAATTGCCAAAAAATGTCAAAATTTTCAATTTTTATTTTATTTTCTCAAAAGTTAAGAATTTTATGAAAAATACGTTCGAATAAAACTTGTTCAGTTTTTTATCACCTTTAATTTTTGTTTGAACAGTTTTTTAAAATTTTTCATATTTATAAAAATATCACGAAAAAACAAAAAATCGCCTCGGGTAAACATCCACTTCCGGTCTATGAAAGCTTTTCAGTTCCAATTTTTAACGATAAAACCTTGAAGTTTGAAGTTTCATCTCAAACCGATAATTCGTTTTTTTCGACAGACACGCAAACAACATTTTTTACTTTTTTACACAATTTTTTTTTCCAGAAATTAGTGTAATGGACTAGGGGACCTCAAAACGGATATTTCCAAAAAATTTTCAAAAAAAAATCACGATCACAATACTTCCCCTATATATACTTATATAGGGTCCGCCAATAAGGGCGCATGAACTTTAAAATTGAATAAAACAAGTTGTGTGTGAGGTAGAAACGAAATTTATTTTTCATTCGAAAGGGTATTCGACCCCATTAAGTATGGAAGATAACATCGTTCAAATGACCACCGCGGCTCCGTTTGGTAGCCCGGATCCGGGAGGTCCAATTTTCGATGACTCTGGAGCACATATCGGCCTCAATTTGAGCGATGGCGTTGCGTATGTTGACTTTGAGGTCATCGGTGTTTAGAGGCTTGTTGGCGTAGACCAGCGACTTCAGATAGCCCCAGAGAAAAAAGTCTAAAGGCGTTAAATCGCACGATCTCGGTGGCCAGTTGATATCGCCTCCGCGCGAGATGACCATGTCCGGAAATCGCTCGTGCAGAATGTCCATTGTGGCATGGGCTGTGTGGCACGTGGCGACGTCCTGCTGGAACCACATGTCGTCCGTGTCCATATCATCCAGTTTAGGCCAAAAGAAGTTGGTTATCATCGACCTGTAGCGCTCCCCATTGACGGTTATGGCCGCCCCAGCTTCGTTCTCGAAAAAGTACGGACCGATGATGCCGCCGGCCCAAAATCCACACCAAACAGTGACTTTCTGGGGATGCATTGCCACTTGGTGGACCTCGTGTGGGTTGTTCTCACTCCAAATGCGGCAATTTTGCTTGTTCTCATACCCGTTCATCCAGAAATGAGCCTCGTCGCTGAAGATGATTTTTCGGCCGACCCCCATTTTGGCCGAAAAATCATCTTCAGCGACGAGGCTCATTTCTGGATTCCAACTGCTCCAGAGCCCAGTCAGCGAACGCCCGACGCTGTCTGTGGTCGTTTATCTTGAGCTCCTGGGTCAATTGGATTTTGTACGGGTGCAGACCCAAATCCAGATGCAAAATTCTGCGAGTTGATGTCTCCGAAAGGCCAAGTTCCTGTGCACGACAAAAAATGGACTGCCTCAGGTTCTCGCGCACACTCTCACGGACAGCAGCGATATTTTCGTTCGATCGGGCGTTTCGTCGACGTGTCAGTGTTGGCTGGTTGTTTACTGAACCAGTCGACTCGAATTTGCCCACCAATCGACGGATAGTCGACTCTACAGGCCGATCATCGGGTTATATACTGAACAAATGACAGCAACTTTGACAAACTTCGCGCGTCCCTATTGGCGGACCCTTTAGTATATATAGGGAAAGTAAAAACACAAACACTAAATATTAGAGCGAATACATAACAATAATTTTAATAAGCCATGTATTTAAGGTATTGATAAAAGTAATACACGGATGCTTTAATAAAAAAAATTAGAAGAGGGAATAGATGACAATTAATTTGGGTTCAGAAACAGACTAGATACCACGGAGTCGTTGTTTGTTGCATCGACTTCGGAAAGCTTTCTATAAAGTGAGACACGAAAAACTAGTTGAAATTCTGCAATCGAAAAACATTATAGACTTGAAAATAATAATTAACCTGTATTGGTATCAGCGCGCATAAATTATAATGGACTATGAACTCAGCCCAGACATTGAAATAAGGAAAGGAGTGAGACAAGGTTGAATAACGTCACCTTTGCTCTTCAATGTGTACAGTGATTCAAATTTTGAAGAAGCATTAATATCGCAAAAAGAGGAGATAATAATAAACGGAAAAACCATAAACAACATAAGATTTGCAGATGACACCGTCATTATGGCAGATTCCGCTGAAGAACTTCAAAGCCTACTAAATGAAACAAATACGTTTTGCGAAAGATGTGGATTTAGAAAGAACAAAATAAAAAGACTAAATTTATAGTAATAAAAAAAAAACTAAAAATACAACTGAAAAGAGTTCAAAAATACAGATACCTAGGTACATGGATCACAGAAAATAACGACAAAACAACAAACATAAGAGCGAGAATAGAAATAGTAAGAAGTGCTTTTATAAAACTTAAAAGCAATCCTCTGTAGCAGAAATCTCACAATTTAACTAAGAGTGAGCGCATTACGGTGTTACGTGTTTGTAGTGCTACTAGTGAAATAAAAACACATAGACAAATTACAGTCATTCGAAATGTGGTGTTAAAGAAAATTTCTTTGTATGCTCAATGACATTAGAAGCGTTACGCCAAGAATGAATGATTTTTGTGGAATTAATTTTTTTGGGCAACTGTGTCACTATATTTAAAACATACATTGATAACAATTTTACCCTTGTGCCTTTTATATTTACTGTGACAAAAAAAATATTTCACATTTTCTTTTTTAATAAAACTATTTATACGAGCTGTTTAGTACAGATGTTTTTAGTTACTGTGTAAGGTTAAACAAAATGCCTGGAGTCCGAAGACGTCCACAATATCATCATTTGAGCGATTTTGACCGAGGTCGAATTGTTGCTTATCGAGATGTCTGTATCGCGAAATTGACCGCCGTATTAATTCTACTGCAACGACTGTATGCGTGTGTGTCAGGTATGGACTGTAGACGGTAGAAGAGCAAGAAGAAGACCAATCGGTTAACTAAGGCGTACTACAGAACGCTAAGATCGGCGCTTAAGACAAATAGCCCTGCGAGACCGTTTCGATACTATGCGTCAAATCGGTGATCAATGGTTTGGAGAAGAAGGTAGGTCCGTTCGTATGCGAACCCTATATCACCGCATTTAATCATTTGGGCTTCTTTCATACCGTCCAAATTAGTGCTTCCTTTGGCAGCGAGACACTGTCGCCAAAGGTTGGACTGGTGCAGAGAATACCAGCATTGGGAGGCAGAATGGCCTGATGTCGTATTTAGCGATGAATCACGATTTTGTCTAGGTACGCATGTTGGCCGTAGAAGGGTACGACGCTACCGTGGAGAACGACCTGATCTTAGGTTTTCTTCATGAAGCTGGTGTTAATGTTTTGCCGTGGTCGCCCCATAATGCTCAAACTCGTCACAATTCCAATTCAAAATTACCCGTGACAAATAATTATATTCGCAAACTTTATCCAAAAATAAGTCAAAAAAAATCAACACATTGGAAAACATCACAGGAAAAAAGCGAAAAACACACAATCAATTAGTTACATCTGTCTCACTAGATTGCCAACCTGTCACTCCCAATCCCTATAGGAACGAATTAGTAAAGTATAAAAATGACATCGCAGAGAGCATTGCAGCAATTTTTGCTACAATTTTATCAAATACTCTTCTTCGACAAGACAACTTTTATAATGACCTTAAAATTAATATTGTGGACGTATTAACAAACATAATAAATCAAAATGGCGCCTCAGAAAATCAAGTTAGTACACTGGAATGCTATATCTGTTCTAGCAAATAAATATAGTCTAATTAAATACCTTAATAAAGATAATGTCGATATTGCCCTAATTTCAAGAATTGGCTGAAGCCAAATAGTGTATTCGATATTAATAGGTACTCCTGGATTCGAAAAGACCGTAATAACGGCAAAGGTGGTGTTATGATATTAATTCATAACAGAATCCATTACAGGGAAATCTCAATCGTATACAATGCGCGATGTAAAATCGAACAACTCAATAATAAAGATGTACATATTATATCAATATATAAACCACCAAACTATACATCCACCATAGAAGATTGGCTAGAGATTATTAACCCCTATAAACATTCATGTATAGTCGGTGGTGATTTTAATGCCCATCATCCTATGTGGGGATCATCCTCCCAAGATAACCAAGGTTCAATTATAGTCGATTTGTTAGACGAGACAAATTTAATTCTTTTAAATAATTTGTTGTGAAACTAGGTTATCTACCCCTAACCAAAATAAGTCGGCTATAGACCTAACACTTTCCTCTCCTTACCTTAGTACCAACACTCTTTGGACCATCTGCGAAGATACTTGAGGATCGGACCACTATGTAATTCAAATTACTATTAATACTCAGCTTGAATTTATGGCCAAAAAGAAAACAACTTGTAAATAGAATACAAATGAGGCTGATTGGCCAAACTTCAAAAAAATGTAAATGAATTAATACGCAACATCTCATTAAATGAAATTGAGCCAAATATCCTTCTATCTGCTATAGAAACAAGTGCTAACATATCCATTCCTACAGTTAAGTCAGTGATAAAGAAAACTACCCCGCCTTGGTGGGACAGTGATTGTACACAAGCTATCATTTCGAAGAAAGAGACGCAAAAACTATATAAATCCCATGGAACTTTGGAAAACTATTTTAAAGCTCAAAAAGCTTCCGCGGAGACTAAGAAACTTTTAAAAATGAAAGCTAGAGACAGCTGGAAACAATTTTGAAATGGCATCAACAGAACATCTCTTATATCAACGATATGGAATCAAGTTAAAATGATTAGGGAAATATATTAACACTTTGCCGTCCGCACGACTCGTAAAAATTTCTTCGCTTGGCGCCGGCAGAACTAATTTAGATTACTTCGCTTGTTTCTGTTTCACTTTCATTTTTTGGATATACATACATAAAAAACAAAAAACATGCTGACGTGTGTACTTATTCTTAAACCTATTGAACACAACAGATCATCAACCAAATGCAAATCGTACTACAGTACATCACTGTGGTGTAGCCGGCCGCTGGATATTCTGGGCACAACACCAATGTGGTGTCGCCGGCCGTTGAGCGATAGTTTTTTCGCCGGACGGCAAAGTGTTAATAAACATAGAAATATTCCTCCCCATATATCAACTAACATCCTAGACCAATTTATAGACCAATCTGTACCATCCCAAACACGTACTACTAATAAAAATATATCCCATTTCTTAACCAATTTATTTACTTTAAATGAATTAGATATTGTCCTTAAAAATGTCAACTCAACATCTCCCGGCATAGATGGAATCACCCATTCAATGATCCAAAACCTTCCCGAAAATGGAAAAAAATACCTCATAGATGTCTTCAATCAATGGTGGATAGATATGAAATTTTCAAGAACTTAGAGAAATCGTAATCATTCCTATACTAAAACCTGACAAAGATAAACTCCCCAGCCTCACATCGTCCTATATCATTACTGTCTTGAATTGTCAAGACGTTTGAAAGACTTATTAAATTACCCAGCAGACAATATGAATTTCAAAGAAGTCACGGTACCGCCGAAGCACTTGTAGATCTGGTCACTAACATTCAAAACTCATTTTCAAGAAATTACTACCACCCCTGTTTCTTTGCGGATTTAGAAAGAGCATATGATGCAATCGATCTCAATATTCTCGAAGACAAAATGGTTCGTATGGGAATACCCGAAAAAGTTGCTATAAATATTTCAGCATTATACAGAAACCGAAATGTTTATATCCTCGACAATGTTACTGGACAGAAAGTAGGTCCCAGAATAACTTCCTCTGGAATACCACAAGGGTCAGTTTTATCGCCCTTATTATTTAACGTTTTCACCGAGGATGTTCATGAGATTTTTCCACCAGACATTAAATGTGTGCAATATGCTGACGATTTTGTATTTCATACATCTTGCAAAAATATATCACAGGCTTTCCAGAAGTACCGTCATATTGTATATAGATTAAAAGAGTGGTGTAATAATAATGGTTTCGTCATCTCTGATAAAAAATCAAATATTGTATTCTTCTCCAGACATCATCCAAGTAGTAGAACACACACCAAAATCTGTGGTCTGAATCTGCCTACAGCTCGGGAAGTAAAATACCTTAGATTGATCTTGGATATAAAACTGACATGGCAAGCACACATCAAATATATTATGGGAAAGTGTGAAAAGGGGATAAATATAATTAGAATAATTTGCAAAACTTGGTCGGGTGCAGAACCAGCGCTGGAAATCCTGTTCTATCGCAGTTTTATTCGTTCTATCCTTGATTATGGGTCAACCCTTTATGGATCAGCATGTAATAGTTCACTGCAGAAAATTGATAGAATACAGTACAAAGCCCTTAGAATTGTTGTCGGGGCAATAAAATCTTCGCCAACTTCAACGATATTAGCTGAATGCGTAGAACCTTCACTGAGTATTAGAAGGGTACACTTGGAAAAAAGCTATTATCATGTTTAGGGCAACTGAGAAAACACATATTTTAACACCAATCAGTTCCTTAAACATCGAAGTACTGACGAACGCCTATTGGAGCAAAAGAAACGACCCTCCATTAACAATAGGATTTACCAAATTTTCAAATTTCACACAAATATATACTAGCCGTAAACCCAGTAATTTTTAAACAGTTTTGATAATCACTTACTAAATATCGTTCCAACATTTCCTACCTATTGTAATTATGACAAAATCAATTCTTTAATCCTAAATAACTACTTAAAATCTGAATTTTCAAATAGTGTCCAAATATATACCGACGGATGTAAACTCGAAAATGGTGTAGGTTATAGGTATTATATACCCTTATATAACATCTAACATTCTGGAACTATACCTAGTCTATGCTCTATATATACGGCAGAAGCGGTGGCGATTGTTACACCACGCAATAGATTAAAAATATACAAATTAATAATTGTGAAATAAACTTTATCTGGGCAAGAGGACATTCCAAAATTGAAGGGAATGAAAGAGCGGATATGTTAGCAAAGTTGTGCCCCACAGACGCATTACAGACTTATTCATTCTACCTAAATGTATCCCTTACACATCAAAACATACAATTCCACGACTGTTATCATCAACCATTACTCGTCTTAAAATCAATCACGGACATTTTCCTAAACACCTATACAAAATTAAGTTAAAAGAAGATCCATTTTGTATCTGTGGTAATTTGGGCGATATTAACCATATATTTTTTGAATGCGATTTAAATGCTGTACACAGATTAAAACTCTACGATGATTTAAAACACATTGTTAACCTTCCTGTCAATATAACCCATTTACTTAAATATCTGAATGTGTATAACGCGATATACGAATTTATTAAAAATGCGAGAATTAAAATTTAGTTTTAGATTATTATAATTTTCACATCATTAACACCTCCAGTCTCTACTGTTGTTGACGCAATTTAGCGATTTTAAGTTTTTAATTAAGTAAACACGTTATATTTTAAACAAAAATATTTATTAATAAACGTGCATCGAGAAATATATATACAAAGGAAATTTTAACAATATTGATAACTAAGAAAAATAAATAAAGTAAAAGTGAAAGTAGAGGCACAGAATATACATTAAATTTAGCAATATAAGTGTTTTAAAATAATTACAAAGTTTCACGTTATACAGGAAATATGAGCAACTTACTTGTGTCGTGGTTGAAGAAAAAATCGCCGAGTTTTTAGGAATGAGGTAAAAGGAAAACTAAAGGAAGCTCATGATTGGTGGATAGCAATTGATAGTGGGGTAGATACTTGAAAAGGGAAAGAGAGAACATTTTGTAAGATAATACAGGACAGAACCGGAATTTTTCAATCTTTATTGTTCGACCTCTGTCACGTTCCGCTGGAATCCATTGTCAAACTCAAAATATTTCACAAAGCTTTATGATGCCTTTTACAACAGTTACCAACGATTTTTAAAATGCCATAAAATGCAGATTGTCCTTTAAACACAAAAGGACACAAGTAAGTGCAAACAGTGATTTTAAGAAGGCTGTACAAGTTTTTACACGAATAAAAATTCAGATCTAATACCACACTGATATAAAAAACACGAAGATAAATTTGAATATAATTAAAACAAATTCGCGCGATTTGGCGTGAACATACCGCCCCCCATTGAACGATTCTCGTTCAATCACACTTCATGAATATCTTAGGACGAAAGCAACGCGCATAATTTCACTATAGGACGCACCATAGTACTAGATGTAGTTTTCACAGTTACACTTCTGACCACTCCATCTGGACCGGGGTGAAGCTTCTCAATTCGTCCTAGTTGCCATTTCAATGGAGGCAGATTGTCTTCCTTGATGATGACTAGTTGCCCCACATCTATGCTGAAGTCCTTAGAATTCCATTTAGTCCTCTTATGTAGTTCCGACAAATATTCTTTCGACCATCGCCTTCAAAGGTGTTGTTTCATTTTCTGTATTAACTCCCAACGAGTTATACTGTTTTCCGCTATATCCTCATAGTTGGCTTCAACTGGGGATGTCAGAACATCTCCTATCAGGAAGTGTGATGGCGTCAGAGCAACATAATCATTAGGATCGTCACTCAAGGAACACAGTGGTCGGGAGTTTAGTACCGCTTCAATCTGGGTTAGAAGGGTTGTAAACTCTTCAGCTGTAAGTAGTCCATTGCCAGCTACTCGTTGAAGATGATGCTTCATACCTTTGACGGCTGCCTCCCATAATCCTCCGAAATGTGGGGCTCTTGGTGGTATAAAGCTCCACTTAATTTGTTTTTGCGTGAAGCTTTATTCCAACGTATTTTGTGTTTTTTCATCAGCCAGAAATTGTGTGAGTTCCTTCAAACGATTTCGGGCTCCAAGAAAGTTCGTTCCGTTGTCGCTAAAGATTTCGATGACGTTTCCACGACGTGCAATAAACCTGTTGAAAGCTGCCAAAAAGCATTCCGTGCTCAAGATACGAAGACACAAACATAAGATTTTATTGTCTTCTTTGATCTTCGTGACCCATCTTTAATGATGAATGGACCACAATAATCAATTCCAACCTTGAGAAATGGTCGAATTGGTTGAGTACGGCAATTAGGTAAAACGGAGCCTTAAATGTTGGCTTTGCTCGGATGCACTTGACGCACTTCTTAGCTACATCGCGTGTTATTGTTCTTCCTCGTAGTGGCCAGAACTGAAGCCTCATGGAAGCTAGAGTACCTTGAGCACCAATGTGTAAATTAGTTTTGTGGATACTCTCAGCGATTCATCGAACCAGCCAGTGGTTTGATGGTAAAACAATTGGGAATCGTCTATTGTCACTTAACTCACTGTTTGTCAACCGACCACCAACGCGTATAAGTCCGTTAAAGTCTAGGAAGGGATTCAATGTTATTAATTTGCTACACTTAGGCACGTTCGAATCACTTGATAATAAAGTCAATTCACGCTTAAAATATAGATACTGTAGATTTTTTATAAGAGTGACACGCGCTTTGTTGAGCTCTTCTAATTTTAATTGTCCATACGTTTTAGCTTCACTACGACAGTTATTAATGAACCTTAGCATGAAGGCCATGACACGGATTGTCTTTTCATATGTACGATATTCGGGAACCACTAATTTTTCCTGGGTAATTGTCACTGCATTACAATTTATTTCCGGTATATCCTTTCCGGGCATGAAAACAGGTGGGTTTGAATTTTTCAGTAGAAATTCTGGTCCATGCCACCAAAGCTGATTGGTTTTTATTGAAGACGCAATTGATCCTCGGGAAATAATGTCAGCTGGATTTTCCTTAGTTTTCACATGAAACCAATCATCTATGTCTGTGAGCTTATGAATCTCTCCTATACGATTCAACCCAAAGGTTTTAAATCTTCTAGATTCCGATTTTATCCAAGAGAGGGTTATCGTAGAGTCACTGTAGTAGAACACCTTTCGTATCGGCTTGTTGAATGTCGAACACACTCGTTGACAAAGTTCTGCTAACAATACTGCTGCACACAACTCCAGTCTCGGAATACTGGTGGCCTTTACGGGAGCTACTCTGGATTTTGCATATAGCAAATTGCTGGAAATTCGTTGTCTATTGCGCACGTTAATCAGATAAATACACGCTCCATAAGCATGCTCACTGGCATCAGCAAATCCATGAATTTCTACTTCGCAATCGAGATCAGTAATTACCTTTCGTGGAATTTCTTTCAAATCATCTGCATAATGCAACCAACGTTTAACAAAGTCAGAAGGCAGTGGATCATCCCATCCATTCTTCAGGTTCCAGATGTCCTGCATAAAAATTTTTTCAACAATAGTTATTGGTCCGATTAATCCCAAAGGGTCATAAATCCTTGAGATTTCACTCAACACCTCTCTTCTGGTTGTTGCATTTGAGGTAATAACATTATGTTTGTACCTTAATGTGTCATCAGATGTGTTCCAAATCATGTCCAGAGTAGATATTGCACTGTCATTATTATCCTCGCGAGTTAACACTGTAATTTTATCAACACACTCAGTCTTAAAGTTTTCAAATATTTGTTGGTTGTTACTCAAGTGCAAAGAATTTTTGCTTAGCGGAAAAACTCGAATTGCCAAGTTGACTGACATTTTCCTTAAACGGAAGGGCTACGTGAAATCGTCCTGTTTCGTCTCTAATTGTATTTTTCTTGAAGTGTTTTTCGCATCTTTCATCGAGGGGTGCAAATACTTGTTTTTTATGATTCTCAAGTTCCCAGAATTTTGAGATTATGTCATTAATTCAAACTAAACAAACTTTAGTGTTTTCTTGAGAATCGCACAGCTTGGCAGATGGTTTCCCATAAGCAATCCATCCGAAAAGGGTATCTTTGAAGGAGATGGGCCCTACCTTTATTCGATCGGTGCGCACTACATCATAATGAATGTCGTTTCCAATTATATTATCAATCTCACCAGGCTTGGTATGCACCAGGTCGGTTATGTTTTGCAAAACTAGGACATCAAACGGTGAGTTAAATTCAGACACACATGATTTTATATGAGTGCTGACAAACGAATTCACATTACATCTTCTTCCTTCAACAACTGTAATAGGTATGTTTGTTCCCTTTTTGTGCAATCCTAGGCGTTTTACACAGGCGTTTGTTATCAGGTTAGCCTGCGATCCAGTGTCAAGAACAGCACGCACCTCTTGCTGATGTCCATTTTTGTCATACATGAGTAGCTTACACGTAGAGAGTAAAACTTTAGACGGGGCATAAGAGAAATTCACAAGTGCATTTGACGTAGCCTCATTTGATTCTGCGGGTTGATTTGTTTCCTCTGCGATGTGTAATAAAGTGTGGTGTCTTTTATTACATTTGCGGCATTTACTTGTTCTGCATTCTGCTGATGTATGTCCCTTACGCAAGCAGTTGAAACACAAATGATGCTTCTTAACGGAGTTTATTCTATCAGCCGTCGACAATTTATTGAATTTAGAACACATATACACTTGATCGTCATTATCCATTTTTTTACAATTATTTGGTTGTGTAGCACTTTAGGTCTTTGTGAAGTACAGTTTTTCTGCATGTTTGAACTGTCTTTAATGGTTTCTAATTGCTTACATTTATCAGATAAGAATTGATCCATTTCGATCCATGTTGGCAATTTAGAACACGTGCTTCTTTCCCATTCATTGCGTAAATTTGAATCGAGCCTTCCGGCAATAATTTCCACTAAACTGTCGCCCCAGTATTCAGTTGGACGATTGAGGTTTTCTAGAGCTGATAGTGTTACAGCTACGATGTCTAATAGGTGACGTAGGCTAATATGGTCACCTTTTTTTCATTGCAGGAAGATTTAACAGAACGTTAACGTGTTTTTTAACTAGGTACCTTTCGTTTTGATACCTTTTTTGAAGTCCGTCCCATGCGGCATCATAACCCTTTTCTGACACATCTAAACACCTTAAAATTGAGGACGCTTCTCCCTTTAATACACTCTGTAGGTAGTGGAATTTCTGCACTTTCGACAAGTTCGAATTCTTGTGTATCAACGATTCAAATGAATCCCTAAAGCTTGTCCATTCGTCAAAACGTCCGCTAAATTTCGGGATATCAATAGATGGCAGTTTAACTTGATGTTCAGCTGTAGGAGTTTGCGATGTCTGTACGGTTTTAATTGCTAATTTAGATTTAGCTAACCCAAGTACCTCAATGTATCTGCGTTGAAGTGAATATTCCTCGACAGGTATTTCGACTTCCAAGTACATTAGCTCATTCTCGATTTCAACAATGTCTTGGTACAGCGGTTTAATTTCATCGATGTAGAGTGCAATAGTGGCACAATCTTGCTCGTTTATAGGGCTTGAAACTGTATTTGAACACTCCTCCAACAGTGTTAAATGATGTTTGGCTGTTTCTTCCTTTGAAACTTCTTAAGTGCTGCTGCAGACATGTTAGCGGCTTCTGTTCACTGTTTTTTCGCGACGAAGTTAATAACACACGCACTTTAAGTCCTCGTGACTTAACTCGGATGTCAAACACTAAATTTCGCGACTAAACTGATTGCTGAATACTCACACGAACGATTCACGACGAGAATTTTACAATCTCACCTTAAATCCACGTGATTTAACTTGATTGCACCAGTGAGTCGGGAATCGAGAGTATCAGATTACACGATTGATTTATGATCACTTGTTTGTTGGATTTTCAGTAGGCACAAGTAAGTTTTATACACAAACAAACAAAGAATGAAATAAACGTGAAACTTTGTTTAATTTAACTCGAACTGTTTTAAACACATAAAATTGATATTGAATTGACGAGGCGGATACATGATGAAACTCCATAACAAATTGAAATAAAACAACACAGTTGGGAGGGTTTCACATTTATTGTTGAACACTGCAACATGTTTCGCCACACAGTGGCTTCATCAGGCAGATGAATAATAATTTAACAAATTACAGGTAAAAGCTTATATACTATTAGAACTACGGGAAGGAAGGGGGGGCGTTGTTGTACAAAGGGGCAAATTATTTGAAAATTTACATATTAATTAAAGGAGAATTATTAACTTCTATTTGATCATTTAATAGAATACCTTTTTTATTATATTTATTAATTTCTAATTCTTCTAACAAGTTTAACTTTCGACTTTTATTACAAATGTGCAAAATTTCAAAATTATCATTAAAGGTATGCTGGTATTCGATTAAATGATTGGCGTAGGTTGAAGCAGTTTTCTGGAATTGAAAGCATTTTTTATGTTCTTGAATGCGGTCTGGAAAGCTTCGTCCGGTTTGTCCAACGTATACCTTAGGACAATCCCCACACTTTAACAAATATACGCCCGAGTTCGTCGATTTATCAGATTTATCTTTAGCATTATTTATAAATTTACTAAGTGAGTTGGTCGTTCTGAAAGACGGGGTTAAATTAAAAGATTTAAGTTTTTTGCTGATGGCAATTGATGGGGGACCGTTAAATGTTAATGAACAATATTTACTGTTTTTATCGGAATTAACCTGGATTGGGTAAACTAATTTTAAAGCTTGCTGTTTTTGTTTTTTGAAAAGGATGTTTAATATTAGCTTTTGAGGAAAGCCATTATTGTTTGCTATTATTAAAATTCTATTAAGTTCATCATTAAAATTTTTGATTGAAAGGGGAACTGTTATAAGCCTATGTAGCATTGAATGATATGCTGCAAGTTTATGTTGGATAGGATGAAATGATTTGAAATGAATAGTGGTATCTGTATGTGTCGGCTTATGAAAGATGTTAAATTCATGCTTAATATCTGAATGTGAAATTGTTAAATCAAGAAAATTAATTGACTTAATAAATAAATTGAATTAATAAAGCTTAAAAATTGATCTAGTTGTCTATCTGTACCTGTAAAACAAGTTAAAATATCATCTACATATCTGTACCAGTATAGACATTTATTAAACAGTGGATGTTTTCTGATTATGTTCTCTAATGAATTCATAAATATTCAACAGTTACCAACGATTTTTAAAATGCCATAAAATGCAAATTGTCCTTTAAACACAAAAGGACACAAGTAAGTGCAAACAGTGATTTTAAGAAGGCTGTACAAGTTTTTACACGAATAAAAATTCAGATCTAATACCACACTGATATAAAAAACACGAAGATAAATTTGATGTAATTAAAACTAATTCACGCGATTTGGCGTGAACAACTGTTTTGTAACTCCATGAGCCCCCTCCTGTTAGTTTTAAACCCATAATGTCATGACGGCTCTCATCGACAACCCTTATCCTATCTATGTGTCACTGTCTAATCATTCATCTCGCATAATTAGCTATAAATACATTAACCTAATGCGACTTAAATTACACTAGACTTATAATTAGAGACGTATGTGACCGAATGGCATTGCCTAGGTCAAAAAAACAAAATTATTTATTTTTATTTTTAACAAAAACATATTTTTTTTTAATTTGAGCTCATATAAAAAATAGTTGATTGCATTTCCACATAGCTCTCTTTGTACATATATTTTTTATTATTTCAGTATAACGTGTAAGCCGTGATTTATTAAATAATTTTATTGTTACGGACGCCCAGGAAAGGAAATGGATGCGTGGTGCGCGGCAACATATCACGTTCCAGATTTTGAATGGGCTCCTCACATAACCATCTCGGTATTACGGCCCACCATTCAAACCCGAGCACTGGAAAGAATCGTCATGGGAGGATGTTTTCACGTTTATATCTCCCCACAAGGTCGTGATTCTCTCTCATTCATAATAGAAACTGGGATATTAATGTCACAGAAAACAAGTTTATCCACGGCGAGCAGATCTCAAATTTCCCTGTACACGCCCGCAAGGGCACAATTGAGCAATTCGCGTGCCGTACAATTACTTATATTGACAGCGATGTGACTTCACCATTCGCCATCTGTTTTGTAGATTGCAAACAGTATAATTTCTACAATGAAATTTTTTATTTTGGCGTAAAATTATTGCTTCGAAAAATACTAATATAATTATTTCATATAAAGAAATGTTTACTGTCAGCATTAACATAGGGACGTAATCAATACCAGAGATCGTTAACATAAAAATAAAATAACTGCACGTAACATTTGTTTCATAATTGTATTAACTTTCTATAACTTATGATTCTGACATATTTCGGTTTCAACCTTTATCAAGGAATCCTTGGCATGTCGGAATTATACGTAATATAAATCTAACCGGATATAACCACGAGTTAAACGTTTTATATTTATGCATAAATTCCAAACCCTATTTCATTGGTTATGTAATGATATAATCAATATAAAAATTTTAGTAGTCGCCCACAGGAACTTAATAATATAATCGAAGATTATTTCAATTGTTCCGAATAACTATAAATTATTACTTAAATCTGTTAGAAAGAGTACAAATAATTTATTATTGTGCGAATTAACCAAACTACAATTTCCTGCAATTACTTGGCCCACGCGTAAAGACAACTTCTTGTCACCGCAGATTAATCTACTGCATAGCCCACTTCTCGATCGCCTTAATTCCACTTAATTGCACCTAATCGCGACGTTTACATGTTGTCGTTTGCTCCGCTGGTAATTAAGCGCTCCCCCTATCTGCCGCCGCTGGTGTTCCTGCAGGACCGATTTCGCGACCTCCGGAACCCGCTTATCGTCGGTACGTGTCCCGGCGCTTCCGCCCTATGTGCTAATATCGGCCCCTCCTGCCAAAGCCCTAACAGTTACACGTCATGAATTTACGCGTTATTAGCTGATATCGAATTGAAGTGGTTATACGTCCGCTGGCATCGTCGGCGGTTTGAGGAGGAGTCCGGTTTCGCGGAAAGGCGACCAGTTTCGCCCACGTTTCGCCCGTTTCTTTATGAGCATGTGAAACCGACGTAATTCATCCATTCAAGGATTCATTATGTATGTAAATGGCGGAATGATTTCTTAATAACATGGAAATGGGTTTTATGTACGCACTTGGTACATTTATGGCGTGAAACGTATGTGTAACTATTATAAAAGTACTTACTAAACAAAAGTTTTTAAATTATCAAAAAAAAGTTTAGAATTAGAAATACTTTTTCTTTACTTTTAATGTATATTAAATTAAATAATAGTAGTATCTTTTAGAGTGTTACACAAGTAAATATAAATTTCTAAGAGATAAAAATAACGGAATTAATACAAAAAAATATGATAATTTGTTTCCCAATTTACTATTAAGGTGAGGGTATTTTGCTTATCCTTAATTTTATTGTATAAACTTTCTCTACCTAAAGTTTGCTAATATTTTAACATTTACGTAGGCTTATCCTCTTTTGTTTGTTGTTTGTATTATTTTATTCCAGCCCTTCTTTAGTTTTCTTCAATTGCATTCTGTTACTCGTGTTATTTGTATTACCGGTGCGCTTTCTTCCGTTATTTGCTTCAGAACTAAGTATTTCTCTTACACCTATAGCTTGTACTCTATTTGTTTTTATTTTAGATTAGGACCCATGTTTCACATCCATACGTTAGTATAGTTTTCAAGATAGTTTTTCATACTTTGAATTTTGTTTGTTTTGTTACTTGATGATATAGCATCTCTAGGTACTTGATCACGTCTGTAAATTCATAGTATACTTTTTTCCTAAATACTAAATCTTTTGTTTGCTACTTCTTTTATTGTGGAATTATAATCTTGCGTACTTCTTTTTCTACGAATATTTTGTGTATCGTTTAATTCCTTTACTATTTTTTTCTAAAAAAATTTGAATCTGTTCTATTGTACTTAGATTCATTATCCCTCTTGTAATTATTATAGTGTCTTCTATCTCCTTTTGGTAAGAGCACATTAATATTATTAACACAATTTTTAATTTATTTTAATTTATTTTTTTAATTTCCTTTGTAATTTTATATTCAGCTAGAATTTTCATTCTTTAATGTATTTCTTGTAATTAAATTCCTTCCTATGTTTACTTCATTTATTTTCTCTTTATGTTCTTCTTTTATTTTTACAGATACATTTGAATTAAAACACTTGCTATGTTCCATATTAATATATTCAGTCTCGAGACACGTGTTTCGGCTTATTACAACCATTATCAAAAGATGATACAGTGAATTCTGTATCATCATGACACGTGCCAAAAATCTGAATATATTAATAACTGAATAGTTGAGGCTGTTAGTTGTTGAAAGTTCATTTCTAATCACTTTTATTAATATGGAAAATAACAAGTGTTTTATTTCAAATGTATCTATTATAGTTTTCCAGAAAGTGTGTAGCAGAGAAAGTGTGAATTTTATTTTTACTATGTTTTCCTTCTTTTTGATTCTTAAACATTAAGTACTTTAAACACTTTTACTGTCTTTTTCATCGATTTCTGTTGATTTGTTCTTTTCTGTCTCTTATATTTGTTCCCTGTATCTTATATTATCAATAGTTTTTGTTCGTTTTGATTTAACTATCTTTTTTTGTTTGACTTGTTTAGGTGTTTTATAATTTTATTCGGCCATGCTTTTTGCCGTTTAATTTTTGGTTAATCTGTAAATTCCACATATTTTTCTTGCTGTTTTATTATCGTTTCTTTTGACATATCTTGTCTAGTTTTATATTATCACCTTTGATATTGATTTATGTCTATAATTTTATTACGTATCGTTTCTTCGTTGTAAATTTTTAACATTATAAATTTTAATGGTTTTATATTTTTGTAATTTTAGTTCCCATTTTTTTGCTACTACTAGTTAATAATCAATGCTTGTTTCACTTTTTTCTCTTACATCTAATACTTACATAATTCTTTCTTTACTCAATTCTTCTCTTGTATATTTGTGTATATTTTGTTGTTCATAAAATATATTTGTAACTATTGTACTATGTTCTCTTCTTGTAGTTTTGACTTATTGTTTAAAATATCTAAAAAGACGAAGACAAAATTAAGATTTAATTTTAGAGGATGAGGGACAGCAATTACATCAGGCGGATTGATGCAAGTTGCCTGCAAGAGTGAAGCTGCTCATTGACGCTAAGGCATGTAAAATTCCCAAAATTAAGTTTAGAGGCATCCTGCATCCTTTTATGGAATATCTAATATATAAAAGTATTGAGAAGTAAGCTTAAATTTTAGAACGATACCAAATTGTTAAAAACAGTAACATCTAAAAGAAAAATCAAAAAATCTTGATCACCAGAGAAAAATGGAAACTATAATACAAAGATAAGATCCCTTGTACAAGATATATAATAAGAATCGTCATGAAATCAAGAAAAATGGAAGAGCTAAAAACGGGTAAGAGAAGTTGCATGTATTTGTCTGCCCACGAGTTAACACAAATGATACCAATAGGTCTACCTGTCTAAAAGAAGACTTAGTAGTATATAATTGGGTGCATGGGCGGAAAGCAAATCATAATAAAAGATGGTGGACCAAGAGAGTCGTCAAGGACTTTAGAACTCAAGTAATATAACATAAGAAGATAAACACTAGTTTCTGGGGATAAAGGCTGCTTCGAAGTAAACCTAAAAAGATAATTGATCGTTTTGGAGGAACCTAGATTTCGCAAACTATAGTGTAGAACAAAACCACCCTGAACATGAGCTTAGCCAACGTAGAAAGCAGCAACATCACAAGAGATTGTAAGCTAGAACCTTGCCAAAATATCTCTAAAGGTAATACGTGGTGTTGTGATAATGAAAACCATTTTGTTTGCATCATATATCCTTCAAAGTATTCAAAGTATTGCTCTTCAACAAAGTTCGTTTATATTTATATATATTCAACTAGATTAGTTTCAGATAATTATGTCAATAGATAATATCTTTAATTCTGTGCCTTATTATTCAAAATTATTTGACTTATTGGGGTTATTAATGTTATCACTTTATATGTTTTTATAAGAATTTTGACTTTTTTAATACACATAATATAAATATTCTTACTTAGTAATATTAACGATGTACTCTTTAATTTAATTAGTTGTTCTGTTTTAATACTTTTCATAAACACGTTTCTTTAATAATTACAATTACAAGGTTAAAAACTATTGGATATTATATTATTTTGCATATGTGTTGGATAGGTTTTCGTTTTGGATTAAATGAAGAAATAGAGAAAAATAATAATGCCTTTGCAGACCATTTTGACAACAGTTATACTATGACAGTAAATAATGCATTTCACAACGACTTTTTAATTCGGTAAACACTTTCCCCATTACCTATATACTCGAGGACGATATAAAAGAGGAGAAATATTTCATTTGCCCACATAAAGGTAAAAACATCGCCGCCGATTATGAAAATGTTCCGAGAACCATCTCTAAATCACTTCCAGATAACATCCACAAATACATCCTAAAAATATTTAACTATATATATTATTCCCAGTCCGTATCCAAAGAGTGGATGTAAGGTATTATAACACATCCCTAAATCTAGCGATGACACATTAGAGATATCAAGCTATCGTCCAATTACTCTGCTTCCAGTCTTGGGTGAAACCATAATAAAAAACAAACTAATGCCCCATATATATCACCATATCCCTCCATAAAAATTTGTTTTCCTAGAAAATTTCAAATCTTCGCCACTTTCAATCCTTACCTCAAACTCACACCTCGAACGCCAGAATTCAGCGGTAGTCCTATTAGGCATACAAAAAGCATTTGACTCCGTCCGACGTCGGAGTCTGTTGTTTAAATGTAACTCCCTAAAGATCCCACCCCACCTTCTTCACCTAATTGATAACTACCTATCCAAGAGACTCCTACAAGTTAAAATCCTCAATATTCTATTTCGTGCTTTTTCCCCCCAACAAGGTGTCCCTCAAGGCTCTCCTCCATCACCAATATTTTGGTTAATGATGTTTATAAACCAAATCTACATTAGCTAAATTCTTTAGTACATGCCCCCACCCTGCACCAGGCACCCGTTAAAGGCGGATCGATACCATACAACTATGGTTCGCAAAATGGAGAATAACAATCAACCCCAATAAATCCCACCTTCTAATTCCTTCTCATCGTTTACATAATTCACCATTCTAAATAACCATTAATAACCATTCAATATCACCATATCCTTCTTGCAAATACCTTGAAAACTTGACCTCGAATTAACATTTAAAACACATTCCCAGAACCTAAAAGCGAGTTTAAAGAAGAGATCACGGCATTTCAGAAGCTTCACTAAAATCAGGGCTTAACAACAAAACCAGCTGTGAATATGATCTGCCGACCTCTTCTTGAATATGCCGCTATCCTTTTCCATAAGCATCATCCTTGTGTCCTTAAAAATATCAAGGTATCGGAACAAAAATTAGACAGCCCCCCAATCCCATACAAAATCTACCTAATACCCTCCTATATCAATTAACTAACCTAATTCCCATGAATAAACGCCTTTCATTCCTCGCCCAAAAATTTACTTACCAACCCGCATACCCTCAACCACATGTATAACCAACGTAATCCCTGTACAACACCTCGATTTAAACACAAAAAAATCAACATCTATCAACTACTTTTATCAATGAGGTTTAAAACCATGCCGTTTATTTGATATACAGGGTCCTGCAACAGTGCGTCAGGCTTTCCTAGCGCCTTTCTCGTAAGAGATAGAAAAAAATGTTTCGTATAAAAATTACTGATTTTAAAATCTCTATGCCGTAAAATTATTTTCAAATATACAGGGTGTCCCCCTTTCAAATTCTAATTTGGATAATATTTTATAACTTGAACCTTTTTTGGTTTTTAATTTCGATATGGCATTTCCGAGTTATTGACGTTTTTCTGAAAAAAATGTAAAAAGCGAAGGTTCACAAAAAAAATTATTCTGATGTTCTATTTAAAATTTAAGAAACTTTCTTTTTCCTATGGTTGGTCATAAGTACTGTTTAGGTACCAGTGTTAAAAATTTTTACTTTTGAGGAACCCTGCCTTTATATCAGACACGCCATTTTCTAAAATTTCAAATTGTCGTAACTCTTGTTTTTTAAATGGAATCATATATTTTTTTAAATTTTATATTATTCTGCATCTAATTTCCTACACAAAATATTAAGCATACCCTATACCTAAAATTGATATTTTTCAAGATATAGAAGGATTTATATTTCAAACGGTTCTTGAATACGAATTTGTTTTTGAATAGATAGCTATGACTGAAAAAAAATGCATCTGTCAATTAAACAATAAGTTTGGTATGTATGGTTGCATTGTACGTTACGATTATAACAATGCAATTTTTGAGAAGAATTAATTGATGTGATATATGCTACTGGAGAAGGTGGAATTAATTGTTTGCAAGCCTAAAGAATTTATGCTCAGCGCTACCCAGATAGGCGAAAACAATTATTTTTCTTATTATTCGATTAGATTAGAAAGAAATGCCAAACTTTGCAAATAATAATATGTCTAAACCCCATAGTTATTGAGATATTTAATAGTTTTCATAAAAATAACCATTTAATTATACATACTTCTATGTACGGAGTTGATAATGCTGAGGCAAAATAACTAACAAAATGCAAGTAAGTGTCAATGTGAGATAAACAGAAACAGATAATACGATTTATTATTTTATTCCAAAGCCGGGAAAGATAACAAAATTATTTACTACAGTAAATGTTCAAAATGTCTTCAATTTTCATTTATTCACAAATTAATTCGCCGTGAAAAGACCTTTCCATATTCATTGGTACTGTTGGTGGTTCCTTAAAAAACAATCTCTTTTAAGTATCCCCACAAGAAAACGTCAGGTTTTGTTAGATTCGGAGATCACCCATTTGGTGAGTCCATTCCTACCAATCCACTGGTTGGGAAAAATTAAATGCCCTCACGTCTTGCGAAAATTGGACAGGTGCTCCGTCTTGTTAAAACCATACCCTGTTTCTTGTTAGTTAGGGTATATTAGCTAACGTTCCGGGTAATTCAATTCAGAAAGTGCAAATACATAGGCCTATTGAGATGGCCCTCGAAGAAATGTGGACCTACTACATGGTTTCCAAAAATTCCGCCCCAGACATTCAAAGACCGTCGATGCTGATGATCAACTTGTCTCATAACATGCGGATTATCAGATGAATAATAGTGAAAATTGCCTGTTGACAGATGCGTTGTTATGGGATGTCCTGAATTTCCTGTCTTCCCCAGATACAAAATTCGGAACGAAATTGAAAATCAGTATTACTCAGTTCTTGATGTAGCTGAATATGGTATGCATGATATCGATTTTTCTTCAGAATGCTTTGTACTGACTTCTTGCTTATGCCAGTTCCTTCGCCAATGTCTTTTTGGTTTACGTTGGGATGCTCAGTTGCTGTTAATAGCACTGAAAGTTGTTTTTCCTTGTTGATGATAGGCTTTCTTCTTTCTTGTTTTTTGTAATTCACACTTCTCATTTCAATAAATCTATTGCGTAAGTTCCTAAAACATTTCTCCTCCGTTCGCCCTTTTCGAAATCCATGATGATAATTTGCTGTCTACTTATACCGCGAAACGGAGATAATCACTTTGCAGCAAATATCAGAGAGATTTACATGTCAAACTAATTGTTTAATTGACAGATGCATATTTTTAGTCATGGCTATCTATTCAAAAACAAATTCGTATTCAAGGACCGTTTGAAATATACATTCTTTTATATCTTGAAAAATATCACTTTTAGGTATAGGGTATGCTTAATATTTTTTGTAGGAAATTAGATGCAGAATAATATAAAATTTAAAAAAATATATGATTCCATTTAAAAAACGACATTTTGAAATTTTAGAAAATGGCGTGTCTGATTCAAAGGCAGGGTTCCTCCAAAGTGAAAATTTTTAACACTGGTACATAAACAGTACTTATGATCAACCATAGGAAAAAGAAAATTTCTTAAATTTTAAATAAAACATCAGAATATTTTTTTTTGTGAACCTCCGCTTTTTACATTTTTTTCAGAAAAACGTCAATAACTCGGAAATGCCATATCGAAATCAAAAACCAGAAAAAGGTTCAAGTTATAAAATATTATCCAAATTAGAAAATGAAAAAATATACAGGGTGTTTCATTTAAAAAAATGTTTGCTTTTGTTATACCGCAAAATTGGGACACCTTGTATATTAGAAAATAATTTTACGGTATAGAGATTTTTAAATCAATAAATTTTTATACGAAACATTTTTTTCTATCTCTTACGAGAAGGGCACTAGGAAAGCCTGACGCACTGTTGCAGGACCCTGTATAGAGGATTTACGACTGTATATTTGATCATATAGAGCTTTCTCAAATATTTTAGCAATATGTGATAGGATTGCAATTAGATGAAAGTTATTAATATTTGCCAATGGGAAAGATGATTTTGAAGAGGCACAATTGAATACAATTTTCAATATTGTAGATTTTTTAATTGATAAATTGAATAATATGGCAAGTGGTTCCGATGACAATACAGCACAATCCTTTAACGCAAGAAACTTATCATTACACGTAAAATTATTATTACGTTATGCAAGGTGCGGCAGGGGAACTTGCTGATTTGAAATGTCAATAAAAGAAAAAGTATTTCACATATCGATTTAATTCTTTTTTTATCGTATTTTACATATCCTAAATTTTTATTTAATATTTATTTAAAAATGAAATTGTACAAATAGCGGCCCTAATTAGCGATACACTAATCCACCCGTATTTTGAAGTTTCGCTCCACTCTATCGCGCATATCACCGGGAATGTTGGTGATAGCTTGGTGAATGTTGTCCTTCAGGTGTTGCAGAGTCCGTGGTTTGTCATTGTAAACAAAGTATTTGAGATATCCCCATAAAAAGAAGTCACAGAGAGCTAATTCGGTGGTGCGCGCCGGCCACATTATGTCACCCCTCAAGAAGATTAGGCGCTCGTGGAAGTGTCCCCTTAAAAGTTCGATAGAAATTTTCGTTGTGTGTGCCGTGGCTCCGTCTGGAACCATACGTCCTCAAGATCAATTACTTCAAGTTAAGGAAGAAGAAATGCCTCTGTAGCGAACTGCATTCACAGTAACAGTGTATTCTTCTTCCTCGAAAAAGGAAGACCCAATTATCGCAACTCTCGACAATGCATACCACACAGTAAGTCGTTAGTAATGAAGTGGAGATTGGCACCAATCCAATAGCACATGTTTTGTTTGTTTACACATCCATAAAGGTGGAAATGGGTCTCACTAAAAAACACAAGGGCGTCGTGAGGCAAGTTGAGGAGCGCTTCACATACACTCTGGAGAAAAACAAAATCGCGTTCACTGAGCTCTTGCACCACAGCAAGTTTGTAGGAATGAAACTTGAGTTTGTTGTGAAGAATTCGTCTCACACTGCGATCAGAAATCTCCAGAGCACCGGCATGTTTGCGCGCCGAACGCCGGAGAAAACCATTAAAAGTATGACGATTATCAATATATCTAATATCATGTATAAGCGTGGATGAAATTTCGGATATATTTATTTATTTAGAGTTTGCATATGTCCAAAATTACTTTGTATTAAATTCGATTTGAAGTTATAGATATATAGTTATGATATACCTATTTTATTTTGATTTTTATTAATTTGTTTAAGCTTTTACATTTACTTAATATAGCAAAAGAATAATTTAGGATTATTTATTTTTTATTCCAATTTAAAAGTTGAAATATACTGTTTGATAGATATTATAAAATTCTTCAAAAGCTTGGGCAACACTCTTGGATAGTTGCCTCTTTTAAAGTTAAATTTAATAGTATTACTATTTTTTGGAGAATATTCACGTGTATATGGTAATGAAAAGCGCAATGATGAACACAGTATCTAAATATTACATTACTTTATTAAAGTAATAACTTCAATTTACTTATTATAAGAAGAAATGAACAAATCATTAGTAACAATTAATATAAATATATTTATATTTTACTTCTTAGTTTTTTTTCAGTTAAATTAATAATTTAATATTTAAATATGAACTCATTTTTTAGTTATAATATAAGTCAGAGTTGTGAATTGATGGGTAAAGTAATGTTTGTGTGACGAAAAGCGGATGATGATTTAAATCTCATTCAATATGTAAGTCTTGTAAGCGGATGGGCAAAGTTTCTCGGGCCCGCAACTTCCCTTCGCCCTTTCAAATTCACAATCGGAATCATATAACTTGCTACTTCCACATACATTATTGATGCGCAGAAATCCCTTCCATTCCCGCCGCACGCCCTTTCATCACCGGCGACGGCACACTTCTTACGCGAAGACCAATCATAATGTTTCCAGAACTTTAATTAAACGGGAAACATCTCCAAAATGTAATTTAGATTGTCATTTGTTTCACATACGTGTCGCAATTTGGCTAGAATTGTGAATCGCGTTCACGAGTTTGATTACTGCGTTGTTAATAAGATATAGGTTGATATTTTCTTGCTTTTTTTTCTACTTAGACTTCAAATTTTAATTTATTTATTAATGAGATATATAGGGCGCAAAATGCAAAACACTATCTATTAGTTATAAGTATAGTAGTAGTTTATATGTGGAATTATATAATATGATCGATATTACTTAAATATAGGGTCCGCCAATAAGGGCGCGTGAACTTTAAAATTGAATAAAACAAGTTGTGTGTGAGGTAGAAACGAAATTTATTTTTCATTCGAAAGGGTATTCGACCCCATTAAGTATGGAAGATAACATCGTTAAAATGACCACCGCGGCTCCGTTTGGTAGCCCGGATCCGGGAGGTCCAATTTTCGATGACTCTGGAGCACATATCGGCCTCAATTTGAGCGATGGCGTTGCGTATGTTGACTTTGAGGTCATCGGTGTTTAGAGGCTTGTTGGCGTAGACCAGCGATTTGAAATAGCCCCAGAGAAAAAAGTCTAAAGGCGTTAAATCGCACGATCTCGGTGGCCAGTTGATATCGCCTCCGCGCGAGATGACCATGTCCGGAAATCGCTCGTGCAGAATGTCCATTGTGGCATGGGCTGTGTGGCACGTGGCGCCGTCCTGCTGGAACCACATGTCGTCCGTGTCCATATCATCTAGTATAGGCCAAAAGAAGTTGGTTATCGTTGACCTGTAGCGCTCCCCATTGACGGTTATGGCCGCCCCAGCTTCGTTCTCGAAAAAGTACGGACCGATGATGCCGCCGGCCCAAAATCCACACCAAACAGTGACTTTCTGGGGATGCATTGCCACTTGGTGGACCTCGTGTGGGTTGTTCTCACTCCAAATGCTTGTTCACATACCCGTTCATCCAGAAATGAGCCTCGTCGCTGAAGATGATTTTTCGGCCAAAATGGGGGTCTGCTTCCAACTGCTCCAGAGCCCAGTCAGCGAACGCCCGACGCTGTCTGTGGTCGTTTATCTTGAGCTCCTGGGTCAATTGGATTTTGTACAGGTGCAGACCCAAATCCAGATGCAAAATTCTGCGAGTTGATGTCTCCGAAAGGTCAAGTTCCTGTGCACGACAAAAAATGGACTGCCTCGGGTTCTCGCGCACACTCTCACGGACAGCAGCGATATTTTCGTTCGATCGGGCGTTTCGTCGACGTGTCAGTGTTGGCTGGTTGTTTACTGAACCAGTCGACTCGAATTTGCCCACCAATCGACGGATAGTCGACTCTACAGGCCGATCATCGCGACCGTAAAATGGGCGAAGTGCGCGGAACGTTGCTCGAACTGATGACCCATTTTCGTAAAACAATTTAATAATTTGCACGTGCTGCTCGACACTCAAACTTGCCATGGTGATTTGGGGTTATATACTGAACAAATGACAGTAACTTTGACAACTCTACCTCGAATAACATGGCCGCACCCTTCCGACAAACTTCGCGCGTCCCTATTAGCGGACCCTTTAGATTATGTCATTGTGCTTTCGAAGACGAACCGTATAAATTCACGTACAATTAGTATAATTCTAGTTCTCGCTATGTAAGAACAAAAAAACACGCACTATTTCGTCATTACCAATGTTATTGAAAATCTGCATACTAATATCGAGTTACGTGAACATTTAATTAATAAACTTGGAATAAAAACCACTAACACTTTTTTCACAAATATATTTGTGAAGGAAGTGTTACTGTTTTTATTCTAAGTTTTTTCTCCGTTAACGCCTTTATTGAAGGGGATTTTTACGTATTTACTTTAGCGTAGCGTTAGACTGAGTTTGTAGTGATTTGATAGAGCCAACAAATGGATGATATCTAGAAGAAAAAGCTATAGCCTAGACTCTGGCACTACGTGGATATGCAACAAATGAGTTGGATAAGATATCCAAAGAGAAATCTACAATAATTACTTAGTTCGGCAAGAAGTATAACCAAGCACACCTTGAACAGGTTTTTTCATTCACAGCTTAAAATGTCTACCAGAAATCTGGCAATATTTTGCAGAAATTTAAGGTAGGTATAGTCCAACATGCCTTATAGATATCGATACAATTGAAAATACCTTACAAATATTACATGTTTAGGTGTTCTTAGACAGACCTAATGATAAAACAGGCGTTCAAACTTGCTAGATTTACTAAAGTAGTCAGACCACAACTGCGCTCAAATAATGTATGTAAGTCCCTGAATCAAATAACTCGGACATAGAATTACGTAAATCTAATGGTCTAAAAGAAATAGAGTCCATTCTTCAGGGGATGCAACTAAATATTATACCAATGAAGACAATTCGCATTAGAAAGAAAACAAGTAAACCTCGCCCATTGAAAGTTGTTTTTGACAACAAAAAATCAGCTGTTAAAGTTTTTCGAAAAAATCTCCCAAATAACATCCATATTAATGCATATCAGACACCAAGAAGAGAGGGATTTAACAATCAAATATTTACGTGGATCTCCAGTGATAACAAAAGTTCGCGTTTCACCAACAAAAAACTGAATAGGAAAAATATTAGCGTATACTTCTCAAGTAAATCACATAAATTTTTTGTAACGGATTCACTAAAAATACTATACATCACATTAGTAAGGCCGATTTTGGAGTATGCGTCTCCAGTTTGGTCACCGCCTGAAGAATATTTAATCCAGGTATTGCAAAATGCAAAATAAATCAATTAAATTCATGAGACATAGAATTTTTACTGTGATGCCATATGACATAAATATTAATTCCTTGCAAAATCGTAGAGCCAAACATAATGTCATATTTCTATATAAAATTATTAATTGGTTTTTTGACTGTGCCCCACTTTTGCGACTATTGAACATCCACATGGGCTTTTAGCAAGAAGTAAAATCATTTTTAGTGATAATTAACACAGAACAAACTATGGTCTCAATAAATCTATATCTAGACTTATGCGTAGAGGTAATTAATTTCACGATAGTAATAACTGCGATCTTTTTGTCCATCGTTTTTGTCGTCCTATAATGCGCGGCCGATTTCTGCAACTGAGAAGTCCAGTTTCATTTATGAGGAAAACGAAACCATTTGTTGATCTTCGAGTGTTGATACCTCCAGCGAAGTCTGCGTAGGACGTTTGCCCGTAGTCCGCTGTTAGTTGGAGTGTAGAGAAGTCCCATATCAGTGGTACCTCGCAAGTATCGAAATATGCGTTTGACGGAGGCCCAGTCGGATACTGTAGGTTCCGCCTTAGATTGAGCAATCTTGGAGACAGCATAAGCTAGGTCAGGGCAACGCACCGCTGATCGATATGGAACAGAGCTGTCGAGAGGATCCTTGGATAATTCATCCGGTTGTTTGTTTTCAGCAAGTGTTTTCACATGATTGCAATTTTCCATGCCAAAAAGTAGTAAAACTTTCTTCACGTAAGGTCGCTGTGAAAATCGTACACGAGACTTGTCTTGCTTTATCTGCATTCCCAAGAATGAATCAAGAGAGCCTATCCCAATCTTGATTTCTTATGTCAGCAATTTTAGGAAGGATTAATTGTATCTTGTATTGATCTTGCAATTTGACCATCATCAACTTAAATTGCAATTAGCAGTTTCTCTGTCTCATTCTGTCGGATGTAAATGCATGGGTCTGCTGTTCATCTTGTGAATCCGTTGTTTTTTATGAACAAATGAAGCTTGCTGTTCCAGCAACGAGGCGACTGTTTAAGACCGTACACAGATCTCTTCAAATGACACACACGACCTGACCCATAGTCGAAACATTGTGGTTGAGTCATGTAAATTTCAGAGTCTATCTCACCATATAATAATGCAGTTCTTACGTCGAATTGACCAAGGACCAATTTCTCTTTAGCCGCAATCGCGATAAGGACATAAATCGCGTCATACCAGGCAACAGAGTTACAAGTTTCATCATAATCAAGGCAATCCCGCTGAGACTCACCTGGAGCAACTAAACGAGCTCGATATCGATCAATCGAAAAATCAGGTTTATATTTTAACCGGAGTATTCAACGATTGTCTATTGCGCGTTTACCAGATAGTGATGATACCAGGCCCTTATTTCTTCGTTCATTTCACTCACCCATTTACCCGAATGGTGATTTTTCATGGCATCGTTGAAGTTGGTTCGCCGTAGTTCTTCTAGAACGGCTTCTCTCAAACACGCCACAGTACTGTTTGCCTGGAATAGACCAGGTATGTATCCTACTTCGTAGTCCTTAAATTTCACTGGCTGTCTCGTCGTCCGTTCTAAGCGTCGAGTCTGGATGGAAGAGGTGCATCTATCAGCAGTGTCATACTGATCCAAATTGCCGTTATCTTGAGTGCTGCTGGTTGATTCACAATTGAGTTCGATGTCTTCAGAAATGCTGGTGATTTCCTCATCTTTATTGGTATCTTCTGGGATTTGAGATTCAAGTTCTATGGTGTTGTTTGTTGTACACAGCTTCTCTGGACGAAAGTCAACGTCTCATGACTTTACTAATCGATGCATCGATAGTATTCAAACCTTGTAACCATTTTTTCATTCACGTATCCAACAAGATGTCCAAGTACTGTTTTGTTGTCAAATTTTGAACGAAACTTCTTTGGAATATTGACCTAGCATTTTGATCCGAAAAATCCATAACTCAAACAGAGCCTTGCCTGGAACACTTGACTTCTCCGTGCGATTTGTCAAAAATACTGCCGTAACACATGTGTGATTTGCTCACGGAGAGCATCGAACGAGCTAGTTCAACTCGATGTCTGGTGGCTTGTTCTGCAACACCGTTTTGTTCAGGAGTATAGGGATATTACAGACGAAACTCCGATGCTCCGTTTTCGTAGCTCATTCAGCACTGCGTCGCAGTCAAATTCGGTGCGACAGTGCGAACGAAAGGTTTTAACTATATGGCACTCATTCAGGAATGTTTCCAAATACAAAGCAACTTCTGATTTTTCTTTCATGAAAAATAGGCGAATGTATCCTAAAAAGTCATCTTTGAAGGCTACATAATATCGGAAACCATTAATCGAGTCGGTGGACATTGGACCGTTTACATCGGCGTTAATCAGTTCACTGACGGTTTGCGGACGATCTTGATGGGAGCGGAACGGTTTTCGATGTGTTTTACCGCGAACGCAACCATCACAAAATAAAGTGGTATTTAAACACCTAACCGAAATACCGACATAATATATCGCACACGTGACGTTTGTCCTGATGACCCAAGCGTTCATGCTAGCCTTAGAGTACTTCTTTAGTTGTAGAAATGTAAGACTTCACTGGCGCGTCCGAATCACTCGATATTCATGATGTGCACAGGGCCGGCGAGTTTTCCAGTCGCGATGAGTTCACCATCTCGTCAAATTCGCACATCGTTGTGACAAAACGGTGCCTCGTTTCCATGCTTGGCCGAACGCAGCGAAATGCTGTTTGTTTGATGTCATATGATGTGACGCACTGGAATTCAAAACTCAAGAATCGACAGGAACAAGTCTGCATTAACTGCTATGCTTGTTACTAGGAACGTACCTGGTTTGCTGCTTTTCGAGGTTGAGTCAAAATTGTTATTGACATTTGAGCTCACCGTTTTCTGCTCGACAGCCGCACTTTTTCTGCAATCAGCGATGAGATTACCTACTTTCTTGCATTATAAACACGCACGTTTTTCTTTCTCTATTGCATTTGTCGAAGAAGACACTGGTGCTGATTTCTTCTGTGGCTTTTGTGGTCGAGATTTTGCGTAAAAAGCGCCAGATGTTTGTGGTGCTTCTTGCATCAGCGAATTGAATTGAACGTAGATGTTCAATGAGGAATTTTGTAGTTTTCTCGGCTTCTGGAACACGATACCATTTTGAACGATAATATTGATAGTCGGAACCAATTATTCGGGTTGTCCCGTAATCCTGCGAGAATGTCATCGAACATATTGGCCATCCCAAATTTCTTTCGCGTCAGTCTTCCTGCGGGCGGAAATGGCAGCTTCTTCATTGAAGGCCGTACCGAGTATACGAGATGGACACACTCACGTACCATCAACAATGGAATAAAGACACTCTTCGTTCAAACAAAATTCTATTTGCCACTTCCAAGTTTCTCACTGTTCATCGTTGGCTAGTTTGCGAATGCTAGCCACGACACGACTGCTATCATCCGAAAGCGGATTCACGGCAGCCATTTTTCGTTTGTTTTTGTCGGAATGTCGATGTCCAAAGTGTGTGCTCGAATTTCCCAATCTTAAACGCGTACGTGACTTTAAAGCATGTCTGGACCTATAACCTGTGGTGGTTAATTGGGTTAGGAAATAAAACACGGACTAAAACGACATTTATTAAACGAGCCGACGTGAACACGAAATCACCGTTAGGTATAACTAACCATAGAAAATATTAATACTTAACTAACTATTAACAGGCGCGGCAGGATAGCCAACATATAAAATAACCTATCAGTTGTTCAGTTTATAACTTCAACCAGTCGTGCTGTTATTAAATGGTACCTACAGTTTAAGAATCCAGAAGGACAAGGCAGCTTTAAATACTTAAAAAATGTATTATGATACTGAATACCAAGTTGGAGAAATTCACAAGAATATAGATGACGTAGAACACTATTGTAATAAGGCAGAATTGTACTTTACAACACGTACAGCGAAAAGAATAACACGTATTAGGACGAAAGACGTAAGGAATTATGATATTTATTATCCGCCCTTACTAATTGATAGATAATATTCTAAAAAGTTTATCTCCACTAGATGAATTATATAAGTAACTATGATTTCTTCAAATTTCTATAATACTGATATTGAATGTAGATAATTATATTGGCGGCTCTAATTTAGTAATTAAGACACTAAAGCGTTGAAAGGAAAGATATTTAACGATATTCCTGACATCCAACGAAACATGACGAGGGTTTTGAACTCCATCCCAAAAGAAGCCTTCTTGAAAAGTTTCCAGGACATGTATGGCAGATCTCAGCGGAGGTGCCTATTTCAAAGGACAGTAAGGTAACCTTCATTAATATTTCGTCTACTTTAATGTTACAGAACTATTCACCAAACTTGATTGTCAGAGGTTGTATACAATTAAGAATAAGTACAAATAATAAAAACTCATTTGTTACCAGCCAAACTTTTTGAACAATAAGGGTGATAAATTTTTTGGTGTGTTATCTGTTAAAACGAAAAGGATTTAGTTTATATTGTGCTTATATTCGTATTTATATCTTAAGTATAAGTTATCTTAATCAAAATATGAGCGGGAATTAATTTTAATCCTAATAATCCCTCGACCCTCTAGATTAGCATTTAAACTTGAACGATTGTCGCAGCTGTTTTAATTAAAATAACAAACTACATTCGTTTCATTATATCCTTGAGAAACTATAACGACACCAAAGATCAATCAATAGAGATCAATCACGTCGTCGACGCCAATAATTCAATCCCATTGAAAGTGAACGGGAATGCAGATTAATTAATAACTGCACGCGCGCATTAGGTCCAATTGGAACGAATTAAATCGCGTCCGCACAAAGCCCCGCGAATCAATCAAACCGATTCTGATTTATCGCCGACCAATTTTTCGGCGTCAATTGAAGGGCTTTATAAATTTCCCCTCGACTTGAATGTGGACGGCCTCTGCCCACAAAAGCCGCCCACTCGATCCGCGTCGCGGTTTGTTCCCACACGCTCTCTCTCTCTCGCAGTCTCCTCCTTCACTGCGGATTTTGTCAGTGGCTTTAAGAAAAAGAAAACTAATTTCGCGTTATTACAATTTTCCATCTGGAGATCCGAAAGATGCAGATTCAGCGGAACATGTGGCGTTTTTCCCGGGACCGATAATGTTAGAAAGTGTGCGCGCGTTCGCTGCGGGATTTTGTAATCTGCCGACCGCAAAGGTGGCACTTAAGTCATTAACACAGATTCAGCTTGATCTATAGGCTCCGGTCGGTCATTTGAATTTGTAATCGTGTAATCCTGGAAAATGCATTTGGTTTGCTTGTCGGGTTTATTGGATATCCGAATCTTTACACTCAATTAAATTGTGTCATTATATGTAATGACGTTTGTAAAGAATATTTTTGATAAATTATAATATTTTCTCTATCCCGGTTTATAATTTCCAACAATGTTATGTTCCAGAACTTTTTTATCAATTTAATTCTGTGTACCTCATAAATGTCTAACATTTCATATACTTCAACTTTTTGAGATTGTCTTAACTTTAAGGGTTTGAGAATTTGGCATTTCATTGTGCGGTAACCTGGTATTAGTTTAGGTTCTGGTTAAATAAAAGTGTTTCCTATTTCAAACATGTGTTAATCCTCTAATTCTGCTTGAAATTCTTCTTTTGGGTTCTACATATTATTTAGCATGGTACTTGTGTACTTCTTATTTGGAATGATTATCATCCTCCGAAATGGAGGAAACAACAATTTAGAGTACTTAATAAAAGAAAAAAATATAGAACCCTAAGCTTAAAATATACTTTTCAAAGTATTATAATAATACGATATATTAAAACAATATGTATCGCCAAAAAACTTTTTGAATATACATATACATAATGGTTGATTAATCTCTCACTTAACCTGCTGTGAAACAGTTTTATATAATCACAATCGATTAAAACATTCACCAAAATAATTTCGCTTTAACTTGTTTCGTCTACATAACAAATTGAGAAAAAAACAAACGATCTTAACTAATCGGATACTCAATAAAAACAGGCTGATCACTGTTCACTAATCGCTCAAACTTCGGTTTCTTATAAAAAATAATTTTCTTCTATTCTTAATTAAAATTTCAATATTTATTCAATATGAAGTTAAAGAGTGCTGGTGCGCAATTTTATAGTTGACATAGTAACCTAAACTATAATCACAGTAATTAAAACTTTATAAAAAAAAACCTTAAAAATATCACTCACCACTTTTCCAATAAAAAAATCGACATACCTGAAACAATAAGAAAATGATTATTTCTGTACATTCTAAATAAACAGTATTAATATATAAAAGATGATTTAAAAAAAAAAAATTAAATTTCTATAGATATATTATTCAGTATTAAGTATTATTATTATATAATATCATGTATAACAATGTAGATGCGTCAGGAATCAACGATATTTACTAATTATGTTTAAAGAAATGAATTTGTATTCTGCTGTACAAATAAGTTATTAATATTATTATCTTGTTAGAGAAAAAAACATTAATAAAGATATAAAATTATGAATGTGAGTAATACAATTAAAAACTTTTTTTCAACGGCCGGACTCTAAAATAAAAGAATTAAACGCGTTTATTTGAGTACTCCCAGATGAAACAATTAGCGCAAGTTAAACTTTTTCTTCCAGTTCAAAAAAAAAACGAGGCGACGGAACAAACAATTTCGTTCTGGAAAATTATTATTACGCAATTAAGTCAAATTTCTTGAAGGGATGGAACTGTCACGAGGGGAACGCGTGAAAATGTAACGGGGCAAAGTTTTATTTAGGGTAACAGAAGGTAACCAGTTTTTCCTGCTTATTTCCAAGGATTAATTATTTTTAATGCGATGAATATTTTTTTTCCAAAGTGAAACATGTTTCTTGTCGTTTAATGATGGTAATGTTTTTACACACTAGTATGTTTTATGTATTTAACCAAAAAGCTTCTACTTTGTTATATTATATATTTTTTAATAATAATATTAAATAATTTCTCGAGTATTTATAGACATTATTAAATTTAAATAATTCCATATATGTATATTAAATCATCAATGAAATTTCTACCCAATTTTTATCGAACAGTCAACATTTATTCTATACATATTTGTTAAAATCAGTATTTTGCTTTTCTTATTTAAAGAATATTTAATTAGAAAAATACGGTTTATGTATTAGGTTGACCACAAGACAAAGGAATTTTTTGGGTTTATTATCCTTGTCCTTCTCTAAAAACATTAATTTAGCTAGAAAGCAAGATTTTAGCTTAAGGGGGGAAATACATGTAATCGGTCATAAAAATAGCCTTTTTTGGGATTTTTTTTTGGACAAACTAAAAGAGATACAACTTCACAGTTTCTGAAATTGATTGGGCATACAATAGGCTATAATTTTAGAAAATTTGAAGTCATTCCGCTAATTAGTTAGCCCTCTATTCAACCGATTGTGCCGCCATGTTGAAAATACCGACTAAATTGCGTACGCTCTGGAGGCCTGAAAAATTATTTTTTTAAAGTTTTTCTTCCACAACCCTTTTCTTAGATGTATTTTATCCTAAATGAACCTCAGAAAGTAGAAAAAAACCTAAACATATGATTTCTGCAACTTGCCAAAAAAAAAGTTCAAAATTTGACCTCTTTTTCGGATTTCGTAGGCCCGTAATAATTATTTATTATTAATTTTTTTCTGATTTCAGAGATTCATTTAGAACAAAATTTTATTAGCTGTTGAGCAGACAGCAATTGAAGTGAATTGAATAAAAATTGACAAAGTTATCATGTACGCCAATTTCAAAAACATGGTTTCGAGAAAAACGCGTTTAAAGTTTTAAGTTTAAAAAAAGCGTAATTTGTGTAAACTTATAATCAAATGGCGATTCCGGGACCTAGAGAGTGCCTTCCTCACGTTCATAGAAGTAGTTAAGCTCGGCTTGAGCCTTTTTTCTGGCTGTTCTGGCGTCCTTGCTCCTATTTAGCGATCGCCGCTCCTAACTGATTTATCGGGCGTCGTCGTAGTTGTCAACGAAAATCCCAGTATTTTGGCCAATGATACATTCTATCCCTTCCATAATTTTGCAGAAACCTTTGTATCCTTCGTTGAATGTAATAGCAGTGATATATGCGGCAATTTGAACGTTTTTTAGCCGCAGTTCAAATGCTTCGGTTCCTTCGGTGCAGATTCCCTTTGAACTGTCTTTTTTTCGATCTACTTGCACGATGACACTCGTCTTTATTACGTTTCGGATAAATTGTTCACGGCAACAATCACCGCGACGATAAAACAAACAAACAACGATTGTTTGTATTTCCATAGACCATAAGATAAAATTGGCTCATGACACAGAAGTAGAAACTCTGTTATATGTCCGTGAATACTTTTGCGATTACTTTAATATTTCGTTCGATAAATCTTAAATGTATAAGAAAGGTTTTTATGCAAAAAACAAAAAATCGAAAAAAAAATTTTTTTACATGTGTTTCCCCCCTTAACTTGACAAACTTATCTTGTACTATATTGAAAATAAAATTTAGAAAAATTCCGCTTTTTAGCAGAAAATTGAAGTTTTTCTTTCATAAAAATGAAACCTTATATTATAAAATATTATAAAAAAATTAATGGAAACAAATGTCGTCGCCTTGAAGTGAACAGATATTTAATAATATTTAGTATTTCAATTATTCAGTCAGTGTATGATATACCCTATATATTATTTATCTTTAATCTCTTAATGTAGAAAAAAGAGATATTTTAGATTTAAATCTCGTCTATTTGTCAATTTTTTTTCTGGCCGATTGCTTGCATATTATTTTAAGCTAGCTGTTCTAATAATCATTTTTAATAATTAGAGAGCGGATAAAAAAGCTTAAAAAATGTGAAAAAAAGCACTAAAAAGGCACAAAATTTAGAGAAAAAAAGCATTAAAAAAGCATAAAAACAGGAAAAAAGCATAAAAATACGAAAAAAGCACTAAAAAAGCATTAAAAGGCACAAAATTTAGAGAAAAAAAAGCATTAAAAAAGCATAAAAACAGGAAAAAAGCATAAAAACACGAAAAAAGCACTAAAGAAAACTATATTTTCTTGATATGTTACACGTTTATCAACATATTTTACAAAGAAATTTGGCTTAAAACTAAAATAAACATACTTTCTTTACGCAATATATAATATCATGTAAGTATTTAAAGATTAAATTGTAATTTTGTATACGTTTCAAAATAACTAAAATCTATTCATAAAAACAGTAGATCATTAAATGTTGTTCTAAGGGTTTAATTGTAAAAATTATTACTTCTGACGCTCAATAAATTTTTGAAAGTAGAAAAGCTTCTCTTTATTTTAAATTATAGCTGGATCCATTTGAAAATTGCCATTCAAAATCAAGTTTAATTTATTTAATATTAAAAATCCTTCATTTTCAACGAATACTTCTTTCGATATTATTTTGATTTCTTGGCCAATGCATGCAGGTATTTTCTAAAATGAATCTGCTTTTATAAAGATTTGATTGTGTTGCTCACAAAATTTAAACGCGATTTTATGTAACTCAATTGTTTTGAAGGAAGCTCTTGTTTCTTAAGAACTGTTTAACAGTATTTAACTGATTTGCTTGTCGTTTCGGGAAAGTTGTATATAACCTTATTAAATTCTTCAAAATTGTTCGCATAGTACATTGTAGCATATAGCCAAATTCCCCATTTTGTTAGCACTGGTTTATGGGGCAGTGAGATAATGACTTCTTGAATAATTGTACTCACAGAAGAATATAAGAACTATTTTTCCATATTTAATTAAATCTACAAATTGAAATTTCATTCTTATAGTTTCAGAAATTCGTTTCTATTCATGTGCTAAACTTGTACAATGCACAAAATGCATTATTAGTAAAATTTTGTAACTTGGTATTGTCTACGGCAAAAATAAGCTTGTCAGTCCATCATTTATGAATTTTGCTATAATGTTATTATCAGTTTTCTTCAATTCTTTTGTATATATCAAAATACTGTTGGTCGGATGTCTTCATGTTAAACTCATATTATTAAATTAAACAAGTCTGTGGTTTCATCCACACCAAACCACATATAATTATTGTTAATAATATCTTTAATTTTTGTATGGTTTCATAGTATCTAAGAGCTACATAATTTTTTCTCGGGAATGCGTATTTTACAATATGTTCCCAAGAAAGATTTAAATGCATTATTTTGTAATTTTCTTAAAGGGATATTAGAATGTAAAAGTATTTTGCACAAATGTGAATTTAATTGAAGATGATGCTAAAGATTGTGAAATTGTGCTGTTTTGTTAGTTCAGCTTTGAACTTTTTCAAACGTTCTTGACGTAGTGTTGTTATAACATGTTTTACATACAAGTCTTGACTAGTTAGGATGCAGTTGGGAACTAAAATAAAACTTACTATTTTTAAACATGCCTTACAAAATAATGTATAATTTTCACTTATTAATTCTGGATAGCCTCTAATTAATTCTTGTATTGTGGTTTTCACCTTTTGCATTATGGGTTAAATATACATGTGAATTATATAATATAATTTATCTGTGATTCCCCAGGTTAATACGATTCACGCATATAGTAATTTTTGATAAATAAGCAAAGTTTTTGGAATGTCAATTCAATAGTTTATGAATGCGAGTTTGAATATGAAAATTAACGAAAACGGTAAATATGCGCCAGTCGTCCCATCGGTACTTTTGCCGAGAGAAGGAAATTGATACGGTTGCAGAACACCTGATTATTAGCTATCACTTAAATTTGTTTACATTTAATACTTACTGGGACCCCTGTTTGGGCCTAGTTTAACTACGTTTACATCCGGAATATCATAGGTGTGATTCCTATGAAGCGTTCGTCTGTATTATCTGAATAATGAGACGGTCTATTATATCTACTTATTTATAAACGAATCCATTGTAAATTGGTAATTTATACTAATATTTATTAATAATAAAATTAATTATAATTATTGTATCATATTATGAAGATTTTTAACAATTATGTTGTCAAAAGACACGAAGAAAATATGTAATACAAATATAATCTATAAATGATGGGATACAGATTTTTACGAAAATTCTCTATATTAGCAGATTAATTTAATATCAGCGTGAAATTATTATTAAATGCTTTTTAAATGTTTAAGAAAATGCTCCAAATAAGCATCAAAATCTAAAAAAAGCATGAAAATAAGCATAAAAAGTCAAAATAAGCACAAAAAGTCAAAATAAGCAAAAAAGCCCAAAAAAACTTAGCGCTAAGTAATCACATTCTTCAAGATTCGTATAGATATTAGGAAATTTTTTCGATGCTATTAATATTATAGATAAGCATAATGCTAGAAATCCGCTCTCTATTAATAATAAATAAACCATTACTTGGCATTATTAACCTACATACATACATTTTACATTATATTTTTTACCCTCGCTAATAAAATAATAATAATAATAATTAGGTGAATTTCTTTCAGTACATTTTTCATTACTTTTAAAAGTAAATAGATCCACCTTAGATTTCCATATTTATCAAATTTCTTATAGCATGTTACCTTATAATTGACAAGTTTGATACAGTTTATCTTATAATATGTGCCAAGTAAATGGGAATAATAGATAATAATAATACACACATTTTTATTGACAAACTATACATATTTACATTTAAATAATAAATAATGGATTATGTGTTAGTAAGTTAGTTCGTCAAAAGGCTATCGACCAAAGGTCTTTCTGCCTTGTTTTGTCTAGTCATATGGCGTCAGTCATTAATGCGTAGATGGATGAAACGATGAGATGAAATCAAATATGGTTGAATTAGGATTTTTATATTTGGGGTTTATACTAGGATTTCTAGGAATACAATATAAAGATAATATGTGAAAGTTAAAATTATTTTTGGAGATTTTTTCTGATAGGAATCGAAGGCAATAATAGATAATATTGCAGATTATTTACTTTTTTAAAGCAAATCCTTGATCGCATATTTGACGGTAATTATCTGTTTGTACATACAAACATTATTCAAGAAGACAGGCAGATTAGCTTGAAGAAAAGTGTTGACGGTGGAGGCTTCTACTTCGTTATACATTATTCTTCACAAATAAAAAACTTTTTAACTTACAGGTCTTGAGACTTATATAGATATATATATATACCTGTAATTTGTTAGTTTTAAGTACTTCTAGTTTGATAATGACAAGCTAAAATTGTCGAAACTATAGTCACTTAATAAAGTCAGTGTTATACAAACAAAGTTAAAAAGTTTTTTATTTGTTAAAGAAAAGTGTCCTCCGATTTGTATGAGAAGAACAAAAAAAATTATAAAAAAAAACAAGTATTTAAGATAACAAGAATACGTAGAACACAAGATAAATGAACTTTAATAAAGCAGGACCAACAATATAGAAGACTCCTATGGTATCAAAGAAGTGACAGCTGAAAACTATCTTTATTATTAGATTTTCATGGTAGAGATGTTCAGGGTTCTAAAGAAATGATAAGTGAAAAAATATGTTTATGATTAGATAAGTTTAACATTAAGACGGGATATAAATAATATCACCTCAATAGGGATACGGCACTGCCTGACAATCACCTTGGACGTAAAGAACGCCTTCAATTCAATGCCTTGGTTGACCATTATGGAAGCATTGGAGAGGAGAAGAGTCCCGGACTACCTATTGGGCATCATCGCTGACAACTTGCACGAGCGTTCAATCCACTTCGAAGAAAACAACGGCATGCCGAAGATCTGGGTGGTCAAAGGTGGGTTCCACAGCGCTCTATTCTCGCCCCACTTTGAAACCTGGCTTACAACGGCGTATCGGAACTAGAAATGACTCATGTGGTATATGTTATCGAATTCGCCGATTACATCTTTATAATCGTCAGAAGCTGGAAGATCGCGGAGGTCGTAAGACTGGCGAGGGAGGCAACTAGCAGGATCTCACAGTGGATGACGGAAGCAGGGCTGGACGGGGCGAGCCCGTGGAACCAGGAAACTTCGTTCTGCACATGCTGGAAAGTGAAGAGAAATGAGCCGCGGCAGAACGGGCGGCCAGAGAAATACTGTAAGGGAAAGAAGCTTTTCTCTCTGAAGTAGCTGGGGCAGTTTTAGCAGTCAGGGCAATTAGAATAGCTGGGGCAGGTAGGGCAACAGAGGCCAGGATCGTAAGCGAGGATGAAGAGGATGACTCCAAAGACGAATAAAAATGAAGGGGCGGAGGTAAACAAGAGGAGATGAGCAGATGGGGGACACCAGGTAAAAAGTGTAACGATACCACTGGTGTCCATGTCTAGTCAACCAGATGATCGGAATGGACGAGTTCCACGACGATGGCGGCGCAGCAGAACATCATTAAACATCGGAGCTCCCTGCGCAAATATATAGAGCAGGGTCGATGAATAGACCACAAGGGCAACAATGGAGGTCGTGCGCCCTTAAGTAGGAATCAGTGCATTAAAAATGTACGACATCATAATCAATATTTATTAAAGTAAATTTTTTATTGTCAGATTTTCAGCAGAGACAATAGAACTTACCTCATTATAAATAGATTCAGATATACCCATTTAGCTCTTTTGTACTAAGATAGGGAATTTATTGCAAATATATTCAGTAATAAAAATATAGACAGGTTAGCGCTTAGGTATGTAAATAAATAATACTTGTTTCTTAGCTTAGTATTATGATATTCTAATCAAAAGCGGTATTTTTATCAATTTAATTTGATTATATGACGGTAAATACTCTTCGCTTAATTCTTAATCAATTATTAGAGAACAACTTATGTATTCCGAATTTCACCACCAAATATAGAATTATATTTTTCATTTAGTTCTTTTGCTCTTACAAATACCAGACCAGGTACAGTGTTTTTACTCCTCTTTTCTAGTTTTGTTTGTGTTATGCAATTATTTCTTCCTATTCTTCTCGATAAATCCCTTCGTAAGTTTATTTTTGTCTTGAATTTTTAACTCACGTATTTCTTGGATAATCTATTCAGCTCATAACTACATATTTTTACCAATCAGCCTAATTACTTTTCTTCTACTATATTATTATTACTTATTTAATAATTTTAAAATACGAAAACATAACCATAGCGAGGGAGAAAGTAAAAAAGGAAGGAGAGTAAGAGTGGGATATAGATAAATTATAATAAATAGAATGGGATGATTTGGAGGAATTTATGTAGAAAATATCAGATACTACAAAAAATAAAAGCAACACGAATAATGAATACATAAGAAATAGCTAAGGCAATTAAAGATAATAATTATAGCAGTGGAAACATAGATGATAAAGGAAGAGTGAGAGGAAATAGAAGGCTGGCTACCAGGGTATTAGGTGATCAATAAAAGAAGCAAGTCTGTAGCAAAAAAAAGGGCAAATGGTAAAATAATAGTGAGAAAGAGAAAGAGTATCTAAGAGATTAAATTTTACAGAGGGTCGAGAATTTATGGTATATTAATAAAAAATGGGATTAATTAAGAAGGGAAATAGATTATATATCGGACGAAGGACGAAGGTGGGTATTTGGGGGTAATTTTAATGTAAGATTGAGGGAAGCAAGGCCTGAGATTAGCGATGACGGTACAATGATTGAAAGATCTCGGGATAAGTGGAACAAAGAAGTTAGAAAGATGAAGAAGCGGCTGATGGAATAATAGAAGTAGATGAAGTAATAGGATTGAATGATTTACCACTGAAGGTACAGATACAGATGGGCAAAGATAAGGTAGCGGAACAAAACCAAGTATGTGAGAAATTGAAGAGTTGTTTTAAAGCCATTAGGGATATGAAGAATAAGTTAGAGAAGATTGGGATGAACTATAACGAATTAATGAATTATATTAATAGTATAAAACTAACTGAAATTCTCCTACGTCTCATATTTATTATTATATTTAATTTCTTTTTAAATTCAATAAAGACATTTATTATTATTATCATTAAGTTAGGTTAGGATGTCATAATGGAATGCGAAAGAAAAATGAAGGTAATGAGGGAATGCATACAAGGCGGATTAACCAAACATTATGTGACGGTAGCAAGTAACAAGTTTAATATAATATGTGAAAGAAAAAAGATGCATGCAATGGAATACTGGTTATATTACACATGAATATCTTAGCTAACAGTGGGATTAACAGTAAACCCATTACTAAACCTTTATCTCATTTTATACTTAACTGCAGTTTCGATAACTTTAACTTGCCTTGATTTAAATATACAGTTTTGACTTAAGTCACATTAATAATTGACGTCTTTGGCTAATAACAAGACAGATATTGAATTATACAAAATTAATTTCTATAAAATAAACTAAATAATAATAATTAAGTGTACATTACACAGATGTGAATGAATATGGAGAGAAAAAAAACTTCCGGTTGTAGATTTACGAAATGTTTTCGTATTTTTAAATTATTAGTTAATTTTCTACATCGAAGAAAAGAACTTGAATACATTTTATTAAGTCACACTATTTTAGAAATTTAGAAAGCGGAAAAAATGTTCTTTATTATTAATTATCTTTTATGATGTATAATCATTTCTTTTATTTCCTGTGTGTCTCTATTATCTCAATCAGATCTTTAAACATTGTCTTAAATTTCTTAATTTTTATACATTTATTTTTACCTTCTTTTGTTTTGCTTTTTATTTTGTTACTATCATTCCGCTATTATATAGTATTCTTTCCTTGCTCATTAAGAAGAAGTAATAAGTAAATATTTTAGTTTAGTATTTATATTATTTAAAATGCTTTTTGTCTCACCTATCCAAATACCTAACATCCAAACGTCAACGTGATTTTTTGTATAATTTTTTTTATTATAGTTAAAATCTATTTTTATGCATGCATTTTTTATATATTTATTTAGGATTCAGTTTGTTTATATGGAGATTTTTATTTCCGAAATGTTGTGTTTCTCTCAGCTGTTTATTTTCTCTTCCCTCCATATTCTTTCGATCTTCTTTCGCTTAATCCTACTTCACTAATAGTTGTATACTTGTTTCAGCTAATTACTTTTATTGCATATTTCCTGAATGCAAGGTTTTGTATTAAAAATAATTAACGCCACTGTTACAAAACCATATATTTTTAAAATATTAATTCACATTTGATTTATTTTTCAAGTTAGATGAAAGGCAAAAACTATGCCAAAAAACATAACAAATTGATTTTATTATTGCGATTCAATGGAATATAAACAGTATTGTTAACTATTCAAAGTAGATATTATTGGGGTAATGGTTTAACACTGGACGCATTCACTTCGTGGTACATTTTTAAATTATAAAAAATTGAAAATACCTTACTTTCAATTTTGTTACAACGATTAATTATTATTTTAATCAAGAGCTGATCAATATATTATAAAACTACATTTGACATTAATCAGGTCTTGCTCAAAACTTTATTCATTAAATATAAATCGTTGTGATATTAGCATTTTTATTCTGTTTATAAGGTATTAAAAGGTGGCATGAATCAATATCTTTAGAAAGATATCAGGGATTGGCATAAGAAATGTTTTGACTCTTTGGAATTTACCTAATACCCAAAATAAATTATTGAAGCTGCTGTGATTTAAAAATGTTCATGGCTATTAGTTTTAAAATGTACTTTACTTTAAAGAATTTATATTCAATTTACCCTTCTACCTTTCGGTATAGGATGCTTTTTTAGTATTCTGCCATTTCTTTCTATATTGAGTAATTTTCTTTACGCCTTCTCATTTATTTCCTATTCGTTGTGCTTCATTTATTATTTTGCTGTTCATGTTTTTTCTTGGTTTTTCTTTTTGATTTCTTTTTCCTATTGCACGTGTTTTGTATATACTCTTGGTATTTCTTACCTATTTCATTCTGCATGTGTGCTCATGCGATCTCATCTATCTTTCCATTATTTTTTTATTTATTGATTTTATCTATATTGTCTGTGTGCCTCGTTTCTTATTATGGACTCATATTTATAGCGTTTATTTTTTGTTTATTTATCATTTCCCATGATTTACTATTGTTTATTACTTTCCCCATATAGTATGTATAGGGCGTACTATGATGGCCACATCACCATTTTTGAAATGGGCTTATAACCTTTTAGCTATTTCTATTTTTGTACGAAGAAAATCGCAAAAGTTTTGCTGTTTTTTCCATTTTATCTCCTTTTATATTTTCAATTGTCTTTAATTATTATATGTAGATATCGGTGGTATTCCACTTCTAATTTATTTCTATGATTATTTCGTATTCTTTTTCTGTGCAATTATAACGGTTTTCGTTTTCTCAAGATTTATATTCTTCAATATTTCCATATTGTATTGTATTCTTACGTTTCTGCCACTAATACCATGTCATCTGCAAGTATCGTAGTAGCTGTATCAGCTATATTAACTACATTTTCCAATATCCAATTTTTATTGCTTGCATATTTTGCTTGGCTTCTTTCATTACCTTGTCTAAGAATAGTTTAAATAGCAGTAGGTATAGCACGCATCCTTGTTTCACTACTTTTTTTTAAATGTTTGTGTTGCTTTATAGTTCCTTTTGACTATATTTTTGTTTTCACTACACATATTTTTTAGTATATTTATCATTGTTTTTTCTATCCCTCTCTTTCTCGCTTATCTTATTACATTATTTAGTTTTTCCATTCCCTTGTTGTTATCCATCTTCTTTTCAATTTCCTGGCGCCTTTTCATTTTTTTAAGTTTTTTAATTAATTCTTTTACTTCATCCTCTTTTATGATTTCAATTGCTCCGTATTGATTTAGTTTTGCAATTCTTTATCTTGTTCGATGAGATCACCTAAATATTGTCGCTATCTTTCAATCATTTTGTCTTCATCTGTAATTATGTTATGTTATTTGTCTTTAATATTTATCATATTGCATTCTTTTTAGTATTTTTGCTTTAATGTTTCGTAAAATAAATTGTGGTTTTCCTTGTAGTTCTCATTCTTTGTATTTTTAAACTTTGTTCGTGTTTCTTATTTAGCTTTTTAATTTGGGATTCTTCACTGCACTATTGTAAATTAAAGAGAGAGAAACATCTTTATTGAAGATAGTATATAATTATAACAATAACAATCATTTTTAAGATTCCTCGTCTTCTTCTTCCTGGCTATCGACAGAAGGTCTAATACTAATTGTACATTATTATTCCGAATTTCAGTTTTTACTTCTTCTTTAAAAATATGTAATTACTGAGATCTATTTAGAAAATATTTTGATAATTGTCTATTTGTAATAAATATTTATGTACGATGCCACTTTAGTTAACCCCATTCAAGAACGCCTTCGATTCCTATCAGAAAAATTCTCCAAAAATATTTTCAACTTCCATATATTAACGCAATATTTTCTTCTAGAAACAACCCTAGTATAAACCCTAAATTTAAAAATTCCATTTCACCCATGTTCGATTTCATTTCATTCATTAAAACAAGGCAAATGAATACATTAACACCTCATTCATTATTCATCATTTCCATGTAAATATGTACAAAATTTATCAATAAATATATGTTATTACTATTTATGTACAGGCTTAGTTTAACGCCCCAAAAGATATTTTGTCCCTAACCAAGACAGACAATTATTAAAATCTCTATTCAAATATTGAAAAATTTGTTGCACTATCTAACATAATAAACCATCTGAGGTGTTTCAACTCAGATTCACAGAGGCAAAATTAAGGTGCGACGATAAAAAATTATGAATATAATTGTCATGGCAGATACGTTTATGCAAAACTCAATTTTAAACATTTTGATCTTAAATCTAAGGTCTTGTTGAACAAAATTCGACATAAGTTACAGGTTTTCTCAGAATTATGCTGTGCATCGAAAAGCTTAAATAACCAATTGTATGTAATAATAATATCATAATATCATTAATAAAATGCACCTGTTATTGTGTTTTACTTTTTTTGCTCATTTCTTCCAATTCTTTGATTGAATTAAAATGTTATAGCAGTTTTTGCATGAAAAGTCAAGATATACTCATGACCTCATGTAAAAGTGCTTAAAACCGTTAACCTCTAAAAAACCTCTACTAATTTACCGATGCAGGTTTAATTATTAATTACTCAGGGAATAGAGATTATTTCTTTATTCTAATGCAAGGAAAATAACGTTTTACATCAAACCAAAAATCTCTATTTATCTAAATTATTTATTTTTTGTTTCCATGGTTTTTTCGTCCGCCTCCCTGATGCCTGGAGCTCCTTGTTTGCCGCGCTCTCGCCTGTACATTCCTCGAGAGTACGCCACACATTAATTGTTTTTGCAGTAGATATTAAATTAGTGTCATCCGCAAAAAGCACAACATTGATATCATCCATATACTTCACAAAATCATTACTGTAAATTAAGTACAGGATGGGTCCTAGAGTGGACCCTTGTGGGACACCATGCTGATTAGGTAGCTGTTCAGATATAGAGCCATTGTAATAAACCACTTGGCGTCTATTTGTGAGATATAGTGACAGAAGTCTGCATGCAGAGGGTTCGAAATTGTATAGATACAATTTCCTCAAGAGTATACAGTGAGAAACACAATCAAAGGTCTTGCTCAAGTCGAGAAAGGTGGCCATTGCAAAATTACCTTCCTCGAAACATGTCACTATTTTATCTACAAAATCGACTATAGCATCAGTAGTCGATTTTCCTTCCGTAAAGCCATATTGAGACGGAGATAAAAGTTTGTTGTTTTCAAGAAAAGAGACAATCTGATTAAGTATAATCTTCTCTATTATTTTGGAAAATATTGGTAATACAGATATAGGTCTATAATTATTTAGATCATCTGTATCCCCCTTCTTGAAAACAGGTATTACCTTTGCAAGTTTAAGTACATCAGAGAATGTACACGACGTTAATGTGTCATTTATGAGATTAGTCAATGGATTAATAAGAACATCAATTAAGTATTTGATAAGGTCCATTGATAATCCATAAATATCCTTACTTTTTTTACTTACAAAACCATTGATTGTATCTCTCAACGCACTCTGAGAAACCGTTTTGAAATTGAAGTAGGGTACAATACCTGTAAGAGTCCTACTGGTTATTACGATTGGGTCTACGTCGTATGTAGGTATCTTGGTTAAGATATCATTAGCGATACTGGTAAAAAACATATTAAAATTACTAGCTGATATATCACAGCTAGGTGACTCCGGACGCTTAGAATTTACATTTATGATTTCCCACATGGCTTTATGAGCATTAGGAGATGAGTTGATAAAATTATCATTGGCTTTAATTCTAGCAGCTATTAACGATTTTCTGTAATCAAAACGGATTCTTTTTTTAATTTGATTAATTCATCAGTTGGACTATTTAAACACAATTCATTAATCAGATGTAAGTTCTGTCTCATTGTTTTTAATTGCTCATTGAACCAAATAATTTTGTTCGACTTATTAGATTTATTATCAATGATTTTTTCGGAAAAAGATTCATTATAATGAGCCATTAAGGTATCAATAAAGACTGACCACTTTTTGTGTGTATCACCAAACTTTAAAATGTACCACTCTGTGTTTAATAATAATTCGTAAAAAATATATTTACCGAATGTTGTAACAGGTCTAATAATTTTACTCATATTGTTATTATTGTTCATTGCCATATTTAGGTTAAAATGAATGGCATTGTGATCCGAGAAGGGTATTGATATCGGTGCAACTTTTACATATTTGTGATCCAAATTTACGAAAATATTGTCAAGACAAGCTTTTTTGCGTGTTGGAAAGTTGACAGTATGATATAAATTATAGCCATTTAAACAGTAATTTAGTTGGTAATATTCCTTATCCTGGGAGATAAAATTGACATTAAAATCACCGCACATTAAGACAGTATATTTTACTAGATTAATTAATTTGAACTAATATCTTATTTAAAGCATCAATAAATACATTAAAATTACCCCGCGGACTTCTATAAATATTAAAGATTATTACATTAATGTCAACTAATAGAACGGCACACACTTCAAAATCTAACTCTATACAATAATTATGAAAATTTAAAGCTTTGAAATTTACATTTTTCTTAACATATATGATAACACCGCCGTGAGTGGTAATTTTGCGTGAGAAATAACAAGCAGTAGTAAAATTTTCAATTCTTAATAAATCCGCTTCGGTACTAGTAAGCCAATGTTAACTTAAACACAACATACTATAGTTTTTATCGTTCACCAGGGCTTCTAATTCAATCTTGTTTTTTATTGATTGAATATTTAGGTTCAGTAGCTTGAAATTAATGTTTTCGGTTGCAGTATTTATGAAGTGGCAATGTTTCCTCTTTGTTGATGATGAAGAAGGTTGACACGTCATTTGATTGATGGAATGTTTTAATTATTCGGTAGTTTCTAAGTTGTTGCGGAATTTATAGTATGGTGATGAAAAAACCTGGATACGTAAGCTCCCATTGGCCATTGCTGGGGATCCATTAGCGTATTAAAATGGTGAAGATCTACTGACACTTTAAACGAAGAATAATGCTCAGGGTTTTTTGATAGTACCCTAACACATTCAACTTCATTAAAAGTAGGCCTTAAGAAATTTATAATGTCTTCTTCCTTGGTGTCCGGATGAAGTCGTGATACAAATGCGAAACCTTTTTTTGGGATCGTTTTCAATTTAGAATTTGCCTCAATCTTATTGGTTCCGGTTATACCTTTATTTTTATTCCGTTTTGTAACTAATTTTCAATTATTACTATCGTTTACATTTTCAATAGCCACCTGGGGAATCGATGTATCGGTCCCATTAGAAATAACACTCTCCGCGTTTTTCGGAGGAGATTCCTTTCGTGAATGTTTGGATTTCTTGTTTAGATTTTTATTAGTAATTTTAATCTTATCATTGTCCTTGCGTTCGTCTAGACTGGATGATTCATTGGTGAAAATAACTGGCTGGTGTGATTCCTCCGACGGTATTGCAGTGTTTTCCACATTTTTGTTGCTCTTAAAACTCAAAGGTGGCGTGATTAGTTTAGTGGAATGTAGCTCATTTAATAAACTAATCTGTTGTTTTAATAATAATATTACATCATTTTGATTACTAATAATACTATCTTTATGTATTAAAATTTCTCTTAAATACTTAATTTCTAATTTTAGAGTATCACTTGCCTCTATGGTTGCGACCTCTACTTCACTGGGCATGGCAGGCTTATCCGATTCGACCGACTTTAAACAACAGTTTATCTCCTTATCGTTAATTATCAGGGAACCTTTTAATAGTTTAGCACATCCGGGGTGGATTAAAGATGCACATGTAACACACAAATAACCCGCTATTGGCGTATTTTTACAGTAACGACATACTTTCACAACGCTCAGATCTAGCGATGCTAACTCGGTCGCCATCTTAACTCTTATAGAATTCTTTAAACATTTTGGAAATGTAGATTTCACATTGTTTCAAAAGTTTATCCCAAGTGAAGTATTGATTATAGTTATAAACGATATAAAGTTAATTTACAAATTTACTAATCAATTTTTTTAGCTAATAGGCAAGAAGCTTCTTAATAAAGAATATAACATTGTGAAATATAACCACTAAAAATGTATTTAAACAACTTTATTGCTAAATATTTTTAGATACATTTTTGTCTTCATTGGCCATAAACCAGTGGTCAACAGTTTCAATTACTAAAACTTTACATTTTTTTAATACGATGCATTTAACGAGCAGTTGAAATTCATCGTCATATCTGTGAAGTTTATGGAAAAAAACATTATGAGTAATGGAATAGTAAGAAAGTGGGTTAGAGCTCTTTAAAGATGACAGCATTCAACATCGACCAAAAAAGTGAAATTCAAATCGAAAATTTCAGTCAGAAAAATCTTGTGTGCCGTGTTTCAAGGCAGGATTGTCGATTGTCGATTTTTTGCCTCGTAGTGAAACAATAAATTCTAAAAATTACAGTGAGACATTAAGAGAACTGTGTCGAGCAATTCAAAACAAAAGACGCGACATGCCGAGTTCACGACAATGCTCTGCCGCATACTGCCAATCGAACTCAAAGTCTCATCGCATGGTTCGGCTGGGATCAACTTGATTATCCGCCATACAGCCCTGATCTAGTGCCCAGTGACTACCACCTGTTTCTATAATTCGAAAAAGCATCTCGGTGTTAAGCGCTATAAGACGACGATATAAATAAAATAACCGTGAATTAGTGGTTGTCAAATCAGGCGACAGACTTTTATGACAACGGGATACAAAAGCTTTTTGTTTGATACGACAAATGCCTCAATAATGCCGGCAATTATGTGCAAAAGTAGGTTAAAGTTCAGGCCTTCGTGAAAAATTAAATTGTTATAAAAAGTTTGCAAGTTTTTTAAAATATTTTGAAAAGGTACTTACTTTAAAAAATACCTTGTACTTTAAAAACATAAAGGTTTAATTATAGAAGTAAATAAAACAACTTTCAATAAAAATTATTTAAAAAAATACAAACAGAAAACACAGTTTTCCTGATCGCCCATTAGTTTCTCACGCCTTATGTCATCGCGAACAAATGAACATCGCACGGTGTGACAGGTGTGCAGGATTGCCAACGTGTGCTAGAGTTAAAACGTGAATGACGGCCCACACGCGCCGGCTGTGGAGCACACTAACACACGCACATACATACATACACAATCGTCGTGCCCATGATAATCACAATGGGCCATATTTAGCATGTTTAGAATGGACCATTAAGGAGGAGACTCGGCGCAAACTAATTCTTGGCGCGGAGATCCCGTAATTAAGTGATTTGCATAAGACGCCGCTAATGCCACCCCCGAGCCTTTCGGTCCCGGGCCCGGACCGAGTACCATATGGTCGTCGCGGGCCGTGTAAATATTTTATCGCTGACTCACGTCGCGCCATTCGGATTGTAGATAAATAGATTTAAATTTCAAACAGCTCGACGCGGTTTGTTTCTATATATAGCGGATCCCCGATGTCATAAGGATACGGCAGGTTTATACGAGCGGATGCATTTTCCGATCGACGCAGGCCATGCCGATGGTGCACGCGCGTCCATTAGTGCTTAAAACCTAAATAAACTTTCACAGTTGATTAAGAAATAGATAGAGGAACAAACTGTATACAGACTGTTTAATTTCTTAGGTTATAGTAGAAAACATATGCTACTAAACAACATCCTTTTTCGTAAGAAAAAGAACTTAAAAATAACCCAGATTCTTTTATTTTAAATAATCAGAGTACCATAATGAAAATATCCATGCTAACAAACCTGAATATATCAGTTAACAAAAAATAAATTACAAAAATATTCTAACGCTCACCAAGCTGAGCCATTAAGGCCTAATGGTTAGTACTAGTTAGTTTTTTGAACATATAAATATTCAAACATTTTATGCAAGTATGAATTTTCCAATAAAAAGCATTATTCTTTTTGTTCTTTTGATTAAATCGAACTCGAAGGGCATCACGTAATATTGATTTGCATTTTATATCATATAGAGCATATTTCATATTCCCGATCCATAAATATTCGCGAGTGAGTATTTCAAAAACGTGTAGCGCACCTGCCGCCCCTCATTTCATTTTTACAACGCAAAACCACAACTGTTTCGAAACGGAATAACCTCTATGTACCTACACGCATCCAGCTTGTACATCACGAATTGCTCGTTGTTTTTTTGCGGGCGGTTTTACATCTGCTGGTCGATTGTACTTGTATTGACTTTAAAAACTAAATTTACATTTATTGTACTCATTCTATTTTATGTGTTAATAAAAAATTCTACGCTATTTGGTTTTTTATTAGCGAGTAACGGTTGGTAGCTGCATTAGTCAAGTTGGGTGTACATGTCAAAATAAAAAAAAATCAATGATATAGATTAAAATATTTCAAATCTGAAATAATTTTAATACTGAAAATTTAATTTTATGCCGTATAATCTTTATATGTTTAAAACGATGAGTGTTTGTTTAATAATGCATACATTTTGATATTCATATTATTAATAATTCCATTTGTTTTTTTAAATATTTATTTTTTTATATTAATAATTTCTTGCATTATAATCAATTTTTACTAAGTTTCTCTTTCAATATTTAACCGTATTTTTGAATGTGCTACTTTTTTATAGTTTCAATTGTTTTTAATACAAACTAAGTTGTTTTTAACTATGAACATAATTTTTACAGTCGCCACTTTTGTTTTTTAAATAAATTGATTTGTTCCCGATATTAATAAATTACTATTCTCCTAGAAGTTTTTTTTAACTATATTCAACTTGTTTACAGTTTAATTTGGTTTTAAATGATTTCGACCATACTATTATTTTTAGAAGTTTCATTATTGATAGGTAGTTTCAACTGTTTCTATAATATTAATTTTTTCTATTTTTACAATTTTAAATGCTTTATATCATTTTAATACCATTGTGTGCATTTCTTTTATGGACTTGCTGATAGAAATTTCTTGTACTTTAAACGAGTTCCTGACCATATAGTTCTTGATAGAGAAACATTTAAATGAAGTGGGGAACCAGAAAAGCCAATGGCAGTAAGAACGGTAGAAGCGGAAGAAACATGATATAGTGTGGTAGTTCTACTTCAATTGGTAATAATTTGAATGTAAATAAAGGAACTATTTGGAAAATTCTTAGAGACTATTAGTTGTACCCACATAACATACTATGCGTTCGGGCACTTCTTCCTGCTGATTTACCTCTACGTATTGTTTTCAAATTACTCAACTACTGACGCTGATTCTTTTAACCGATGTTGCGATTTTTCCAAAGAATGCAATAAGGATATGTGAGGACTGAAAAGAGCAAGAAGAAATGTAATGTGGTTTATACACGCTGGTGCACCAGCGCTTTTTGGTGAGGTTGCTTAACATACAGAGAACGCTGGAGTGGTCGAGGTGAACTTAAACCACCTCGGTTATCTAAAGTTATTAGTTTATACTACCCCAGTGGAAAATGAGAGATCTGATAATTACTGGGTGTAACAAAATAAGAAACGATCGTGGTATCCTGACTTCAATAGTCAATGAGGAAGATTCGGTGTAGATTAAGAAACTTTACGTGTAATTGGTAATACAATATTGTTATTATCGAAAACTTTTATCTCTCTATATCTTCGAAACCAAGTTTTCAAAAATCATCAAAGATCAAAATATTCTTAGAATAGTCCTTTGAATTTTTGACGTATGTTTAATAAATACCCTGTATACTGGATATTTAGATGTATGGAATTTTTATCTCTATTGGTTTTGAAATTATTATTATTTATATTTTTTAACTGCATTATTGTATAACAACTGATTCAATTCGACTATTTTTTAAATGGGTCCCTCTCCGTATGCGTCTGTGTATCTCAAGAATCGCTAATGATTTTGAACTGGAATTTGAACTGAACCGTAAGTGAAATTTTGCAAAATTAGAAAAAAAATCTATAAGTAATAACTAAATAGTTTTCACGTCGTTAAAAAATGTTAAAGTAAAAATATTGATTAAAATTATACGGGTAGTTAGTTTATATAGAATAAGTAGTTCATAAGAAATAGACTATTTCATAAAACGCAGGATTTTAAGAAAAAAATAATGCGGAATTATATATTTTGTGGGTCGATGAAGGTTTCTAAAAAGATTTTTTATTCGGGAAACAGCGTGTTGCAAACTAACAGCAATTTTATGCCAAAATCAATTATCTATTCTTGGCACAATAATATAACAACTCAATCTCAAAATCAGAATAAAATTATTCTAAAATAGCGAGAGCGCCAACATTTGTAGGCTCGTAGAGCAACAAAACATTAATCTAATAAATACAAAACTTTTCAATCTAACATAAAAAATAAATACAAGAAATAATAAGGAATAATGAGGCCACCGGTGTTCTGCTTGTGGGGCCATGTCTATATCTTCATATAACTATGGTAAAAGCAATAACCACATCATTTTCCGCCGGACCTCAACGATATTCATCGCAAATACAAAATTAGATTTTCAAATACAATTTTAAACCTAAGCTTTTCATGACGTATAGTTCACCTTCGCCTTAAAGTTTATAACATAAAAACACGTCTGTTTTCCAGTTACACAATTTAATTGTTGAAAACACTGCAACAATTGTTTCACCACACAGTGGCTTCACCAGGCAGATGAACAATCAATGTCATTGTTTATTATTTCTTAGTAAATGTTTGTTTATTGTAAAAGTATTGCTAAAATTTTAATTATTTTTAACAATACTTCAATTTTTATTGTTTGTAAAAAGCTTTTTCTTAAATTTTCAGTTTGTTTAAAAATTCTACTGTTTCTTCTTTGAACGATTTTCTTTGGTTGAGTTTTTAAATATCTGTTCATGGTAATTTAAACATTTTCAAACCAATTATTTTAAAGATTTTGTACAACTTTTTCATAAAAACATATATCTTGGATGAAGTACTTGAACGCCAGCGTAGAAGCGCTAATAAATGAAAATTTGAGAAAATTGGACGATATGAATGAAATTAAACATATATTTGGCGACAACATAATGCCAGATATATTCGTAGTAACTCTGTTCCGAGTAGGACGTAAAACTAATAGGCCACGTCCATTAAAAATGATATTGGCATCGGAAGATAAAGGTGAAAATCTATTAGAAAATAGTAAACACATAAATAAATACTGGAAATGTGACATTCAGCCGCGATCAAACGGAGATGCAAAGAAAAACTTATAAAAGTGTGAAACTGGAATTTGAAGAAAGATGTCAGAAAGGCGAAAGATATATAAGAATCAAATTTATAAACGGTTCACCAAAGATAGTACAAAATAAAAGTAGCAATCGGTCTTTAAACTAGATTCGACCAAACCTTGTTCTACATATCTCATTGGTTAAACATATATTACCAAAACGTAAGGGGATTAAAAACTAAATACCATAACGCAAAACCTAGATGTAATTTTCAAATATGACATTTTGATACTTGATATATAGAAAATATCGTGATATGGAAACAAGCAAAGAATGCAGTGGTGGAGAAGTCTTAATAGCGATTAAAAATATTGAACAATCTATGGATCAGACGATCAGATAAATATATTATTGAAAATCGTCCGGATAAGTAATATTATTTGGTGATTACAACTTCCCCAACATCAATTGGTAATATGTTAATATGAATGTTATTCCCCTTGGTATCAAAATGAAAGCATTAGAACTTGAAGAACTTACTTCTTTCCTAAATATAAGTCAATGTAACAATGTTAGCAATGCCAGGGGTACTCTCCTAGATTTGAGTTTTTCAACAGCTAATACGGTAACAGCAACCATATCTGATGATTTTATGGTTCCAGTTGATCTACACCATCCTCCTTTATCTTTTGAAATATACTTGCAGAATAGATCTAATCTAGAAATGCAACTAGAATATGATACATACATATTTGACTTCAATAAAAATGAATACGATGGATTAAATAATTATTTGTCTAATACAGTCTGGAATTTCATGTTCTTAATGGATGATTTCAATGAAGCTGTAGGCAATTTTATAAAATTTTATATAAAGCAATAGAATAGAAAACATAGGTTAAAGTCATCTCTTTTTCCTAAATGATGTCCAAAAGAACTTCGTGATTCGCCAAGAAAAAAGTCCATAAACTTTATAAAAGCTCAGGTGATATTAAATATTACTGAGATTTTGTGATATTGAGAAACAAATGTAGGAATGTTTCAAAATGATGCTTACAATACTATATCAGAAATACGGAGCAACAAATTAAATAAAATCCTCAACATTTTTGGACATTTATCAGTAAGAAAACAAATTGCCATCAACTACCGTCATCAATGTCTCTTGATGGTCGTACAGAAAATACCCATAAAAGAATTGCAAATCTGTTTTCAGAATACTTTAGTTCCGTATATACCAGTGATAGCTGTTCAATAAATATCCACTATAGTCTATCTATGTGTGACATCATTTATATTAGCATCAACGAAAGAAATGTAAGAAAAAAATTATTAGCTTTAGATATAAATAAAAGATCAGGTCCTGATATGGTTACTCCCAAGCTATTAAAAATGTGCGCCACAACCCTTTGCAATCCATTAAAATTATTATATCGGGTATCACTAAAAAACGGGGCTGTACCAAATATGTGGAAATATTCTCATATTATACTCATTTTTAAAGCGGTAGAACGACATAAAATCATTAATAACCGTGCTATAGCAATTCAGAACTTAATCCCTAAAGTTCTTCAACATATTATCTGTGAAAACTAATGAATGTAGTAGAACCAATATTATGTGAGTCGCAGCATGGTTTTAGATAAGGGAGACGTTACAAATATGCTTATTAAACCTACAGTAATAGTAAGTCTGTTGATATTATCTATGCCGATCTTGCAAAAGCATTCGATAGAGATAATCATGGTGCCCTTTTATTGAAGTTAAATTGCATAGGAATTTACGGCGGGTTGTTGAAGCTACCTGATAGGAAGAACACAGCAAGTAACTATAAGTGAATCAAAATCTGGCATAGTGCAAGTTACATCTGGTGTATCGTAGGGTAGTCATTTGGGCCCTCTTTTATTCAATATTTTTATAAATGATATTACATCTGTATTGGGGTTTGCTAAGATATGCTATGATGTTCGCTTAATAAAAAGAAATTCCGAAGATCATTATCAGTTGCAAAAAGATTTAGATGCTTTAGATGCATGATGTGTGATGAACGGTATAAAGTTAAATATTTACAAATGTAAATTAATGAATTTTTCTCCAAAAAGTCAGTCGTCGAACATCGTACATATACAATCAATAATATTAACTTGGATAAAGTAAATTTATTTCGTGATTTAGGTGTTTTTTTGACAGTAAATGTACTTTTCATTATCATATAGATGTTATTACATGCAAAGGTTTGAATACTTTATCAAAAGACACACTAGAGAATTCCTGTCTGACGAAGCATTAACAAATCTCTACATTGAAATATGGCATCAATAATATGGTCTATATCATATATGATAATAATTATAAAATAAAATTGGAAAAAGTTCAAAACAAATTGATTGATGATTAACATTCGGGTACCCTCTAGAACCACTCGCCTTTACGCTATGTTCCATACCGCCAGACACACTACTAATTTGAGCGAACATTCTCGAATGTTCCAGTATGGAAATAAAGAAGAATTTCACGTCGATTTTTTCTGACCACACTTTATAACTTTTAAACGTCAACTGAATAATATTAACCTGGATCTCCACAAACAAGAGAACTGCCACCGGGCGCTTTAGATCTGTTGTTAAAAAAATTTTACTACGTCAAGCATTTTATAATATCGATGAAGTTTTGCACGTTGAATTAACTTAAATACATTTGCGGGAATCCCTATTTCTGTTTTATATTATTTTACATTAGTATACACACGTAAATTAACTCGAATAGTTGTAGAATGCCTGATTTATTCTAATAGATAATTTGTATTATTATATTTTTAATTACTTATCCAGTAAATTTATTTATTTAAGCACTTTATTTATCATGCTCCTGACGAGTATAAAACCTTAGTTATAACATGAATAAATTTATTATTATTATTATTTATTATTATTATTATCTATTTTTTCCGTCACAATTGTCTTTATATAAATATTGTATATTTCAGTTTAAATATGTACTTATTCTAGGCGTCTATTTTTTATTGTTAAAAAAATATTATATCTAGTATTTAAATTGTTTTTATATCATCTAGACTATAGTTTTTTTTTACATTGTTTTATTATGTTTTTTAGATTTCCACTAGTTTTAAATTTGTTTAACGTATTTTACTTACTTAGTGTAAGTTAAAATCAATGATTGTAAATCATATAGTATAGTTTGAAAATAACAGAAAATCTGTCGAAACTATAGTAACTAGTAGAGATAAAAAGTGTGTGATATATAAAAAGGTAATTACAATCATTTATAACAATGTATTACAAAGTAGAGGCCTCCAGAATTACCTATTTAGGTTAAAATAACTTTTTTATATTATCTATATTACACTTATTGTAATTTTGTAATTAAAATGGCTTGGCCGTAAATAAATAAATAAATTAAAATTTCAATTATTTGCAAATATTTTTTCCAAGCTGTTATCTCAACAAACTGATTTTCATTTGTAAAATTTTTGGATTTAAATTATATTTTTACTTTCCTTATATACGTAGTATATATAGGGGAAGTATTGTTTTCGTGATTTTTTTCTGATTATTTTTTTTGCGAAAATATCCGTTTTGAGAGTCTATTCCACTGATTTCTGAAAAAAATGGTGGTGTGGCCATCATAGTACTTTCCCTATACTTTATTCGAAAACTATGAGGTTTACGCAAACATATTTATCTTAACAATTTGTTCACTTTTGAATTATAGGTAATATAAATTTCATGTAACTCCTGTAATTTATTGGCAATTGACAAAAAATGTCAACATTTTTAATTTTTATATTTTTCTTGAAAGTTAATAATTTTACGACAAATATATTTTAATAAAATTTGTTTAGTTTCTTATTCCCTTTAACTTTTGTTTAAAAAGTTTTGTAAAATTTTTGATCGCTGGTCGATAGCAATTTTACTGGAGATAAAATTGGACACAACAGAGTACTTTACTCTCCGAGTAAACGAAGAAGAAGACCAATGCGAAGTGGTCAAAACCTTGCAAATCGGTTCTTTTCAGAACAATAAAAACTTCCAAATTCGAATTAAGTCGAACTCTTACAATACATATGTTCATTGTAAGAGTACATATCTTCATTGTAAGAGCTCGGCTTAATTCTTGGAATTTGCAAGTTTTGGTGGTTCTGAAAAGAACCTATTTGCAACGTTTCGACCATGTTGGTCTTCTTCAGGCAACGTTTGTTGGAAAACTGCAGTTAAGATATTATCATCTGGCGGTTTACTCGGAAAGTTAAGTATTTGGTTATGTCTAATTTTATCTCCAACAACAGTAGCAGAAGTTTATGTGGAATACTTGTCAGTATGCTTCAAACATTATTTTACCTTTGATCTACGACTAAGAACGCGCGGTCCTTAAGCCGGGATTTAATTGTGTTGCAAACGTTGTGATTACTAATGTTTAACGAATCGAACTATTCGCTATTGTTATTATGAGTGGATGAAATGAATTGATGAACAGTGGTTTCAGAATATTTTGTTATCAAAGGATTAAGAGGGATGGAGTAGTAGTAGTAGTAATGTTTGGATATATCCCTTCGCCGTGTGATTTGTGTATTTTGTGTGTGTGTAAATGAGCTTGTTACATTAAAGGAACGCCCCCGTCACTCTAAAGCCCCATTAATTGTATCCCAATGGTGAATGGTACCGGTCACCCATCCAACTACTGAGTGATGAAGTTTTCATGGCTATATTGATTTTTGTGATTATTAAGGATAAATGTTTCAAACGTAAAAGGGATTATTTCTGTTAATTAATATAAGCAATTATTGGATGGATTGGAATATATTTTGAGAATGTCGAATTTAAGGATTTAAAGATAAAAGCTGGAATTTGATAGATAAGGAATAAATGTTTATATAAATGATATTTATGATAGTAATTTCTTACTCGGTAGGTCCAGTGTGAATGACCAATGTGGGTACCACCGGGGAAATAATATTTATCTGATCTAGGTTAAGACATCTTTTCAATTTTTTAATATTTTTTAATCACTTTATCAAAACTCAAACGCACACACTATTTTCAGAATACGTGAGCTTTAAAAAAATATTACATTTTGCTTATTTCCTTAAATATCTCCATAATTCAACTCGGCGTGTTGTGGTTGTTACCTTCCAAAGTGGAAAATTTCCTGTTGTATAAGCTGAAATCCCTTCACATGCCCCGAATATATGACATCGCTCGTAACATATCCAAAAATCGTTTATTATAGCTCACTTGGAATACCCCCGTATGCACCTACGATTCTAATATATGTGCAAATATAGCGGGGATGGCGGGGTAAGTGGGTTGGCCGCATATAAATGCAAATTCTCGCGGGGATATGAGAAGTCATAAGCGTAATAAGGAAGAGAAGGAAAAAAGGGAAATGACATAAAGCCGAAAAGGGGTGATTTAGTGCGGCCCAATCGATCGGAAAACTAATTCCGGGAAAAGTCGAAAGGCGAAATCCCGCGCCGGGATAAATGCGGGATGTTATTGGGTCGTTTGTCCCGCGGGAAAATCATTCCGGAGGTAAATGAGATGTTAAAAACATTTACCGGGCCACCTGACGCGACCCCAACGACCCCAATTGCACGATAACGGCTAAAGCAGAACACCGGAATCGCCCACATCGGGATATATCCGGACGGTGATTTGGGTGAAAAAAACGTACTATTCTCATTCGTTTTCGTCGTAAACAAGATTCACACGACTTGTTTACTGGGCCTTAATGATAACCTCTCATATATTACGCATTTGTTATAAATGTAACCTTACAATAATTGACTTTAATGATATAATTTTAATTAATCCTCTGAAATAAATTTTCTGATTTCTAACTTTAAAAGCAATGCAAAAATAAATTTACTCATAACATCATAAATTAGATATTTTACAAAAATGCGTACCACTTTGTAAAAAACTAAATATTTTAAGTGATTCTGATCTAATATAAACTACAATACACCAAATAAAATTATCTGTAAATAGAATTAGAAAAATAAAAAATGTTTCTTATGAAAATGAACTCCACATTATGTGAAGAATTTTTGAATAAAGTAACTTCACCGCTAGTTCAAAATTGAGGAGGTACGTTAGAGTTTTTACGTACCTCCTCAAAAAGTTCACTTTTTAAATAAAGAAATCACATATAAGGAGTTAAGCTTAAATATTAAAAAAAATATATTAATATCTCAAAAGATATTAGATTGTATGATTAGTATGTTAGAGAACTTATTTTGGGATTCAAATGTTTTCAAAAACGTGATGAAAGTGATATAGCTCTACAATAAAAAGCAAAAATTGGATCTTTAATTGGTTTTAATAGGCCAATAACTTTATACTCCCTCTAAAGTAATTGCCCTATTAAAAGCACGTATCCAATTTTTGCTTCTTATTATAGAGCTATAGCACTTTCATCAAGTGCTTAGAAAACATTTAAAACATTAAAAAAAATAGAATGATGGGTTTTCTAGCACACAATCTGATGTTCTTATATTCACCATAACATAAAGCCATAGGCGCACTTATAACTGATAACCAAATTGCATTCTCAAAAAGTATTCTTAATTTAAATTTTAAATCATGTTAAAAATGCTTTTATAAAATCCTACGCTAGAAGACTTTATAACCCTGTTTTATATAAACCAAATACAGGCTTCAGCCAATTAAAGGAAAAATGTAACATTTCGTTTTCTGCTCTACTTACTTAGTATAAATTGAAGAAATTCGCAATCAAATAAACTATTATGAATGATTTAAAACTCACAAAGTAATTTAGAAGAAGAATTGCTGAAAAAATTTGATAAATAAAACAAGATGTGGTGAGAAAATCTCAAAAGAAAAATAAGCATGCCAGTAATTTTAGAAATTTGGAAGAGAAAATTCTAAAAATTTTAGAACTTTCGAGATTAATTTATAGGGTATAAAAGATTACCTATAAATACTAGAATTTTCAGACAAAGTAAGACAAGAAATATTATTAAATAGTAAAAATTTCAAGAAAAAGTATTGAGACAACTTCAACATAATAAAGCAAAAAATATACCATAAATATTGAAAGAATTAAATTAAACGAAATAGTGACTTATCCTGTTTACAGAAGAAAAACTTATCTTATTTTGATAGTCAAACAACCTGAGCCAATTTTCTCAGGCAAATTAAGGCTGGTGCATCAGGAAACAAATGAGATACAGAACAAAAAACTATAGCATTGATTCTAGGATTACGTGCAACGAATGTTTTGCATAGGGTATAACAAATTTTAACGGACCAGAGCAAACTTAAAAAGCGTAGCTATATATTTGATAAACTACTTATATAATTGCAAGCAGATATAGCTCATTTAATACTAGTTGTATGACTAAATACAACCATAAAATACGCCGGTGGTGGCCCCAAACTGACATGCAGCAACGTCACACAAATCACACGGCAAAAGGACCACGTGGTCGACAGCAAAACACTACTACTACTAATATAACCATAAAAATGAATTATCTAGGGAAACACAATAGGCGTTGGTACTAGCTTAATCGAGTTAATTACAATACTGACTCTCGCGCTTGAAGTCTGTGGATGAAGAAGAAATAGTTGAACTTATGAACTTAGAAATGACATAAGTTATGAAAAAGACTTTAGCAAACATGTTCACCAACCTTTTAAAAAGAGGGTCATTGATTTAATCCACCACAAGAAAATCGGAAAATAAGAAAAAAAAACTCGATCAAATAGGGAGACTATCGTCACATAGTCTTGAGAAGAACTGCAAAAATGCATACATGTCACATATCACACCAATACCATAATCAATTAACGATATGGAAATTATAAATTACACATATGAACGTCATGACTACTAATTACAACTGAATCTTCATAATAAAAACTCGGAAGACAATATAGAAGAAGCTATAATTTTAAGACAGAACATTGTAGATTCCGAATTTTTCAGAAATATCGTTTTCAGAGGTAACAGTAATAATAAGTTAATAATTCCAAAAAAAAAATTAATAACATTGTAGGTATCATTTTATTTATTTATTTTCGTGAAGTTTAAACAACTTTAGAATGTAATTATCAAATTACTAATACTTGAAGTGTACTCTAATACAATATTATAATGCGTAAAACAAAGAAGAGAAGATACATATGTCTGGTCATTTATTATAAGAATGTCCGATTTAATAATAAACGACCAGACAGAAGTGTGATAACTACTTACCTACAAAATTATTATTGTTATTCTATGCAATTTAGAAAGAAAATGCTGGTAGTACATTGTTAACCACCCAAGGTGGCGAGCAAAGGACAGCACAACGCTTGGAGGGTTATTCCTTATGTTGGCCATGTTCGGCCAGAGCTCCCCTAGCATGGACTCTCTAAGGTGGGCGAGAGCCGGGCAGGTGGTTAACACATGTTCCACTGTCTCGTCCGCTTCTTCACATGCTCTACATATGGGGGTTTCCACCAGTCCCATAGTAAACAAGACAGTGACCCGTAAGGATATCTGTGATAAGACGCAGATTCCCCCGGGATAGTCGCAAATAATATTCAGCTGTTTTCAGATTGGGTGAGCGTATTGCTTCCTTGGCCTGTCTGCAGCCTGAGGTGTTGTCCCAACATTGTTTTAACATCTTGAGAATATTCTGTTTGAGGATGTCAGTGAGGCATTTCGGTGTTGACGCGATCGGGGGCCCGTCCGTGGTATCACTGAGAACCGATCCAGCTCGCGCCAACTCGTCTGCCTTGCCTTCTTAATTATTGTGTCCCTTGACCCAGCGTAGCTCAATACTGTTTGATTGTGCTGCTTGTTTCAGGGTGTTGTGACATTCTTTTACTAGTCTTGAGGTGATCTTGTGACCACTCACTGCTAGTATTGCTGCCCTACTGTGTGTAAGGATTTGGATGTTCCTATCACGGATGTCACGGTGTAGGATTTCTTTCGCCCCTTGGATGATGCCAACGATCTCTGCTTGCAGAGTAGTTGTGTGCTTCTCTAGGGGTATAGCTAAGGAGAGATCCATTTGTTGCGAGTAAATTCCCGCCCCGGATCCTCTTTTGGTTTTAGAACCATCGGTGTAAATTCGGAGGGTTTCCGCACCCTCTATACTCCCGGTTCCTCTTTTTATCGATACATTATAGGGTCTATTGAAGACGTAGCAGGGTGGTAAATTGTCTGTCTTCTTTCCAAGGAAGGGTGTCTTCTTGACAGCCTCCTCTAAAAGGTGACAGTGTCTGCCAGCCCTGCCTCCTTTGTACCAGAATCTAACTGAGTTTAGGCGTAGTGCTGCTGCCGTGGCCATCTCCTCTACGTATAAGTCAAGAGGTGGAAGGCAGAGCATTGCTTCCATTGCTGCAGTGGGTGTTGTTCGCATTGCTCCGGTCGTGCTGAGGCATGCTATCCTTTGCAAATAAGTAAGCTGATTTGCTGAGGTTTTCTGTCTGGCTCTGGGCCACCAAACCAGTGCTCCATAGATTAGCATTGGTCTTACTACCGCTGTGTACAGCCAAAGTGCTATCTTGGGAGATAGCCCCCATGTCTGCCCCACAGCCCTCCGACATTGCCAGAGGGCGACGCATGCTTTTTTACATTTCATTTTGAGATGTGGTTCCCACGTCAGCTTGCCGTCCAGGATCACTCCAAGGTATTTGACCTCCGACGACAATGTTAACTGGGTATTGAGGAGCTTAGGAAGCTTTAGCTTACCTAGTTTCCTTTTCTTTGTGAAGAGGACCATCTCAGTCTTTGACGGGTTTATGGTCAGAGACTGGTCGTTACACCAGTGTCTCAAATCTGCCTGGTTATGTCATCTGCATATCCTATGGTGTGGAAGCCATTGTCGTTAAGTCGCCGCAGTAGGCTGTCAACAACTATGTTCCACAGGAGTGGTGAGAGTACTCCACCATGTGGGCAGCCTTTAGCAACGATCTTTCTGACAGTGGTGTTTCCTACATTTACTGTGACTGCCCTATTCTCCAGCATGCTTTTGATCCATCCACTAACTGTGGGGTTCACACCATGCCTGGAGAGAGCAGTTTCCATTTTTCTGAAGGTCGTTTTATCGGAAGCACCTTCTATGTTTGTTGTCCAGAGATCTTTCGATTCCGTCTACAACAGTGTGCAGAGCCGACTCCGTTGATCTCCCCTGAGTGTATGCATGTTGGTTAGCGTGGATCAGATTCGTAATCAAAGCCGTCTCGCGAATTAATCTTTCGCACAATTTCTCTAACGTTTTCAGGAGAAATGACGTTAGACTAATCGGGCGGTGTGATTTGGCTAGTGTATAATCTATACGACCAGGTTTCGGTATGAAGATAACTTTTACTTCTCTCCATGCTAGAGGGATGTATCTGAACGCAATACATGCCCTGAAGATTTTAGCTAGGTGGGCTGATAATATGTCCAGCCCCCGTTGGAGGAGGGCCGGGAATATACCGTCCAAGCCTGGCGCTTTAAATGGTGAGAAGCTTTTGATTGCCCAGGTTATACGTGTCCCTTCCGTGAGGTGATCTGCCACCTCCCGATCCTCCTTGGAGGGGTTTGAGGGTATGGGATCTGACCAACCTTTATCGGAGGTATTCGTACATCCTGGGAAATGAGTGTTAATGAGAATCTCAGCTTCTTCCGATAGGTTAGAAGAGTAACTTCCATCCTCTCGTTTTAGGCAACCTGGTTGTCGTGAGGGATTCTTGGAGAGGATCTTTTTAAGCCTTGCAGCTGCCGAGGTGGTTTCAACCTCCTCACAAAAAGACCTCCAGACTGCCCTTTTTCTTTGCCTTATTAGTTTTTTGTAGTCTTGTTGGATGTTTTTATAGACCATCCAGTCCGACTGTTGTTTAGATTTCTTTGCTTTATTAAAGGATTTTCTCGCAGCTCTTCTGAGATGGTAGAGTTCTCCGCACCACCAGGGTGTGGCGTTCTCGGAGTCTTCCACCTTTCTCGCAGGGCAGGAGTTCTTATATGCTTTTATAATGAAGTGTTGAAACGTATTTACATAGGCTTCAATGTCTTCCACTGTATTAAGTTGGCCGGTAGCTTCGCAAGTTCGCAGACTCCGCGAGAGGTTATCTATGTAGGCATTCCTGTCCGTTACTTTCGGGTTGCGAAGGTAACGTGTTTTCTTACCGGTTGTATATGTTAGTGTATATTTGATCCACCTATGATCTGACATTGAAACCGATGGTGATACATGCCAGTCGTGGATTTTGCCAGAAAAAATCCATTTTTACTTACACCATTATTTTGAATAGCGATGCAAGTAATGTGGGAATTGGAACTACATCATTACATTTTTAGAATAATCAAGAGAACTCAATTATATACTTTTGCAAGACCTTGTTAAAACCAGAATTCGTAAAGTCAATCTAGCATTTTTAAGAGAAAATTCCTAATGAGAAAAAAACATGTTCTACTAAATAGTTGCTGCAGATTAGGAATCGAGAACACCAAGTTGCCAGATGGTGGAAACTTTTATAAGTTCGATTTTGGTACGAAACCCCAAGCTGGGGCGATTGACATGAAGGCAGATCCTTTATCTCGGAAACTATAGATAAAACATTGTGAACACTGTAACGATGCAGAATCTGAAGACATACAGCCAACAACAGTATAAAGTTACTGAAATATAATGAGGATTTGGAAAGACCAGGAGAGTAATTCTAACTTTTGACGAAATAAAAAAAGAGAATTTGAACCAGCATGCAAAGAAATTGCAAAATATAGTCAAGAATTGAAATTGTGCTAGGCGCAGTAGGATCTTGTATTAGACAATGGACTGAAAATGAATGAACGGGAATAGATTATCATTTCCAAAACCAGATTAAGCGAAGGGCTGAAAGAATTTTTGCAATAGATCCTTAGTTAAATGTTTGAGTATGTCGAAGACCTTGAAGAATTACAAGAGCTTTTCTACTAGACAAACTGTGGCAAAAGAAATGTGTATTTTGTGCTATTCACAACGACAGAGAAAAACACATAAGTGTTTGTTCATTTTCGATAACCCATTCGTACTGATCAAAAATAATGTTGTTGGATGATATGCAGAATATTATGAAGGCAATTAATATAATTATAATTAATATAACTTGTTAAGAAGTGGATATATTGCTTCGATACCCCTTAGAATAATATTCTGAGCAAGAAAGAAATTTTAATCTGGCTCTTCCAAGAGGTATGCAGAATCCTTAAAGATAATCTCGACAACTTTATATTTGTAATCCAGATGGAATGGTGAAATGTCTATCAATTAGACTATATACTCAAGCGAGCATTGTCGTAACTATATCTGTCTTGTGATTTGAAGTGTAGTAGTATTCCAAAAGAAGAAATGGCACGGAAAGATTATGTGATAGAATACATTCATGACTAAGTAGGCCCAAATATTCAATAGGCAAGTGATCGAAGAAAAAAATTTGAGACACGAAGGCGACTAGTAGCGGTTAACAAAACAGAGATATAGATATTGGATTGATGAGGCTTTTACTTCGTGAAATTCCATTATATAGGTGATAAATAAAACACTTGGGTTTTGAGAATTTGTGTAAACCCAAGTATTTTATTTATCACCTAGAGATATAGATATATGCTATAATTATTTATTCCACAATGACGTTAAGACCTCTCCTTGAAGTTGCAAACGTATTAGAATGAGCAATACTAAATTGTATAATAAATAATACTCTGTTTCATTTTACTTTCCCTATATAGTATATACATATAGGGGAAGTATTGTTTTCGTGAAATTTTTTGTTAATGGAAATATCCCCTCAGCCCATTTCATTAATTTCTGGAAAAAAGTGTTGTCTGTTTGTGTGTCTGCCTATGTGTATGTCTTTAAACTTATTATTAAAAACTGGAACTGAAAAGCTTTTGGTGGATGTTTACTCGAGGCGTTTTTCTAATTTTTTCTCCATATTTTTGTAAACTTGAAAAATATTACAAATCCATTCAAACAAAAGTTAAAAAGAATGAGAAACTGAACAAGTTTTATGAAAACAATTTTTTTGTAAAGTTCTTAACTTACGAGAGTATTATGATGGCCACATCGCCATTTTTTGTATAACTTAGGTTTTATTTTTGTGACTAAGTTTCAGCAACTTTAACATGTCATTATCAAACATTAACTTTACGTCTACAGATAATATTTGACAATGGCAAGTTAAAGTTATAGGATCTATAGTCACAGAAATAAAATACAAGTTATACAAACAAATAAAAACTTTGTTTATTTATCATATAAAATGTATAAAGAAGTAGGAGCTTCCAGCATATTCCAAATTGTAGAAAGAAACAATATGATAGAATATTGAATTCTAAAAGTAAATGGTTGCTCATTTTAATCGCGTTTACTGGAAAAGAAAAAGGACAATTCTGTCGTTATAAAGCAGATCAATGAAGAATAATTGACTCAAAATAACAACAAGAGTTCGGAGTACTACTACTTATTATTGTCTGACAGTCTGTAGTATAAAATTTGAACAAACCAAAAGCAATTTCAACCATCGTTGAAAAAGTTTAGAAAAGTTATTCATCAGGACCTTAAGATGTAAGAAGTGCATTTCAACTTTACATTAGCACTTAATTAAAAATAATGGTCGGCTCTTTAATAACGAAAAAACAGTTTTTCTAATCTATAAAAATATATCACGCTGATTAGAAACGCGGAATAATTCACTTTAAATATGAAATGAGGAAGTTGGTATTTCGAAAGCTACATTGGATTGAAACATTGCACTGGAGAATTATTAAGTGAATGCTAGAAAGTGTTTTGATCAACAGAAATATAGAGATTCTGATGTGCAGTTACAATCTAAATGGGGTTCATCATAAAAGGACCGTAGGTTACAGACTGAATATAATAATAATAATAAAGGGACAGGACAGAAGATACGAGCTTTGCTATTTATTAACCAATTTGAATCAACTAAAAATTAAATTGAATGGCCGTTTAAATACTATAAAATGACATTAATTATATATTTCATCATCATCAGCATCATTAGATTCGGAAAAATAGTATCTAGTATAAAAAATAAGAAAAGTATATGCAGTCATTTAAAATTTTTAAGTTGACTGCCATTTGTCAATTTGTTTTTTAGTTGATTCAAATCGGATAATAAATAACAAAGTTATGGCGCTGGGCGTTTTTTATCGAACACCCGGTATACATACACAGGGTTAGGGGAAATTACCAGAAAGGTCAAATATTTCAAAAGATACAGAAGTTAGCAAAAAATATCTTACATAAAAGTTGTAAGGCTTTTGAAAATCTTATTATCTGTAATAAATTGGAACAGGGCGGCCCACAAAATTATGATGAATTAAGGTTAACTAACGCCGTTTATTCCTATTTATTTTAATGGTCCTGTTAATTTTGAACATTTTTATTAACCATACATTATACCTAAATTCCTAGATATCGTCGTTTCAAATAATAACAAATAAAAATGCGATATTCGAAAGTAATCGTAGTTACCTGGCTAACACATTATTTTCCAAAGCCATACCGGCTTTGGAAAATAATCTGAAAATCAAGTTCTGGCAAAATTAAACAAATTAGGAAATTGAACATTTTATTAACCATGTAATAATTACAATTAGTTAACATAAAACAATAGATAAAACAAGTCATGGAAAAACGGCTTTATTTTTTAATAAATGTTGAAAATGGCCCCCATTTACTAACTGACAATTTCTCACTTCCATTTAAAATTTTAATTCTTAGCTCTTCCAAATTATTGGATTTGTTCCGATAAACATTATTTTTCAAGGGAGATCGTGAAGGCCATTCAATAGGCCCTCTTTTTCCTATCCAACTAATTTGGAACGTGACATCAAAAAATTCTCTAACTTCTCGAGAAAATGCGGAGGAGCTCTAGTTTGCTGATACCAGGTTAAGTAAGTATCGGGAGTTAAATTGTTTATAGATGAATCTATTTCTTGCCGAAGGAATTGGAGATATCGTTTACCGGTCAAATTTCCCTCGATAAAAAAAGGATGCAATTACATGTCCCGCAAACAATCCATACCATTCAGTATCAAACCATTGATAATGGACACTTTGTGTCCGAAATGTGCATCTGGATCAAAATAAAATATTGAAGAAAGGTTCTAAGTGTTTTAATCAAAATTATGTATGCAGTTCTTCATATCAGTTTGGATTATTTTGCCCCAGTAACGGTAATTTTGTTTATTGGCCATTTCTCGATCTCGATGTCGAACTACCACAACGTACAATGGAATGCTGACATTTTTACATCCTTTGGAGAATTTCGCCAAAATTTACTTGATTGTAACAATATTGCATGAGATTACATTTAATCGCTATCCTCAGTTATAATAGAATTATTACGGAATTATGTAATATTATATTATTTATAAGTTGTACACAGTATTATAAGTTATGAATTTTCCTGTTTTAGTTTTTCTGTTGGGAAATAAATTTATTTATTATTATTTCGTGTAATGTAAAAGTCCCTTCGTTCGAAAAACAATATGGTTGGTAAAATGAGAGTTCTCTTAAATCTTTCTCGTAATTATTTCACAAAATTGTAATCTTCGATCATAGTCAATGTCACAAAGTTCTTGTACAACATTACTTCATTTTCTCGGTATATATAATGAATGATTTTAGCAGATTTTTTTGCACTACCAGTCATTCTGTAACGCTCTACAGTTCGATAAACTGCAATTTTTTAATTTGCCTGTCTGAGTGCAAATTGTTATAAATATCACATACCTTCTGTCATAATATCAATTATCTCTGTTTCAGTAAGAAAAAAGGCCATGAACCTTACTTATTTGTTTAATTTTGACAGAACTTAACTTTCAAGGTATTTTCCAAGCCCATACCTAATTTGTGTTGGTCAGGTAACTACGACTACGTTCGAATATCGCATTGTTATTCGTTATTATTTGAAACGTCGATATCTAGAAAACTAATGAATTTAGGTATAATGTATGTTTAATAAAAATGTTCATAATTGACAGGACTATTAAAATATTATGGGCATTCCATTAAAAAAAATGTAACTTTAAGTCACCATAATTTTGTGGGCCATCCTGTATATTTCAATTTATTACATATAATTAGATTTTTTAAAGTCTTATAATTTGTATGACATTTTTTAAATCTTGTATCTTTTGAAATAATCGACCGTACTAATATTTCTCCTAACCCTATATGAGTAGTTTTAAGAAACTTCTATAACAATGTAATTACATAAATTACTTTTTTAAATTCACTAAATAAGCAACTCTATAACTAATTAATACTAGTGAACTAATTAATGATATAATAAATTACAATAGATACCAATAATAATAAGTATCTAATTATTTTTTATATTTTATAAATACGGTTGTTTGTTGTTGAAACTTAAGTACATTACTTTTAAAGAAAATAATAATAATAAGCATTATTTATTGCCATTCAATAATGAAATGGCAATAAATAATGTTGAAACCTTAAAAATACTAGTGTTTGTATATAATTCTTTGTTACCATATGTTACAATTCTATGTACTTGTCTTATCATTATATTTCTTTATGATTTATGTATCAATTTGATTCGGCTCGTCAATGTTTCTTTACTTATTTTTTTTTTCTTTAGACGTGCTTCTTTTATTTAAAAAACGTAGGTAATTTCATTAATGTCTTTGTGTTTAAGTAACCTAATTTTGTATGTATTTATAAACTGTGTTTCAAAAAAACTTTATATTTTTTTAGCTCGTTACGTGAACGCAATTAATTTAAAACTAATATAATTAAAATGCTACAAATTGAACATACCTTTAATCCATTTCCTCTGACAACTGACTTATAACTCCCGAACACAATATAATAACGAATAACACAATAAAAACGGTAATTACTGGAAATAATCAATTATGTTTTACGAGTAAAAACACACGGCGTCAATCACGTCTCGCAACTATTTTAATATTTTTACTGCGCAATTACAGCTTACCCCATCTCTCTCGCTCTTTCAGATGATTGAGATGTATGAACGATGGAAAATGTGAATCGGATACGCAGGTATAAAGCACAGACTTTTTTTTTGGAACAGATAATATCGGAAAAAAGTGGCGTTCTTCATTGCGTTAAAAACACATTGAAACTATTAAGATTATACTTTACATATTGCCATTTAAAAACGAATTAATAAATATTAATTAATAAATTTAAAAATACGAAAACATTTCGTGAATCTACAACAGTGAGTCTTACTAAGACTACAAAACAAATTAATTTGAAACAACTACTTCTCTGGCTAGTACCTCGACAGACGTTGAATAAAACAAAGTTAATTTGCGTGTTACAAATATAGTACAACTATCAAAGCAACACTAATTTGAATGAAATTATTTCTGTTGAATAAACTAAAAAGTGATAAAATGTATTTTAGATTGTTTAAATATGACTATAACATGAAACACACACATGTGCATAATTTTTATTTGTAGTAAATCGTTTTTTGTCCTTGTATTGTGATTGTGATGATCATGTAGATTATATTCAGTGATGTGTGATTTAACAAACAACAAGCATTCTAGAATATAAATTGCTGGTAGGGTTAAAATATTTTCAGTTATGAAAGCTTTTTTGCAATTGCTTGGGTACGGTAAACCGGTAATAATTCTAACAACCTAGCGCTGCAACGCAAAAATGCGATCCCTTGAGAAGGAATGTCCCCTAAAAAGGGGCTAAAAAAGTAAATACAAGTATTTAAAAAGAATACAGATGTCCAAGAGGATATTTGCACCCTCAGCAGCATGGAGGAATACAAGGGTTAGAGTGGAAGAACGTCGCAGCTGTACGAACTCCGCCCAGCTTCATCTATCCAAAATTTTTGTACGTTTTGTTTTATATTTGTGTATATTCATATGTATTTATTTTTTGGTAAGAAAGCTAAAGATAAATAAACATAAACATAAACAATTATACCATAACGATTTTGCGACTTAAATAAGGCAAAATAAGAGGTTAGCAGTTGTTTCTACCTTATTTTTTTCGCCATTCCTCTAAAACAGTAGATATTTTTTGTGAGTTTTTTCGCCAGAATTTCACCGTGGCAATCCCATTTCAATGACTGATCTAATTCAACTCCAAGAAAGCGAGTTGTGGTATCACAGACGATATCATTTGGTTTAAGACTGAAGATCTATTTGTTGGTTTTGGATTTGTTTAATAGCAATTTGTTATTTAAGAACCATTTTGACACTTCGCTTAAAGTCTGTTTGTTTTGATTTTCTGCTTTATCTAAATTGGATTTTGTATTTAATATGGTTGTATCGTCTGCGAAGAGTATTGTTTTTGTTGCTTGAATTTGTTGCGGTAGATAATTTATATATATAATAAATAGTATAGGTCCTAAGACTGACCCTTGAAGAACACCCCGTTTCAACCTACCGATTCCTGATTGTTTATGTTTAAAGTAAACAACTTGTTCACTATTTATCATATACGACCGCATCAAATCCAAGCTCATGCTGCAAAATCCATACATCTTTAATTTTGCAAACAACATTTCATGACATACACAATCAAAGGCTTTACTAAAATCGATAAACATACCAATACAGGAATTTTTATTTTCAAAGCTATTATGGTATTTGTTATAGATACCAAAGCATTACTTGTTGAGAGACCAGATCGAAATCCATATTGATTATTATCTAATAAATTATTCCATTCAAGATATTCGACTATTTGGTCTTTTAGTACCGTTTCTACAATTTTTGATAAAATAGGTAGTAGTGATATTGGACTAAAATTGGTTGGATCGCTACTTTGGCTACTCACAAAAAAATCATTGAATTCATCACATGATATATTACAATCTGCTGCCTTGTTTTTGTTAATCGTTGTGAATTCAGAACTTTCCATGAGGCACGTTGCTTATTCTTAGCAGAATTAATGTACTTGTTATTTACATCAATTATATTTCTCGAAATTTCACGAATGGATTTTGTATTTGGGGTTAGATTCTGTTTATAGCATGCGTCTATAAATCTCATCCTTTCCCTCATAACTTGCAGTTCAGTATTGAACCAAAAAACATTTTTTTTATTTTGTGTACTATTACTTTTAATTTTTATTGGGAATGAGGAATTTATACCTTGATTTAATAAGTTAAGCACAATATTAAGTTGAACATTGATGTCAAGCGTGTCGTCATAAACAAAATTCCAATTTGTATCGTTCATCGAATTATAGAATATAATTTTGCCACATTCTGTAATGGGCATAATTTCTTAATTGCTGTTCTCCGCTTTCCATTCATTTGATACTACTTCGATAACAATACCTAAATGATCGGATATTGCTGCATCTAAAGTTTCTACTTTGAGGTAATCAAGATCAATATTTGTGAATATATTGTCAATGCAGGCTTCCTTTCGAGTATTTGTGTACACGCATTGTTTAAGGCCGTAAGTAAGTAAACAATCAATAATATATTGCTCAAGGATATCATTAGAATTAAAATGAATATTAAAATCTCCTCCCAATATAAAATTACAACTATTATGATTTAATTGATCTATCAGAGACATTAAATTATTTAAAAATATGTTAAAGTCACCTGACGGTGGTCGATATATACTAATAATATAAGTTTACAATAAGCATTAAAAACTACACACATTTAGCAAGCAAAAAATATTGAAATTAGGACAAGATAAAACTGCTGCCGAATTTTTCTTTAATTCAAATCAAATCAAATCCTTTATTAGTTTTAACAGATTACAAAATTTTTACACACGTTAATACAAATAATATAAGAATCACATACAAAGTAAATATTATAAATACTATATTAGAAAGAAATAATCATTTAAATGAAATAATAGAAGAACAAATAATACTAAGAAAACTAAAAGTTAGCACTAATTTATTGTAACAGAGAATTAAGAATTTTATCTTTCTATTTAATAGTTCAATAAGCGATTCGTCTTATTGATAATGGTTTTTATTTTTCCCTCATTTTCTACTATATATTATTGTCTTATTCTCGTGTTTGTACTCTCACTCATCTTTCCATTGTCATTTTATGTATACACTTTATATTGCTTTAAATGTTGGTTTAATTATACTTTCAGGTACACTAAGCAGAGATTAACTCATATATTGAATTTGTTGAACTTTCTCTTTTTGTGTTCGTAATACTTTTTCCGTTTTATTAAAAAATCTATATTATTTAACGATGTATTCCTGGTTACTTGTTCTAATTTAATAAGAAATAATTTAAAAACGCATCTTATTTTTTTTCCATTCTGAGAAAGAAAATTTTAAACAACATTTGTTTTCACTCTTTTTTCCTTAATCTGTTATATTCAGATTAAGAATTTTTCAAGATATTAGCCAGAGAAGTAGTTGTTTTAAAAGTCATTTGTTTTTGTAGTATTAACAAGACTCATTTGTTATAGATTTATGAAATATTTTCATGTTTTTTTCTAATTATTAAGAATCCCTATTTTTTTTCTTATTTTAATATATACTTTTTTTATGTTTTCTTCTATTTAGTTTTCTAAAACATCTTGCATTTATTTACTATTTTTTTACACTATCTTCACCTGTTAAGTTCTGTTTTTTTTTTATTAATTTACAGGATAATGTGTATTTATCCTGTATTTTGTTCTTATTTTATATTTTCTTTAAGTGATTTATTATTATTTAAAACTGGTTACTACTTACTTCTGTTATTTTATTTAATACAAATGTGTATTAATTTCTTTTAGTGTCACATCTACGAAAGAAAAGGTTTTCACAATTCCAAAAAAGTGTTATATGTTAAAAATTTTAATATGATTTATAATTCATTTCGATAAAAATTTGATTGTGAAGACGTTTATTTTGTTACACTCAATTTGTTCTAAAACTATATTTGTAATAACTTCTCACAAGCTCCAGAAACTTCTGGCAGGGTACTAAACTTATGTATGGTCTCGCGTTGTTATGGTAAAACACAACGTTGATGGCTTCATTCAATTTGTCTAATTGGCGACAGTACATAGACCTATTGATGGTTTGGTTCTGTGGTAGCAGCACAAGATACACGACGCCTTTGTAGTCACACAAAATTGAGAATAACCTTCTTTTGGCGTATATTTGCTTTCGAAGTGGTTGCAGCTTGTTCATCAGGCTTGCATCATGATATTTTTTCCACAACGTTGTTGTAATTATTAATTTCGTATCGCCAGTAACAATACGTTTCCAGAGCTTGTCGCGCCATATTAAATGAATTTCTTTGAGTTCTTTTGGACAAATATTGAGTTTACTAACATATCCCAGCTGGTGTAAATGTTTGTTTCGATGAATGTCTTTATTGTCTTTGGCTTCAACTAGCCTTCCTGAAGATGGTGCAAGTTTGACAGTGAAATTATCGAAACGGAATTTGATAAACCAATTCTAGTACTCGTGTTCTGTTAAGAAATCTTTACCGTATACAGCACATGCGTTTTTATGAGTTTCCGTTGCGTTTTTTTCCGTTTTTGAAGTGAAACAGTAATAAAATAAAAATAAAAATAGCAATAGTCCTCGGTTTGCTTTTCTATCTTTCGATTAATGCTTTGATTATAGAATCGATTCACTTATTTTTTTAATAACCATTGAAATGCCTCCTGTTAAATTATAGATAGATACCACTATACTTTGTTAATATCACACACATCATCCGTGTGTGATATTAACAAAGTATAGTTTTATTTATCGTCTTATAAACATCCTAATTCAAGATGTATCATAAAGTTATGGCTTCAAGCATCCAACATATTATACATAGATAATTGGACTGAAGGTGGCTGGTTGAAAATACAAGTGACACATCTATTGATCCGAACCAAAATGACTTAAGACTCAACCTAATAGTTAATTTTATAATTATAGGGGTAAAATAAAGCTATCATATCTCAATATATTTGTTTCCTAGAAACCCTAATATAAATCCTAAATTAAAAAAAAACCCAATTCAACCATATTCGAATTCATCTCATCATTTCATCCTATTAGGCACTAACGACTGACTCCATATGATTGGACAAAACACGGCAAAAAGACCTCTGGTCGATAGCCTTTGGACAGATTAACTCACTAACATCTCATTCATTATTCACTATGTCATTGTAAATATTGTAAAATTGGTCAATAAATATGTATATAGATAAAGTTAATTTAAATTTTATATTCACATGTTGATAATTTAAATCAAATAAATAACTGCTTTAACAATATTTACTACAAGAATGATTTCCTTTAATATTTTCAGTTTCTTATAACATTTGAGAAATAAAAATAAACTAAGATAATGTTCTGTAAAGTTTATAGACAACAATGTAAAACTACTAAAGTTTAATGTAACAGGTTACAAGAATGTTGACATTTTCTTATGTAGTATATAATCATGATAGTTAAAATTGGGAATAATGTTTGAGATTCTTTTAGCAGAATTGACAAAGTACTTGTGGATCTCGTTAGTGTCTGAGTTTAATTGTTAACAAAATTTTGTAATCTCTTTAATTTATATTACTATATCTCAGGTTATTTATTTGTATTATAATTATTCGTTATATAGTTTTTCATTGTTCTATATTTATTTACATAATAGTTATTATATACTTACAAAAAATGCAACACTTTGTGTTAAACGATTTTATTGAAATTTTCGTAAAACATCTATTCATGTAAAATCGTGATGATTAAAACTTGAATTAAATCTAGCTAGTAATTTGTTTTTTTTTCTTGTTTCCTTTGCACTTAATAATAATAGATTTGAAGAGAATGAGAAGAAAAAAATTATAACTATTTTTTTTTTGAAAAGAAGAAACAATTATAATTATTTTTTTTGGAAAACTAAGCTATACAATTAAGAAAATTTTAGAAAAACATGATATTCAGATTGTATTTAAAACACATAGAGAACTAAAATCAATTCTATTTAACGCTAAATAAAAACATCCTAAACTAAATATATCTGGTGTTTATAAGCTTAAATGTGGACAGTATAAGGAGATTTATATTGGCCAGTCTGGATTTTGACATAATAAAAAAAATCCACATTTTCTAATCACTTGATTCAAAATAATCACGTACCAGATATCAATCCGCTAGAGATTCTATAATACATTTTGTCGAAAAAGGACCGAAACTTGACCTACTAGAATCCCTAGAAAATTATAAAGCAAAACATAATCCGGAAAACCTATTAAAACTATTATGTAAATTGATTTACTGTCACTATAGTCAGCGTTAAATACATCCTATAAAAATACCGCATAAGTTTATTTTGTATTTAACTATGTTTAATAATGACCTTCTAAAGGTCGAAACTGTGGTCGCTGAAAAATACCCGTGTGCGATATTAACAAGGTGGAGTTTTATTTAACTTTTGATAAAGTTCCTGATGTAAATGATTAGATGAGTGGTGTAGAACCCAGAATATCAATGTCATCTGTTTATCGCCGGATAAGGTCTTATTTGCTGCGTTGATATCGTACATTTTTATTTTCTTCTTACAAAACTTCACTAGAAGCAGGTTAGAATGGAGCTACGAGAGAGCGAATCAAATTCTGTTTAGTGATGAGTCCTGGTTTTGCATGTCCCACGATGGTCGTTGGAGTCAGACGGTTGCGAGGGATCGTAAAAGGGGTGATGAGGTGCAATATGTTGTGGTAGCAGATCACCTTTGGTTTTCATTGATGTGCTAGAATCCGTTGTTCCTCCATCAGGATAATGCGTGATTTTTGCAAGGAGCTAACTAGGCAACAGAGTCAAGAAGCTTGGGATGATATACTACATTAAGAAGAAGCAAAGGAAACTAAAAACTAAATTACTATACAACATTCCCACCGAAAACGATCAGCTTACGTATGCAGTGATCCCCTTCCTTGGCAATGTCAGCTCTAAAATTAAAAAAACAATTGACCCCTTATAACATTAAAACAATAGTTGTAGACAGGAACAATTTATTAAGAAGATTAGTCAATAACAAAATAGAAACCAAAGACCTTTCAAACAATCGGGAGTATATAAAATACAATGTGTAAATTACAGGGGTTTGTATATAGGTCAAACAGGACGTAACTTTGAAACCAGGTATAAGGAACATCAAAAAACAATTAGTCAACAGAGATCATCAACAGGATTAGCAGAACATTTCATAAACACCGGACACCACATAGGGCAGATCATACTGATTAAGATGGGAACCAAGCTAAATTACCTGGAAGGATTAGAGATCAAGCGAGCTATTGAAAGAGGAGATTTACTACTAAATAAACAACAGGAACTAATTAATGTTATCACCATAATTGCGGGAATTTCACACGATAACTATTAATATATATATATATATATATATATATATATATATATATATATATATATATATATATTATACAATTTGTCATTTTAAATTTAGTATTAACTTTGATAATGAACTGCAAAGTTCGAAACACTTGTCAGGAAACTGTAAATAAAAATATGGAACATAACAAGCGCTTTTCTTCACCAAACTTAAAGATAAATTTGGTTTACGTTTTAAATTTATTAATTTATAATTCTTATCCTCTCTACTTTAATGCTTCAAATCTTTTAGTAGAATTTGCCAATGGCATTGCTCTAATTACTGCATGCGCTAAAAGTCTAGTAATACAATAAAAAACTTTCATATTTTTAAATTTATTAATAAAAAACTATTTTTTTACTAATAAGAGTATTATATTTTTCGATAATATCTTCATTCAGTGAAATGCACGTAGTTTAACGGTTCGTTAATATTTGGATGCCGATCTTATAGTGCTCGTTGACATGCCTTTCAAAATAGGTCTTTTACAACCGAATTACTACTTCGGTCGATGGGTTGCAGATATAGAGAATACGAGAAATGCGGAACCAGTTTGAACATTGACTTGGAGAAAGAATTATTATTTCTTTACTAAAAGTGGCCATTTGGCCTTGATCCATTCATACAGACATTTACATAAATAATTCTTATTAATAGTTTTATCATGTTCAAGATAATCAGAGAATATTAAGTCATGTGCATACCAAAAGACACTCGCCAAAACATTACTGGCTGATTGTTGTGTTTTCTCCGTTGACTGCCGGTTGGACTCAGATGTTTAGTTTTGGATCCATGTTTTATCTATTGTCGCAAATCAATGCAAGAACTCTTTTTTATTGCAGTTAGACAGCAGCACATTTTAGTTTGAAAGTCGAACACGTCCCGTTTTTTTTTGTCAATTGTCAAAAAACGTGGCACCCAACGCATACAAAGCTTTGTAAATGACATCACTAACGTGTTTCTTTGAAATGCATTTGATTTTAACGAGCTCACTGAAATTTATTTTGTAGTCTTTCTACACCATTTCGCTAATTTTCTAGAGTAGCTGCGTCATTTGCTCTTTCTCAGCAAACCAATATTTATGATTAAATTTGATGGGGGCCATAACATCTTTCAAACCATGCCTTTTCTACAACAGTGTTTTTCCCCATCAGAAATCAATATTTAATCAAAACTCAAAATGGATTTTTTTCCATAGCAAAAATAAATTCAGAGGTAAGCTATAACTTATAGACGTGCCAACGAAATGTCATAAAATTTTGATACCATCTAAGATTTTAGTTTGTGGCCAAAGACTTTTCATCTCGCGTAGTATTTATCAAGAGCCTAATAACTCCTACAAAAGCTAATCGGCATCCTTCAACCCTAATTTGTAAAATGATAATCTATATCAATCTTCAAAAATCACAACTCCTTATCCTATATATTGGTAATAAAATCTTCTTTCGAAAGCTCTAAAGTTCTCATTACTTTATCTCATCTTCAAGCTTCGTTAGACACTTCGACATTGCATCAAAAAGTTAAATCAAAGCTAAAATTATAACGCGAGAAATTAAACCAGCATTTACAAAAATGGCTGACGGCATTTGTACAAAAACTGATGGTGCTTTAATTAAATTTTGTAATTCAGATTGGATTTGGCAGGATGGGAATTCAGCTCAATTATATCATTAATTTTGATGTCCTATGCGGATTTGTAAAGAATGATAGTTGTCTTTATCTGCCCTAGTGAATCTAATTAATAGTTATTAATATTGATTTTATTTTTAATTGATTTGAAATAAAGTGAAAAAATTGCTTGTAATGACTGTTCAAACATGTATCTAGGACAATCAGGGAAATCTATAAGGGAATGGAAAGAAGAATTTTGAATTATGACCTGTGTAAAACATGTATTGTTAAACACTAATAAACTTAAAAAACAACTATTAAAAATTAAACCGAAATTTCGAATCTCCCATTGCTAAACTTACTCAATATATACCATTCTTCAACTGATGAAGCCACGGCCAGACTTTGCCAATAATGAATGTTTCAATTTTGTTTTATCAAACCTTACATTTAGATGTAAATAACTATAAATATAAATTAGTTATAAATTTTGAACGGCAATTTAAATATGGACGGACGGACCAAGTACCAGAAAACCTTTTTTTGTTTACACATACTTACACACATATGAAACAGAATAAAACAAACAATACGGATGTATATTCAACTGCACGTTCGAGTCTATATAAGGCTTGATTTATGCGGGACCGTCGGGCCCGATCGCCCACTAATTTCATTGTTCCCAACCTACGGACGCAAAACAATCGACGATCGTAACTATCCGTCCGTCGACTGTTTCTGTGTCCGAAAACGCACCGCGATAAATGTGCGTATGTAGATTTCACCGAAATTACATCATACAGATGCCCCGGCAGCGCGTTAACATTAATGGACGTCCACCTTTTGTTGTTTTTATTCGGGTTAATACGAAATCTAGATAGCGGTGCAGCGGCGGCGCGTGCATGCGTCACGTAGAGGCAATTTTTCCCGTTTCGTATTTATTGTGTTCCGAATTGGAATTCAGGTTATCGAGTTCATGGAAACTTCCAGATAAGAGGGGAGATTGTGAAATAATTAACATATTAAAAACGTATGTGTTTAATCTGATCGTCACATGTTATGACAGGAATATCAAGAAGTATACAGCATACAATATGATGTATTTTCCCCTTTGCAATTCCACACTGATTCCACACAGATGCATGCAATTTTAGAGTAAGCATTAAGTATTAAGATGTAGGTACTAGAGAAATATTAAATGAAAAGTTTCTGTGTTATTTAATTTAATACCTTCATCGTGCTTAACTTTATAGAAATGCTCTACAGCTTTACAAGAGAAATAATAAAATATTACGGCAGCAGTCTTCTATAAAAAAAAAACGTAAATGTGTTTATTACAAATATTTGCCTCCCCCCCCCTAAATTTTAGCTTGAGATCCCGACTAGAAATGACCTATTCGTTCTGGACTAGTTACACCAGCGTTTGCAGAGGAGTGATTTAGTCGGTAGGAATCCGACTCAAAACAGTAACTAAAATGATGTCCATGATGGAATTCTCCTCCTCTCACCAAAAAAACAAATTAGTGAAATTCAACATAATTAATAAACTATGTAAAAATTGAAATTAATGATTGAGTAACCAAAGAATTAGCCCGAATATGAATAGTTATGTTTCTATAGTGGAACAAACCATATAAATTTCTGTGAACTCACTGTGAATACAAATGCAAAAAATTAAGCTAATTGATAAAAGCAATTCACCGCCGGCGCTCAATGGTTTAATCCGAAAAATACACACCGCTCACATTGGCCCCTGGCCCTATCGGCAAATGGAAGGAACATGGACAGCATTTAACGTTTGGACAATGGATTCACTAATGAACAACTTTATACGAAACATTTTTCCATTCGCGATCCTCCGCATTGAAATTACTTTTAAAACTTCCGGGGCCCACAAACAAAGAATTTAATGAAAACTCTCAAGTAGTATCATACTATACGATATTTATATTGGTTATAAAGTATTTATGACACGACTCCGCAGTCTGATTGAATAGTAATAGAAAATAATAATAATTTAATAGGTTAAATCTTTCAAATGAAAATTTGTACCAGTAACTAAGAATCAAATAATGAATTCAAGTGTTTAACTTGTTCTAATTAGAAACTACGACTGCAAATTATATAATAGGTTTTCTAAACACATTGTTTCACTTCTTTACCATTTACAATCCTCACTCAAACTGCCAAGGAGCGTAGCTCGAGAGCCAGAAATCTCATATATTTTTACTAAAAATTCAAAAAGCTTTTGACTTAGTATCATGGTTTGTATAATGGAGATTAATCATCAATCCGAATAAATCGCGCCTCCTAATGTCTTTTTATTGTGTTCATAGCTCGCTGTTCAAAATAACCAGTAATAATCACCATCACTTTTTGCAAATATATGGAAATCAATCCCAATACCTCAAAGTGTGTATTAGGAAGAAAGCTCGTCAATTCAGAAGTCGTCTAGCATATGCAAATGAAGGCATATTAACAAAAACAGTTGTTAACATATACAAAATGATATATTCCGCGCCGCTATCTTTTTCCAAAAATATCCAGGTATCTGGAAGATCTGTAAAGGGCTGATCATATAAAACTTTCCTGTATCAATTAACCAACGCATTTTCTTGCGAACAAAAATTTTCCACTAACCCACAACCTTAACATCCTTAATGATATGTGTATCCCTCGAAATCTAATAATTACTTAATATAAATATCATGAAAACGCAATGAATTAATTAATTTCTTCATTTTAAAATGATATTAGCGATCACGGCATTTGAAGAACAACATATAGTTTAAGCATTAGCAATCAAGACGTGTATATGACCGATAAAACCAAGCTGCAATGTTGATAATCATTGTACAGATAATAATTCATTGTCTTGTATAATATTTTTAATGGGTTAGCAACACGTATTTTTTTGTTCTGTAAACAAAAATGTCAACAACACAGGTAAAACCTGTAAATAAATTTCTTAAAGACGCACATAACGTTTGGTATAGCAGCTATGAAGAGCTGTAGTACAGATAAACATGTGTCTGCAGATATCTCTTATATAATACATTTCGTGACGCTGATTAAAAATGAAGGAAATTTTCAAAAATTGTAATGTCTCGGTCCATAGTGTGCCTCCAAAATTGCTAAAGATTTGAACTGAAATGATAAACATAAGCTTTTATTCTTTTTAGGAAGATCTGAAAAGCACCAAATGTGGGTATCTATTGGAAGCCCTTTCCATGGTGCACATCTGAGATTTTCTATAAAAGAGATTAACCACATCACAACGCTTTGATGTCTACACTCAACTTCACCAGAAGTACCCAATGGTTAACTCTGTTGAAAGTAGGTACATATATAACTTAATTTGAAGATTTTTTCTAAAACATTCGACAGAAAATTACGGTATTACAATAGATTGCTCACTGTTGTCTTTCCCGACAAAAATCAAATTGTTTATCAAATATTATGTTCCAACTCATTGCAAGAAGTTGATCAGCAATGGTTTCATTTAGAAATTTCGGTATTATAGACTGCAAACCTACACCACGGTAATTTTTAATTAATTTCCTGTCCCTTGTCTTGAAGATAGGACGAACAAAGCTTTACTTCCTTCTGTCAGGAAAAACAAATTCTTCAATAGATCTTGAACATAAGATATAAATTGGGTTGACTAAAGTAAACACTTCATCGTTCATTATTTTCTTTTAAATGTGAGATAAGTACCCATTTACGATTAATATGCAGCCTGGAGGGTTGTATTTGTTCTTCGGCAAATAGCGTAGGTATCTTAAATCCTTTGCACTTGTAATTATTTTTTTCATGTTCAATCAAGATTAATTTTTTTTGATGGAAATGTTTTCATATAAAAGTAGTTTTGGCATTGAAGTTTTGGGACCAATATTCCTGCAGATAGCTAACCGTTATTGTATTTATATTTAGAATAACTCCTAAAAAGGCCTCAAATTTTGCCACTGTAAGATCTACCCATGTATTCAAAAAACAAATGGTGTATAGACCAAGGACTATTTGTAAATCCAGCAAAAATGGAACTGGTACTTTTCACAAGAAATCAAGGATGTTAAGCTACCAAGCATTCGGGGTAAAGAACTCACTCCGAAAGAAGAAGTCATATGTTTGGGCATTCTTCTAGATAACAAACTGGACTAGAATGCCCATCAGATGAAGAGATCTAAGAAAGTATGCATAGCACTCTGGCAATGCAAACGAGTTGTGGGGAAAACATGGGGACTATCGGAGGGCCATTGTGCGGCATTTGCATCAGTAATATGGTGGCCAAGAACGACTATGGAAACAGCCGTAAGGCTTTTAGACCACGTTAAACGAAGCGCTTTCCTGAGCACGACAGGAGCCATGAGAACAACACCAAAAGGGGCTATGGAAGCCCTGCTGCAGCTGTCATCCTTGGACATATATATCTTTCTTAAAGTAAATCCCTACAACAAGTAAAATCAGCCAAACTCTTAGGAATAGTCATGGATTCTAAAAATACGCAATCTAAAGAAATCTGCCCAAACGACATTTTACTCCTATATTCAATCCCATATATCATATGGAATAATAATGTGGGGGCATTCCTCTATCATGACTGGGGCATTTGCAATACAGAGGAAAGCTTAAAATATTAACAGTCCCATCTTTATTTATTTATGAGTGCCTTTTGTATATTAAGAAGAACATTATCGCATCAAACCGTAATAATAATTTTCATGGCTATGAAACAAGAAGTAGGTATGATTTACGTCTAGAAGCCTGTCAAAATTTAAAAAAATGACGCACGTTTTTTTTTTGTATTCACTTTTATAATGCTTTGCCTAATGAATTGCAACTTTTATCATTAAATTCATTTAAATCTCGCACAAAGAAATCCCTAATAGAAAAGACATGTTACAATTTTGAGGAATTTTTGACTTATGCATATAATATGAGCCGTCAAAACTAAACATCATCAATTCTTGAATATTATATTGGCCATGGCCCAGATCTGTTTACAACAAACCTGTGATAATATTTTTTAGAAAATCTATTCTATCATATACAACATGTCCACATAAGTATGCAACAAATGGGAAACTTTTTTATTATTAATTTCTCAGAAAATTTTCCTCTTTTTTAAAGTTAGTGCTTGATCTTAAACCTACAAAAAAGACATAACAAATGACATTAAATGCTATATTAGAAAGATAATGAACAATTTTTATAACTTTTGCACCTTTAAGCGAATTTTATCAAGTATCCTAAGTTTTGACGTATCTGTATAAATTATAGCAGAGCGATTAACTTTACAATACAGAGCAGAGTTGGTGCTAATATGTGACGATAACTATAAAATTTGCAGAGAAGCTGTTGAAATTTTCAACGGCAGGCACCCCGAAAAGAGAATAAGTTATTCAAAAGTGTCAAGAATTTTAAAGCAATTTAAAAGGACTGGTAAATTTGAATTGCATTTTAAAAAGAACTAAACCAGTGAGAAATGTGGATAATTCGTTAGATATCTTGCAAAGCCTCGTTGAAAATCCTGAAACAATAATAATATAATTGGGAAATAAGTTGAAAGCATTTAAATCAAGATATGTTTAAATTTTGCAAGAACATGATTACGACAATCATTCTATATATTTTGTTTCATGGTACAAGGTGAAATAGAAATTAATAGAACATTTCCTAAGAAGATCCTGTTTACGGATGAAGCTACATTTACTGCAAACGGTGTAGTTATATCATAAAACTGTAGTTGGTGGTCAACAGAAAATCCAGCATTCGGAATTATCTACAAAAATAAATATTCTCAAAAATAAATGTTTGGTCTGGATTTTTGAACCGAAATATGATAGGGTCCTACATATTTTGGCATAATTAAAATTCAGAAAAATATTTAAATATGGAATTGGAAAATTAATTTTATATGTTACCTTTGGCTCCAAGAAATTCTCTTTGGTTTATGTAGGATTGGGCACCTGCACCTGCAAGTGCTCGTGTCGTAATTGAATATTTAAATGAACAATTTAATGAGAAATAGATTGGAAGACATTCAAAATTTCCATGGCCTGCTCGCTCACCTAAACTTAATCTACTTGATTACTTTTTATGGGGGTGGTTAAAAATCAGAGTTTATTCTGAGAGAAGAACAAATTTATGTATTGAGATGGAAGGGGATCACATCGAGTGATTGTTATTAAAGGAATAATATCGTTAAGGTTGTTAATTTTAAAGAAAGTTTCCATTCGGCACATTTTTCGTTACGATGCATTGTTTTCAAGTTATTCGAGACCGTAATGTAAAATGGGACACCCTGTATATGTAATAATTATGGTTCCATTAAATTTGTATTACTGACAAGTATAAACATTATTATGTAGTAGCGCGCAATAAATATTATTATTATTATCTGGGATATTCATCATATTTATCAGGAATGTAATACGAAAACATTTCGAAATTTATTTTTCTTCGTATTTTTAAATTATTAGGTAATTTTCTACGGCGATGTAAAGGACTTTAATAAATTTTATCAGGAATGTATTTATATTATAAATATAATTACAAACTTTAAATTTTTGATCATAGTTATATATCATCTGACATATCCTAGCTATCATCTGTCATTTGTTATCTGCTATCTGTTCTATCTGCAATCTACCATAAACACAACACCTAAATGTAATTTTCAAATATGATCTTTTGATATTGAATGAGACATGATTATCGCCTTACATTCTTAATCGTGGTTTGGATAAAATAATATTGTTTGGTATATACAACTTACCCAATGTCGATTGGAAAGATGTTAATATGAATGATATTCCCCTTGGTATCAAAAAGAAAGCATTAGAACTAGAAGGACTTACTCCTTTCCTAAATATAAGTTAATATAATAATATTAGCAACGCCAATGATAATAGTCTCCTAGATTTATATTTTTTAACAACTAATACGGTAACAGTAACCATATCTGATGACTTCATATTTACAGTTGCTCTTTAGCATCCTCTTCTATCTTATGAAATATACTTGCAGAATATGTATAATCTAGAAATTCAACTAGAATACATACATATTAGACTTTAATAAAACTGAATACGATGGATTAAATTATTTGTTTAATTCAGAAATTTAATGTTGTTAATGGATGTCAATGAAGCTGTAAACACATTTTATAATATTTTGTATACCGCAATAGGCTTATTTGTGCCAAAAGACAGGATAAAGTCATTGCCTTTTTCTGCAATCGCTAAAATTCTTGAACATATCTGTAAAAAATTAATGAATGTAGTAGAACCAATATGAGTCGCAGCATGGTTTTATACAAGAGAGTTACAAATTTGCTTATTTTCCAGCATTATGTTTGTAATTCCTACAGTAATAGTGAATCTTCTGATGCTATCTATGCCGATCTTGCAAAGGCATTCGATAGAGTTAATCATGATGCCCTTTCATTGAAGTTAAATAATATAGGATTATTGTTAATGTAAGAAGCTTCTACTTTGTTATACATATCAACCAGGTGGTGGATAGGAGAAATCTGCCAGTAGCTGACATTGGGTTGAGCAGGTTAGTTCCCCCCACATAACGTAGCGAGCCTTCTGTGCGTATCGGGTACTGCGCACAGCGACCGGTTATTTCCTCATGGGAACAATAATGGACCTAAAAATAAAAGCGAAACCTGTCGAGCGACAACACACCCCCGGGACTTCACAAGAGATCGGCACAAACCCGAGAGGGGGAGAAGGGCTTCCGTCAAAGAGGACCTTCAGTGACATCCTGAAGGGAATAGCACCCGCTATAATACTAAAGGAATTACAAGAGACGAGCATAAATGCAGAGGAAGCCGAGGCCATTAAAGCCTCGATAATCCAAAGTATTGATGCTAGGGTGAAAGGATAACACTCACCGAAATTTCAGGAATGTACCCACAAAAGGGGATTCCTGAGATTAGTATGCCCAGACCTTCCAACTAGGATATGTTTCGAGACCATGGCCAAGGAGAAGAATTTCCTAAGAAAAGAAAAGGAACTTCAAATCATTGGAACCCAGGAGAGTGCTCTCATGGGCTCCAGGACCACCAATAGAGGCGACCACCTACTTTAACAGAATATCAGTGTGGAAAAACATGAGCAGTGATACCTAAAGAGTAGTAAAGGAAAGGGCAGACCCCTAGTGAACTCAGTACATCAAGGTCTCTTGAGAAAAAGTGAGCGAAAGGAAGAAGCTGCACTTCGGTCTAACATCCTCAGGGCGTTGGCGGCAAAGGCCGTCGCCCAGAGCAACGTACTTTCACGCGATGTTCGAAACGTCGAAGGGTAAATAATGTTCAAATTACTTCAAATTAATATACACCACTGTAGGGCATATATCCAAAGAGATAATATTGACGTTGCACTTGTACAAAAACCATAGCTCCACAAAGGAATAGTAAAAGGGTTAAACATACAGGGCAGGCGACTGATTGTGACCGAACCTATGTGTAACCCACGTACATGTATAATAGTAAAACATGAACTGAATTTAATGCCATTATGGGATATATGGTGCAGAGACCTAGTGGCAGCATGATTGGAAGTAGTGGAAAGGAGAACGCGTAGGTAGTTTATACTTGGATCCAATTACCTTCCCTACGACCAACCAAGATCACCGCCGTGATTCAGTATTTAAATTGTTTTTATATCATTCAGTCTATATCTTTGTTTCATTTTTAGATTTTTTTTCGGTGTTTCCATAACATTCATCTAATGTCAAAATCATGTCAGTTGGTTCATTAAACATGTAATTCTCCACTTTGATCACGAAGAGCTAACAAAAAATTAACTAACGAAAAATTTTTGTTTAAACGACATAGGCAAGTGGGCAGCTCAATTCAGATTTTTCCGAGGATTTTTGATTTTTTTGTTTGTTACGATTGAAATCAGAGACTTAAATTTTTACTTTTAACTCAAAAATGGTCACTGCCATCATCAAAATTTTTAAAGAATGTCAAAAGTTTCTAAAAATAGTAGAATGTGCGTTTTTAAATTTAGGGATTATATTTGGGTTTCTAGGAAGGCAGTATATGAATAATATGTGGAAGTTGAAAATAATAAGAATCGAAGTCGTTCTTGAATGGAGATATCTAGGGTTGTATCATTGATGAGTTGGTTGGAAGGATTATGTAAATGATTTAGAGGCTGCCGGAGTTTTGTTAGGGTACGAAGGGATGCTCGCTCGCTAACTTGAATATTACGGGAGGTTGGGTTGCTGGGATTGGGAAAGAGGACACAACCATAGTCCAGTAAAGGGCGACAAATCATTTTATATATTTTTATTGCTGTTTGAGTGGTAATCCCATTATTTTTATAATTAGAATTAGGAGCTGTAATATTTGTGGATTAATTTTAATGCGCTATTTTGCAAACCAATGCTGAAGCTCTTGGAGGAATTGAAGAAATTGCAAATTGCAGAAGATATTGATATATTATTTGGATGGATTGAAGTAGAGATGATCAGGATTATAGACGACGAAGCTAAAAATATTGTATAATAGAGGTAGAAGAGGAGAGCCTTGGGGAAGTACTTCCTCAGGAGTAAAAAAAGAAAAGAAAGAGTTGTGGATCTATTAGAAAGGGATCTATTAGAAAGGAATTGTTTAAATATAAAAATGATGTAAGGAGGGATTTTAGTGACACTTATATAATAAGCCTTGATGCGAGACAGAGTCGAAAGCTTTCTGAACATCTAGAAATAAAGCTGCAGAAGCTTTACCTTCAACGTGAGCATGGTACTTTTTTCTAATTTGCATTAACTTGATAATGATCTTAATACGTCGAAACAAAAGTCTTGAATTTTTGTTTGTATATCTGTAACAAATACATAACAATTAATAATTTGTGGTAAAAAAAAAACATTATTCTGTGAGGTAATGTGTATTGCCACCTAATAACGGTCGCCACCATCCTAATGCTACCTAATTAAGTTCTAAAACAATTAAACCTATGGTATAGTTGTTAGGTTCAGTTATGTTGAGTACAAATTTTAAATCAAAGTAAATTACTTTTAAAACCATGGAATATATGTTCAATACAGTAGAACATTTCTTGACTTGAAATAGAAACATTTTCCTACGACAAAATTAAAAAAGATCTGTCCATAACAAAGTCGGAAATTAGACTAATATGATATTTAAAATTCGTATTTTTATGATTATCTGAAGATATTTTGAATGTATTTGAATTTAATCAAATTCTATGCGCTCTTTCGAAAATCTTTTCTTAAATTAAAGTATGATTTCTCTCATTGTACTTGACGTCTGTTTAATTTATTAAAGATTGCAAACAATAATATATTATGCATTTAAATATTGAGTTGATGAGGTGGATATTTGATAAAGCCATATAATACATTGAAATAAACAATACATTTGGTAGTTATTTTAATTTTGTTTGAAATAATTTAAAAAAATATAGTGGATTAATTTAATGTAACATAATTATGTTACTCTTTGCTTTTCAATGTGTTTACTATTATTTTGGACTCTTTTATTGAAAATGTTGAGAAAAAAACTTTTTTTTTAATCCAGCTTCCCTGAGAGAGAGAGACAAACATCTTTATTGATAATTGAATACATTCGTTATGTACAATATAATCATAATTGATTTTTATTACGGCTATCGACCCATGGTCTTTCTGCCAGTCTTTGTAATTTGATGTTGTTAGTTGTCCGTTGGTGATTATGTTGATGAAGATGTGGATGAATCATGAAAAGATGTTATGAATTCGAAAATTGATGTAGGATGTTTGGTTTTGGGTGGGTGTAAAGGATTGCAAGGTAAACATAGGTGCTTGAGGATGTCTTGGATATCAGGGTTAGTGGCAAATTTTATAGCAAGGTGTTCCAGTCGGTTTTCAATGAGGATTAATTGGGTTTTTTGGTACAGCAGTGTGTTGGAGGGATTGTGTAGAGGGTTATTGGGATGCCTTAGTTTAGTTAGGATTCGCAGGGCCGATCGCTCACTCACCTGCAAGTTTCTCAGAACAGGAGGGCGGGGATTTAGGAAAAGGATTGCTGCATAGTCTAACAGAGGTCGACATATCATTTTGTAGATATTTACTGCAGTTTTTGTGGAAATCCCTTGATTTTTGAAAGTAAGGTGTCTGAAATGTCGAGCTCTGTTTTTGATTTTCATTTTAAGGGTTTGAGAATGGTGTTTGAAAAACAGTTTAGGATCAAAGGTAATTCCAAGATACTTGCAGGTTGCGAATGGTCAAATATATGTATTATTTATGTTAATACCAAATGGAGATGTGGATGCACGATGGAAGGGAATGAAAAGGTGGGATTTATTGGGATTGATGGTTATTCTCCATTTGGCAAACCAGTGTTGCAGAGTGTCGATTAGTCCTTGCAATGTACTAAGGGCTTTAAGAATTGTGTTGTTGTGTGCAATTATTGCTGTATCATCAGCAAACAGAAGACAATATGCTGTGGGATTGAAGTAATTGGGATTAGGATTGTATATGTCATGGACAAAGATGTTATAGAGGAGTGGGGATAGAGGGGACCCTTGTGGAATACCTTGTTGTGGTATGAATGGACGGGAGAGGGAACTAGCTTCCCTGATTTTGGCGATTAATCTTTTTAATATATTTTGTTGTAATATTTTTATATATAGATAATTAGAATACTTCAAGGTTTTAATGATTTGTTCAAGTATATTTCATTTTACATTCGAAGGTATTTAATTACTTCGTGAATATTTGTAATTGATTTGTGCTTAAATTTGTTCATTGAAATATCTCTATTTAGGATTAATTATGTATTAAATATCAAGTGTTACTCGATCTACGACAAGCCAAAAACAAAACAAAGATCGGTTAAGTACTAATGACATTTTTATATTCATAACGACAACAAATTGAGTTTGAGTTCAATTCAAATAAAAGCAATTACTTCCCAACCATTAATCTTGAAACTAATCCCTTCATCCCTCCTTACAAATCCCCGGCCGTGTTATTAGGCCGTACCTTCTTCCAGGTGTTGATTGAAAAGCGTGGGCGGATAAATCACGTCCAGATTATGCACGTCAATCCTCGAAGGCCAAAATTATGAAATACGGTCACGTCTCCTCATCCACTTTGGCGAGGGCAACATTATTCCGCTGCACGCATTAAAGAGAAATAAGGGGATGCGCCCTTAAAAAAAAATGAATAAATTCCCATGCATGGAGAAAAATAAATCGAAAATTCCTCCGTGTAAATGTAAATAAATAAATTTCCATGATGTAAAAATGTGGAAGGGCTGGAAACGCACGCTTTCTTTTTTATTCTTTTCCTTGATGTTCGTGTATTGTGTAATAATAAATCGAAGGGAAGTTTTATTTTCTTGTTTTTCCTTCGTTTTCGTGAATACGTTTAGACGGGCTGTTATGCCGCATTAAATGCGCCACTGTTGTTCTTGTCGTTCTTGTCGCTTTGTGTCGCTTAAGCACGCGAGGGGCGCATTTAAATCAGTTTTATCGTCCGTTGCCCGCGAATCGGTAATTTGTAAAATGTACGTAAAAACAATGTCTGCGTATGTTATCTGGATCGGCGGTTTGCTTTATTGCCGGATTTTGTATCGAATGTCAACATGTTGGCACGCAATTTTCTAATTATTACAGGAAGGGAACTTATATCCCCAGTTAAGAAGGGGGTTGATAACAATGTAAAAGTGGTAGTTGGTATAGTTAAGCGATGTGTAATTTATTATTCGTCTGCATTTATATGTGTTTAGGTCAAACAGGTGGTCGGTAAAATTAGCTTTGTTAAAATAAGTTATATTCTTTTATGTTTTTAATTTCTTTCTATTTTGAAATATACATACTTTATATGATTTAATGAAAAAGTTATTTACTTAAAAATTCATAGGAATTGACACAGTTTACCCTTATGAACATTCCATATTTATATTGATTTATAAATTTAATTTTTTACCGACAGAAACAGTTTATAATTGCCAAGAGCATTTGGGAATTGCTGGAAGCTCGGAGATAAAGAATGTTTGTTCTCATAAGCAAACCTAATTTACACATATTACATCTCTAAGGAATTTTCTTACCACAAGTTTATTAAATGCTAGGAAATTAATTAAACAAATTTATGCGGGTTTAGAATATTTTAGATATTTAAAAAAAACAATTAAACATTAAACCAAAAGCTACTTTGATTATTATTGTTTGAAATATGTTTTATTTTCTTTAAAGTCATTTAAATGGTCGCCGCCATCTTCATATTTACAAAATAAATTCCTTTTTAAAGTGTTTAATCAGAAATAATATTTAGCTATTTACAGTGAAGGTAGATCAACGAAAAAATATATAATAATAATAATTAAGTGTTTTTATTAATTAAAAAAATGATTACAAACAAAGATTACATCTATATAAGATTAGATTATCTGCTCTTCTACTTAACCTACTACATTAATAATTCAAATTAATGGTATAATTTTTAAATAGAAGTTAAAATATAATAATTTTCACAGTTAATTTTACTTAAATATATTATTATTTTGTAATAAGATATTAATTTTAATCAATTTTTCTAATTATTAGTAAAATTACTATTTAAAAAGTAATTTATGTATCACCATGACAACCATATATTAACAGTTTAAAGAATATAAATAATACTTTTCTTTTAGATTATTCTTTTTTACAACGTAAAATCAATAAAATTCGCTTGTAAAATATACCGGAATGTCACGTTCCGGGGTCAATTTTCTTTATAATGAACGGATTGAAGTAAGTGAGAATCCCGCCATCAAAAAGTTGCCCAAGTTTTTCGTTTTCTGGGCTAAAATGGTCGACACTAATGGCGTCTTTGCTCTTTCTATTTTCCGTTTTTTACAAGCGCGCACCTCCAACCCAAATTACTTATGTAATACTTTTCCTCCTCGATAAATCTGGTGAATAAGTTTCGTTGGTATTTTACGGTGCGCTTTACAGTATATATTTTGCTATAACTTCTCAACTCGGGTTGTTTAATGGAGTTTTTGTTTACAGTGTGAAACAAATAACATTTACTATGATAATACGGCATTATGCAAAATACGATGGGGATCTTTCAAAGTAATCAGATCTTCGGGACTCGTATCCGAAAAAGAATATAGATGAGAAACTTTTCAAAAACTTACACAACGTGATTACGTATAGGTAAATAAATTAGTTATTGAGAAGATTAATAAAATACAAATTATTGGTTTAACAAGCATGTATAATAACAACAAAGTGTATTTTATTAATGTTCCTGATTCAAAATGTGTCACAAAGTAATGGCCTAAATTATTATGCAAAATACATATTGAAACGAACTAGTTTCCTGATTAAACTTATGGAAAATAATGAATACTAATAAGAAAATTACATGTGTAATTATAGTCTGTAATATAGTTTATATATATTACATATATAATATATATTACAGCATTATACAACAGGAAGGGTTTGAGTGTATATTTGAAGATTGCGGAGTGAACACATACACCACGATAATTGTCAACCATTTGACGATCACCCGCTTTATAAATAGCAATATAGCTGATCTTCCATATTGAAGGAAGTGTGCCAATATTTAAGGACATAATATTTAATATTTAAGGAATAAATGAATAATGGCGTACATAACGAGAAAACACAGTTAATAAAAAAATTGTTAGGAATTCCATCAGGGCCCGAAGTATTGTTTAGTTTTAAACTAATTATCAAATCGAATAATTCCGATTTAGATACAGACAGTTTACTATCATTGACCTCACCAGAATTTGGTGAATATTGAAATGGTAACTATGGATTCTTAATGACATTGACATAAACGGTTTTAAAATATTCTCAAAATTTATTGGCAACTATCATAGCCGTTGCAAACCTCAACCCCGTCATATTTCATAATTGAAGGAATTGTTTCATTATTATAATAGTTGCAAACGTGTGACCAGAAATAATTTACATTGGAAATTAATTTTGTATTAATATCATGGAGAAATTGATAATACTGTGAAATACTAAGTTGTTTGCATCTGCTGCAAAGAATTGAAAAATGGTAGTAATCATCTAAGGATCCACTATTTGTCTTGAGACCAATTAATTTCTTTAACTCATTATTCATCCACTTCGGGTAGGTGTCAACTCGATTAGTAATGTATTTAAAGGGAACATAAAGTTCAATGTCAAGGTATAAGATTTCGTAAAATTCAGAGACAATTGTATCAAAATCCTCATTAGAAAGAATAAAATGCCAATTAATTGAATTCAAGTAACAGTTTAAGGCAAGATAATCTGCGCGATGAAATAAATGAACCTTTTTTGGCAACAACTCAATTGGTATTAACCAAGATTTCGTATGCACAATGATGTATAGATTCATTTAGTAACCCTTTACAAGTAGTTACTTGTATATCTTTTATGTTTGACAGCATTAAATCTAAAACCACGCCCCGAGATTTGGGTAAATTATTAATTTGTTTCAGATTTACAAAGTCAGTCAATACAACAATTAAAGTTTTTGATTTTAGATCCATAGAAGTCGATAAATTTTTACGTTTCCGTTATTCCACACAATGTTATAATGCAAATTATAGACACCACAAACTAAAAATTCGCTGGCACTAAAACCGTCATGGAGCTCTTCCAGACTGACACAGTGATCAATGTAATTTTCAAGAGGGGCATTTGGAAGAATATAAACTCAACCAATTATATATTCACACTTATTTATTCGTACATTAATAAATATATGCTCAATTTCATTGTTATGAATCAATAAATGACTCCGGAAACATTTCTTCATGGCTATCATGACACCACCCCCCTAATTTTACCAACCACAACCACTGTACGATTAGTACGATATATATTATAATTTTTTAATTGTAACTGACTATTTGTAATATTATCGTAGAGCCAAGTTTCCGTAATAATTATTACATCATAAAAGCAACGATTAATAGCTAACATTAAATCAATTAACTTAAACCGTATTCCACCGCAATCGTTAGTTGTTATATATGGAGAGTCATGTTTATATCTTATAACTAAGTTAATTTCGCCATGATTTCTTCTCCTGTATATTTTAGATTTTAGACGCTTGTAATGATCCTGCTGCTTCTGAGTACGATCAGCACGGAAATGATTCTTCATATTATGATCCTTAGAGTTGTTCTTCAGTTTTGCGGTCATTCAAGTCGATTACCCTGATGTTCTCAATGTTTTTTGGTGTAACTGTCTCATTGGGCCTTCCTAACCATATACATCATTTGTGCTCGTACGGTTACGATGAAAGTCACCAAACCAATATAAGATGGTTAAGTTCGGTGGGGCAAATGTGCCATCAAATTTGTCAAGCCATGCTTTTGCTTCAACATTGTTTTTTTTCTAATTAGGAAGGAAGTTTAATCAAAATATTTACATGTTACAACAGTCAATATAAATTCATACTTAAAAAGCTAGAATTTGTACACGAGTCAAGAAAGTGAAATTTTAACAGCATCTAAATTTAATATGATAATCTATAGGAATTATAAGGATTTTAACTTTGGTGCGCTGTCTATATGTCGGCATAAGTGTTTTGAGTCCGTTTAAAGTTACAGTTACAGAAGTGAGGGGAAAGTGAAAATATTTTTAAAAGAGAGTGGAATTAGATATTTAATTTTTTAAGAATAACTATGTGAAGATATATGTTAATTTCTAAAGTTTCTAACAAATTCAGTTTTTCTCCATAGACGGGACAATCCTTAAAACCAAAAAAAGGTTTATTGACACACGCACAAGACCACATAAATAAAATGGTACTTTAAGTCAATCGCTTCTTACTACTAATACTGAATACTACTAATTAAACCTTTGAGTTGTTTTAAAAACTAATTATTAAAAGCAAGTCACATGTTTTAAGAAAATTAAGTGAAGTTTGTAACATATGTTCTAATATTTTTAATATATCTTTAAAGTAATCTGAATATTTCACTTAAAATTTCAGATTAAATCTTGCTAGTTCATTGTTTCTCACACACAGACAGGAAATAGGTTTCGTTCAATGTTAAATCATAATAACGTTATATTATATCTCAAAACCAATGGAGCTTTTATTTCTTCAGAAGAGCTAACAAGACCAAAATTTGTATCGAACGAAACAAATGCAGAATATTCTATACAACCATTAAAATAATATTTAAAGATAAGAAAAAACTAATTGAAAACCAAGCTATAAAATTAAGAAAATTTTGGACAAACATGATATTCAAATTGTATTCAACACATAGAAAACTAAAATCAATTCCATTTAACGCCAAACAAAAATATACTAAAATGAAAAGTCTGGTTTTTAGAAGCTTAAATATAGATCGTGTAAGAAGATTTATATTGGTTAGTCTAAATAAATGGATATTCGATTGAAAGAACACATGAGCCTCTTTTATAATAATAAGACAAATCAGTCACGCCCTATATTTTAATCTGCTAGAGATTCTACAATTTGCCGAAAAAGGTCCGAAACTAGACTTACTTGAATCCTTAGAAATTTATAAAGCGAAACGTAATCAAGAAAACCCATTACTTAACGAACAGACTGATTTAATATATTCATCCAAGTTTATTTTATATTTTACTGTATATTTAATAATAACCTTGTAAAGGCCAAAACTATACAGTTTTATTTATCATTTGATAAACTTCTAAAAACAATTTTAATTAAAGCAACACTTTCACAGACAAACAAAAAATTAGAATACTAATGTTTTTGTATTGCATTTAAAATCTAAAATAGAAATGAAAAATAAATATAAAGAACTAAAACAATTGGTAATTTACATAAATTAGAGAGATAATAACGTAATGCTCCACAATCCATCTAACAATTTACTATTCCAAATTACCTCAATTAAATAAGGGATAGGCCACTAACACATCTCTCCACATCCTAACGCACCTTTGTATCATAACATCCAAACATTCTGAAACCACTATCCACGAATTCATCTCATACTTTCATTCAACTCAAGACTAGACAGGAAAGAAGACAGACATAACCCTTAGCTGCACCACTTCAATTTTGTAACATAACTGCACACGGGGTCTTCCAGGACCCCAAGTTGAAAAATTGCTTTAAAAGTTCTTCTATCCTCTATATAGGACTACAGAACTGTACAAAAGTGTTAATTGGTACATTATGGATTAGAAAAATCAGCCATACTAGAGAGTTAACTCTTTTCCCTCGAGGATTGAGAAAATAAGTTAGGAAAATTCTTAAAATATATTTTTCCTTTAAAATTCATAAAACTTCTATTTAGTTATAAAACTTAAATTATAGGTAATGGTGTATTTTATACTATATTTCAAAAAAATAAATACAGTACAAGGACTTATTTCAAAAAATATTCTTGCAAAAAACTACAGTCAAATATATAAAAAGATTTTTCCATGTAAAAAATGCATATTTTTTAATAAAAAAATAAATGCCACATGAATGGAAACATAAATAATTAAAAAGTACTTTTAAGAAACGATGGGGTCCCACAGGACCCCCAGGTGCAGCTAAGGGTTAAAGACCTATCGTCGATAGTCAAGAAGAGATGAACGAAGAAACATTATAATTGTTATGTCGTATTATTGTAAAATTATTTTCAATAAAGATGTTTTCTCTCTCTAACATAATGCGCATGATGTCAATTGATTAAGGGTTATTTCCTAATTTATCTATGATTAATAAACAGGTTGGATACAGTTCTAGCTTTTTTCTTATCTGCTACGTCCGCTATAGTTAGTTTTAGGCTCACGTATCTTCTAAAATCAAAGCAAATTCATACAAATATCCATACTAAAGGTAATCTTTAATTATTTTATAAATTATAGTTTTAGTAATTACTTTGCTTGTGGTAATCCTCAAAACATTATTCCCACACATAGAGGAAATTTGCAATATTATCATATAAACAAATATCGCATTTTTTGTAAACTCTTTATTCTAAAATTTCAACTGTTTCTGGTTAAATAAAGTAACCCCTTTGAGTTAATTTTCAAATTAATTATTAAAAATTTTTGTTTAGAAACTTAATTTAACTATTTAAAATGTGTTATAGCAAAGGCCAAACTAAAACATAATAAGTGTATAATAATACATTTTTTTCAATACTTCCAACGTTTATAAATTATCTTTTTAAGTTTTTAACCATTTTCATCAGATTTTTTTTTTTTTTGGTAAACTAAAATAATTTTTAACCAAAGTATATTGCTTTTTAAAGTTTTCAATGCTTTTTTTAATTTTTTTTATTTAGTTTAAGAGCATAAATGTGATGTTTTAGTTTTTAAATATTTTCAAATCAAAATTTTAATTGAAAAATATCAGTCTTTGGATCCTAGAGATTTGAACTTAAACTGTAAACATAAGTTTTCCCTTTTGGAGTAATTTCACCCACAGAAATTGGATATTTATCTAAAGCCCTTTTCTGTTTCTTTGTATTTTTCTGTACAATATAAAATAAAATTTGAACATAATATAAATATAATCAGCTTTTATTACACTTAGTGTTTTCAAGACAAAAAAGATTTTTTTTAAATTTTGAACAGAGATCATATTATTCTAGATATGTATAACTTAAGGCAACTTCGAAAAACTCCGTTCTGCCGTGGTCACAGATACAGGAATTGTTAATGTTATTTTAATAATTCCAGTGATATTGGGAAGCATTTGCTCTAGGTTGTTAGTTAAAATAAATTCTAGGCCGCCTATTGGTGTTGTGTTCGCTGGTATAAGATTGACCAATATTTTGATTTCCCCATGTAAATCCATTGCGTCAATATCTGATCCAGATGAATCTTTCGGTACTTCTTCTAATTTTCTACAGGCAGACAACAGGTTATTAACGCTCATTTATTTTATACTGTCAAAGTTGTAAAGAAATCCAAAATAATTATTGTGTGTTCTTAATTATTCAAAACGTTCGTTCAATGACATTATGACCTGATTTATGACTACATTAAAAAATTCAATCCGAAATTTCGTTTCTGGATCAATTATTGATTGATCTTCAATTTCATAAGAAAAAAGCGTTTTGACTCGACGTCTTCAAATATGTAGTGCTTGTGGGAAAGACATTTCTTCTGGAGTCATATCTAACTCTTCTGCCAGTTGCCTTGCTGTCACTTGAGGTGCAGAAAAGCCGGTTTTTGTATAATTTTGGAAATATTCCTTGGTTTTGTCCAAACATTGAATCGCAGTATCTAATTTTATTTTTATTTGTTGAAATATTTTGCTAATGACATTTATTTGTGACAAAAGGTCATGGCATATCACTAACGTTGTCAAAAACTTAAAAGTCCTTATTTTTTGGGCTAAGGAGGATGCTTCCGTTCGCGCTTTGGGGTCGTTAGCAGATTCGGATACTTCTACTAAAGCATCATAAATGGCAACCACCTTGAAAAGGAACAGCTTTGACGCTCTCCAGTCTACACTCCCATTTTGTTTCGGAAATGGCTTTAACACTTAATTTCGTAGCGTGTTGTTTTAAAATTACCCACCTCTGTGTTGACGCTCCAAAGAAAACAAAAGTTCCAAATAAACTAATTGCTTCAACTGATGATTTAGCAATATCGCCTAGCAATAAATTTAAGCTATGTCAACTGCAAAGCACAAAATGGCTTTTGAATTGATGTCCAAAATTCTTCTTTGTACTCCACAGTGACAACCACGCATATTCGCTCCATTGTCGTAGCCTTGACCACGGCAATTTTTTATATCTATGTATTTCTAGTTCCCTAAGTATGCTTAAATAAACTTCAGCCAAATTTTCCCCAGTAATGTGAAAAAAGCCTACAAAATGCTTTATTACTCTGGGCGATGACGATTTTATGTCCACAATACGAAGTATTATTGTCATTTTTTTCTGATGGCTTATATCAGGAGTAAAATCAAGAATAATCGAAAAATATTTTACCTGCTGAATTTATTTAGTTATTGAACTCAGAACATGAGAGCCCATTAGATCAATAATTTTATTCAGAATACGTTTGCTCTTATAATTGTCATTTATTTCTTTACTTTGTATCCTTCTTAGGTGTTCTTCTAGAACTGGGTCATACTCCTCAAGAAGTTGAATTAAGCCCAGAAAATTCCCATTATTGGGATCAAATAAGCGACCAACGCTTCTTCGAAAAGCGAGATTTCTTTCTCCCAAAAACTTGCAAACGTAAACAATTCGTTTTAAGGCATTATTCTAATGACTTCTTTCACAATCAATAATAAGCTGTGCCTCTTTGTTTATTGTTACTTTTAAGCCTTAACTGTAGTTACAGCCTATTCATATGCAACGGAGATGATTCATGTTCCTGCAAAATTTTCGTAATATGGTTCCAGTCGTTGCTCCCTTCCGTGGCCAATTTAAAAGAAGAAATTTTGAATAATTTACATGAAAACAAAACACGACATCTTTTGCTTTGGAAGATACTAACCAGTCACGATTCACAGTTTCGTTATTGGATAGTTTGCATTGGTAAAAGCTGTCTGAAAATGGCGCCTAATTTTATTTTTAGAGTAATCGTAGTCCTTAACTCTAAAAGGTCCATTTTCAATTATGTTCAGACGAACGTTGTCTGTTATTGTTGGCCACATTGTGGGATCTTTCAAGTCGATAGATAAATTGTGTGGCGGTGACAATTGAGTTTCGTCAATTAGTTAGTGTCATTAGAGTCTTATGATAAACTTTGCAAACTCTCTGATTGTTGTAAATTTGCAAAATTTTGATGGCAACTTGCAGTTGATGTTGACGGTAATTCGTCGAATTCGGATTTCTTCTCCAAAAAACACAGTGTCGTGTCGGATTTTTGTTTCTGCTTTCTTTTAGATGCTCCCGATTCTTGGTTTGAACGAAATCGTTTTCGAGAAGACATTTGTTATGCTTGCTGTAAAAAAAATTTATTCATCCAATCGCATACCTTTGCCTCTAATACATAAGTTAAATAGATAGCAATAAAATTAACGTCAAATTTTAAATCAATTTATTAATTTGTACCTACATTCATAAATCTCATGTTTATATTTTAAACTCTTTTTTTGATGTGATGGATTCTATTATTAGGGACTATGACTATGCCATTATTATGGGCGAATTTAATATAGCTGAATATCAGTTCCCAAAATTATATTAACACAAAGTCTGTTATTGCGTTGAATACTTTCTTACAGTTTCATGACTTCAAACAATTGAACTCAATCACGAATTATCTGACCAGATTATTGGATCTAATTATTATATTATATTATTATATCTCCAATAACTTAAATTGTGATATTTAAAGAGACCCTGAATCGCTTGTACTAGAGGATAACTACTACCCATCAGTAAAATTTTATCTTGCTTTCGAATCATGTGAAGCTTCTGAAAAATACTCATAGTTTTGAGAAAAAATGCTGGACAAACAGGCAAGAATAGCAATAAAGAAACTAAGATGACCATCCCGAGTCTGCTTGCATACATACATACGTTTCGGATTTCTAGTTAATATAGGTATAACTTTAAAAAAGCGAATCTCGCTTATATAATGACTTATCAAATATAAATTGGGATAACTTATATAAAACAAATGATGAAAATTGAAATTGAGTAATCTCAAGAAAAATGTTCCTTCGTGGTTTTATCTGGAACTGATTCGTGATATCAAACGGAAAAATAATCTTCAAGCTAAATATTTACGAACAGAAAAGTGAAATTGATCAGAGGGAATACCAAGTCTTGCGCAGATTCATTAAGAACAATATAAAAATAAAGCGCCGCAACTTTATTTTCTCTAAAATATGTGAAGGTATTTTAAGCAAACAGATATATTTTAATGTACAGCACTTAATTTCCATAAATCAATGGTTTTATGTCCGATCTACAACAACCAATTTGATCATTATCACCCAGACATTCTCCGAGAATCTGGTTATGCAGTGTGACCTAATCAAAAATTAGTTTCCATGCTTAAGGACCTCAATATTGTTTCCAATATCATAAGTGTTATTGAGTCATATTTAAGAGAACGTACACAAATTGTGGAGTATAGGGGCGTTCAATTTTTTCCCTGTGAGGCAGTTGCTGGTATACCCCAAGGATTCAACCTAGGACTGCTGATGTTTTTGATTTTTTATTAATAATGTCTGTTCTACAATTTCCTTAGACATTTTACTATACGCAGATGACATGAAACTATACAGAAAAATTAACAATGAGTACGACTGCCAACTTCTCCAGGAAGACGTGAATAAATTACATTGTTAGTGTTCTGTATTGTGTTACCCTGTCATTGGATGTTTGCCTGTTGTATAATAAAGGCTATTATTATTATTATTATTTTAATTATTATTAACTATGCACATGTTGGGAAGTTTGAAACCGACTATAGATTTAGTAGTAACGAATTATTAACATCAGTTTGTTCATTTAATAAAATAAAGGTGGTCGGCGTAAGTGGACGTTGTTTTCTTCTGATATAAACTTTCCTTGTGTATCCGTGTTTGATCTTCTATGCTTCGGCCTGTTTGTCCAATGTATACATTTGGGATCATCACACTTTAACAAGTAGACGCCAAAGTTTTCATATTTTACATATTTGTCTTTCGCATTATTGATTAATTAATGGATTGTATTATTACCTCTTAAACCTCGTAATTTATTTTTAATTTGCGGGAATAAAAATAATTAATTAGGTGTCAAATCAAGACTAAACCGTGGATGACTGATAAATCTCTTGTTTAAGTCGATGTGTAAGAGATCTTATTTTCCTTGTGGAAAATTATGCTTATTTGCCGGTTGGATTCTCATACTTTACAGAAGACTTTCAATTATTGCATTAATCATACATGTCCGGTTTTTTTTTCGAAAACAAAAACAGGCAACCATTTGATTCGAAGTCTCATCTTGAATGACCCATACAGGTGACTGCTGTTAATTTTGGGCCCATGCACGAAATCGTATTTTTAAGCATTTCTATCGACCAATCGCCTTTTAAGCGTATGTTAAATTCTATGGAATTCAACGCGAATAAATATTTTTGATAGCTAAATGTTTACTTAATATTGAATTATGCCAGTCCCGCAAAATGCGAATGGAAATCAAAACGTTCTCAGTAACTCTACTGATAAATAGTCGAACTTTACATTAGAGGCGTCAGTTGTCAGATGGCAGCACTTGGATCGCCCATTCCCGAAATATTAAAGGTAGTCCTCGTACATTTAGTATTGGTCCTAATTTCATACTAATGCAAACTGCTATTTTAGAAAGTTTTAACTATTCGTATCACTAATTTCAATTTAATATTTTTCGTTTATCATATGATCAAATATAATGATTGGCGGTTAGGTCGATAACATAAATATACATCTTGGCAGAAAATTACTTCCATTAAGAAAACAATTCCGCACATAAATCAAATAACAATTATCTGCGGATTTTCAAGGAACAATCTTTAATTAATTACTGTGACGTTCCGCAGCGGCCAAGAAAGCCAGTAGCTTAAATTTATGTGTACGCAAGCATTCGCAGTCGTGTGTATTGTTTCGGGCTGTTATGAAAACAAATCGATTATAAATAGTGTGTTGCCGGGGCGAATAATTTAAGGGATAGAATGCCGGCGAGATGCCATTGATCACCGCTATGCCGTCGTGTTAATTAATTCATCGATAATTTATATTTATTATACGCGCTGTAATTGGGGACGGCCCTATCAATTTCATTAAACCGCGCACCGTTTCGCTTTTAAAGGAACGGTATCGGCCGCCCTCCACGTCGCCCCACAATATAGCGCATCGACCTTATTTATTACCCCCCTCGGTGTACGCGTGGGCGTAAATTGATTATTACCATGTATTAATGCCGCATGGAAATTGTTATATATGCAAATTTAAGACTGGCCGTTGGACTTGCTGTCGCATAACATCATAATATCGTGATGGATGAAATTAATGAAAATATTGTTCATGTTCTATAAGAATTAAGAAACAGGTCTAAATAACGATTGTAATACTAATATTTAGATTAAACATTGTTCATTAAGATTGGATTATTTTAATAGTTTATAAGTTATATTATTTCTAACTATGCATGATTTAAATAATACTAAGATTAATTTACTAAGTAATTACAATAATATAAAGCAACAATGGTGATTTAAGGAAGCTTATTTTTATCTTTTCCGATTTCAAAAATACCCTATTAAGTATATTATAATAATATTAAAAACATATTCCAACAAATTTACGCCAAAACATAACCCACAGCGCCAGACCAATATCAATAAAGGAATACATATCATAGCATAACACTTAATAGAGTGAAACGAATTTCAGATAAAATTTCGACAAAAAAATAACTTAAAGGCTTCCTAGGTCTCCTAAATCTCCGATATTTTAAGTCTCAAGCACGCAACTTAAAACTTCTTATTGATTATTGCTTGTTTTACGTTGACGATGAAATATAAATCAAAGTTATTGCAGTAGAGATAAATACCAAAACTATCTCATTCGATTTATGACTGCACGAATAGGCACAGTATCAAGAAGAGAAAACTTTGGTAAGCCTTTACATATTATTGTTACCATTACCAGACCAAAAAAGAAAACATCTGATAAACTCTTGTCAAAATTCAAGATCTAAATACCAAACATACGAACATAACACAATGATTGAACAGCTACTTTTTAAAGAGGACTCAATAGAGGCCAACAAACGCATTTTTTTTTAGTCCCAGTCGTATTTGGAAAGCCACCGATTTCTTAGGTATTGATAATTTCCAATATTTTATTAACAACTGCAACTATTTATTGAAAAACTATGTGATTTGGAATTACCCCAACAAACTCTGTAAGTAAGAAATTGCAATATGTCGTATGTAAATTCTGTAGTCAAGTAGTAGTAGTAGTAGTAGTGATTGGCTATCGACCGCGTGGTCCTCCCGCTGTGTGATTTGTGTAAGTTAATCAATTTATTTAGAAATCGCTTAATAGATACCACTGGCATTCCCCTATATAATCTGGCGCTATGATGAAAGTTCGAATGCCAGAAGACAAATCAAAGAAAACATGATAAGTAAGCAATGAAGAAACAGTCATGGCAAACTTACATCTCATCAATCAATGGCCACACAGCGTTAAGTAATGCTTAAAATTGGTTTTATTGGTTTTAGGTTAAATGATCATTGTGAAGTGTGTTAGCATCTCGAGAATTGCGACCTAACAGATCTATTGTTCTACCCTTAAACAATCACTTCCCAAGAAGTCCCACATCCTTCATGAACCTGGTAATTTTCTGGGGTGGTGCTGCTTACTTCTTCGTGGGATAATGATTTTGGTTAGGACCATAAATGCCTATTCCAGTACCTCTGTTATTCTTGGCATCATCCGTGTACCAGGCTGATATTCCTCGACCAATTTTGGGCTTTAATGCCCAGGTTTTTCATATTACACATTTTACTTCGTTGGAAAGGTTTATTTTCATCCCATTCAGCGAGGGAGCCTTTATATGCAGCTTCCTCCTCCGAACTATGATCATTTTATTCAAATTGCATTAGTATTGTAAGAATGCATTCATGCTTGTTCCTGATTATTACGGCCATGTCATCTGAGACTTAGGTTATGAAGCCCTTTTAATGCAGTTCATGCAGGAGACCGTAGGGAACAAAATTCCCCCCTAAGGACCCCTTTTCTACAGTCATAGATGGATCCTGTTAGAGAAGCCGTTACTAGTCGGCTTTGATGTATTACCTCCACCCATCTTATCGTAGAAGGATATATTCCTTTAGTTATAGCCGCTCGTTTTAATGCAGATAATGAGGTGTTATCAAAGGCTCTATATCTACAAATATTCCGAGTGATATTTTCTTGTATACGATTGCTCAGTCTGCCTGTTTGTCGAGGTTGTGTAGAGCATCGACGGTGGATTTCCTAACTTGAAATGCGAACCGCTTGGCATTTAAGGGTGCTCTTATAAGTGAGTCACTCTATGTTCTTGTCGATTATTTTGTCCATAGTCTTTAGGAGAAATCCCATTTGCCAATCCGCACATTTACCAATATTTCAAGTTCTAACTGACTATGAAGAATAAGCTTGAACAAATAAAAACACTCGTACTCCTTACTTCACTTATTTACTTGTAACGTTAGATGTATATTTCGAGACACAAGGTGCTGATTATTAATTAGCTTTAAGCTCGCAGATTTAATTTTGAGTAGGTCAATTTTAAAAACTGTTAAAGTCTTTATAGTTTAATGATTGTTGAGTTACGCGAAGATATACTGTACTATAAATGAAAGATTGAGTCTCCTTTCTTGACAAAATTTATTGATCGCAAATGTACATTGCGATGTGACCATTTTCAATTCTAAACTTTAATCTTTATTATAGAAGTAATATTCGGCAAAAACGACAAGAAAGCTATGATATATCTCGTAGAGTGGACTTTGTATATTACCAGTTTTTGAAACATTCATTCCTTGAATTCTAGTCAGATTTTCAAATTTGTTTTATTTAAAAGACTACATACGTTTCACCACGCAGTCGCTTCTTCGGGGAATATAAATGTACAAATAAAATACATTATATTTCTTCTCTACTAAACACATTTGGCGGGGGCAGTAAAAGAAGGATGTTATTTAGAGAAGAGAATTTGATAGTTGATAGTTTATGTTTGGTTTGAGAATTCATTCCTCAAAGTTGTAATAAAAATTCTATTTTCTGCTTTCGCTCATAAGCAAGAATTTCCTCAAGGCTCATATCTTTTAACTCTACCATACATTTAATTTTGATCTTTATAAGTATAATCCCCTCTACTTTAATATTTTCAATTTTCTGTTACAACTTGTAAATAATACCTTCCTCCTTAATTACTTATGCTTCTATACTATTAAAAGCCATATAACTTTTACAAGAGCTCACCGACTTCCTTCAACACATATTATGAAATCATCATCATCATCATCTTACACGAACTTTCGTTACATCAAAAAACTTAATTGTGAAAGACACAGGGCGAAAATAAAAGCTAAAATGATATCGCGGAAAATTCAACCTACATTGACGAAAATAAATGGACTGGCACAAAAACTGACTTAGGAATCTTTAAAATGTTCTGCCATTCACTGTTGTAATACCATTATTTACAACATCTAATCGGGAAAATAATATTGTTTCAAATTCAGAGGTTCAAAGATGACATGATGAAACAAGCCATTAACAAGGCTCATTTAAACCAATTATGCATTTAAAACCCATGAATAGAGATTTCAGACTAGGTAAAAATAGAGATTACATAAGACTAAATAAATCAACGTGGTGACGTTATAAAAATTCTGAAAAGCAAAAAATCACTTTCTGGCCCTACATTTATTATGTCCACAACTATTCCTCTACTCCTCTTTACACATCCAAAGTCCAGTACCTGATCCACAATGTTCTTTTTCCGATTTATACTCAGATAACTTATCCATGCAATTTTCAATTCTCCAAGAACCCCCTTGAATTATATTCCAACATAGACTGTGACCTGGATAAAGGTACCAAAGCCGTGAAATAATTCATTGATACTCACCAATTAATTAACTAAAACACGGCATATCTATTAATGTCAAATATAATGACATGTAGTGTTAAATAAATAAAATTTTAGGACAAAAGGTCCACATTTGGCAAACAGTTTGATGAATAGTCATCAAGAAAGTCTTCATTAAGCATCTGATACCAAAAAAATATAGGATGAGAATGAAAAAAAAAACGCATATTTGTGAATTCAAGCCTTTCCAAATACGATTAAAATTTTTGTAGATTATTATTATGTATAATAATGGAATCTTTTTGTTAGTATGCTGGATAAAATAAATAATACCTAATACTTAATACCTCAACATATTACCCGAGTCGATCAAAAATCGGACACCAATGTCTACAAAAAGAAAACAATTCAACAAGACTAATTAAATACAAAAGACAACTTTATCGAGACATTTTATCCATGGGCAATTCTAAATTTAAAAAAATTCAATTCACTAAACAAATCAATTCAAAGTTAATGATATCAACAAAAACAAACAAGGTAAATAGCATTTCAACAAGATAATAAACGTACAAAATATAGAAAAACTTTTTACAAAAAAAATTTAGAACCTTTCTAAAAAAAGTATAATTACAGACGACCAAGAGCAAACATTTTTGCAATTTCACCATGACAGAAACACATTCGACAACGTCTGTTTCAATTAAGTAAATTTCTGGTTCACGGCCTTTCAAAATAACTCAACCCCACATACCCTGGACGGCCACATAACAGAGGAAGGATATACACATAGGTAAAAACACTGCTACCAGTTATGACAATATCCTTAGAAAATTTCCAAAATACCTTACTGAAAACATTCACAAATACATTATCCAATTAATGAATCACATTTACCAATCCCAAATTATTGCACAGGAATGAAAATATATCACATGTATACATAAACCCGGACAAAACGACAAAAATGTCTCAATTACCTATTACCTTGCTCTTAGTCCTGGGTACGTTATTCGAAACCATCCTAAAAACTAAACTTATGTATGCCCCATAACTCTTACCATATCACACCATATCAATTTGGTTCTCTGAAGCATCGTTCCACTTTTGTACCTTTATCAATTTTTATACCAATCTGTCAGAAAGCACACTAAACAGAATATGGAAAATCAAGAAGTAACAGCTAATACATGCTATACTCGACTTTACTAAGCAGCGCATTGCAACGCGTAAACTAACGGCTACGTTGTGCCACGGGGTGGGAATCGCGTTATCTATCAACAGATAAATTCAAAACTGCCCTTTACACGCTTTTGTAGGCAATTTTTGAAGAAGACCTCTGAAAATAGTCGTTCCGAGCATTTTCACATCGAAAATCAAATCAAACCACTCGTTCCTTTTCACACTGTTTTTGATGGCCAAAATATTAAAAGATGAAATGTTTTCTTGTATGATAGACGGTAAAAAATACTATTACAGAAACTGCATCGTCTCAGCGGTATTACTTTGGACTACAACATCCAAAGATTTCGACAGCATCGATACATTTGCGAGTAGACCAATCAATGAAAAGTACCTTTGTTTCGGGATTTCCTCATTGCATGCATGTAATTGATTCATTGAGAGGTTTTTGCACGTAGCATATAAATCCAACGGTGACGATAAAAGTAAAAATTGCAATCTCGCTCTGCAAAACAGAAAGAACACGCCGCAAACAATAAAGCAGCCATCCAGAAATTTCTTAACGTCTTTGTTTGATCATTGATTGTGTTTTTTTAAACGTTTTTAAGCTCGGAATAATGACATTCGTCGTTTTCGATGAGACAATAGACGATATAAAACAGATAGATGTCTTATATCGTCCGTCGCACTCATTTCTTCTCTGCAACCTCAAAAACTATTACCACAGGAAGTTGCGGAATTATTACTTATATCATCTTCAAACAAAAATATCGAGGAATAATGAGAGCGATGATGAAGTGGAAGAAGGTAACACCGAATGCGATTACGATTTTTGAAGTTACACCATTTCTATATGTTTTCGAAGTTTATAAAATATATTTTACACTATTTCCTCTATTTAGAGTATATCATTTACTTAAAACCTTAATTTATTATTTTTAGAAAATCAATATCGACATTTACATTTAATATCTATGTACATTTTTATGACTATTTGATCGGCCATTTTGAATTTTGAATTTTTGACATCAAATTCGTAATCAGCGACCCCAAAAACCACATGGAAAAGAATATTTAAAAAAACCTGCAGCTATCTGAACGTGCAGATCTAAAGATACGAAATTCGTCTTCCTCATAATCCATCCAACAATCACTTATATCAATTAACCGAAATACTACATACTGAAGGACATTTGAAATAGCTATTTTTCAAATTCTCAACAAATCAATATAACCATGAAAACCTCATACAAATGTATCCTCGTAACCCTTTGATAATTCTTAAAACAAAACACCCTGAAATCACCTTTCATCAGTTCATTTCTTCGATGCATAATTACATTAGCACTTTAAATAACAGTGCCAGATTCGTTGGACATCACAACGTTTGCAAGACAATTAAATTCAGGCTCAAAGACCACGGGTAGATGGACGATGAGCAGAAGTTTTTGGTTCTATTAAAATTCAACTTAGTAGAGAAATATTACAATACTCAGAGTATTATTGATCTTCAATCTTGAAGATTGACTTGATAAAGAGATTTTGATTATCTCTTTATCATGTCTGCTAATAATCAACTCAACTAAAGATTATGTCTCGTAATACATTACCAAGAAGCCAGTCATTTTCCAGCGGAATCATGATATTAAATTAAATATTTCGAACGTCAGAGCATTGAAAATGTTATCTTCTCTAATAATTTATTACTAAAAGTCTGAATTATTTCCCTATTATGATGGCCATAAGAACTATATTATTAAGTTTTATTCCACACAATATCTCGGATTCATTATAACCTGTTGCTAGAAAATTAGTTATTAATTTCAAAACGTCTTGATGATATGTGATTACATTCTCAAACCTAGATTAGAGAATTTAAATTCACTCTTTGTAACAATTGATTTTGTGATGGTTCATTACGAGAGTGTATTAATTTTAGCCGACTTTAATATAAGGACTGTTATAAGTCATATTTATATACAAGCGTCAATGTTAATTAAATGATGCTGTAGCATTTTAAATAAACTAATGAAGAAAACGGATTACTACTTGTTTCATGTGATTAAATCAATATTCATGTAACTCAAAACCAGATATCTTAAGCGTCGATATTTTTATGGATTATCACGATTTGATTCAAATTAATAATTTTACAAATGCTCTAGACCGGATTTTAGATCTGGCCATTCTGTCACGCAAATTTAAATATGGACTTCAATATGAATTTATGAAAATACTCATCATCCTCACATTCTTCAACTACAGACGTTCCACAAGGCTCGAATGTAGGTCCACTAATGTCTTCATTAATGATGTATGTGATGTATTGAATTTAATGTTTTTTTATATACTGATGACATAAAATATATAGTGCTACAGATTGTAATATTCTACAGGAAGATTTAAAAATACGAAACATTTTGTAGATTTAAATGTGTGTGTAACGGCTTCAATTTTAATATTTCCAACTGTAGTGTTTTGACTTTGTTTCAGAAAATATTATTTACTTTTATTCCATTATATCCTGAGTAGAATTTCAAAGTTTAAGGACTGTAGCAAAGTACTTGATTCAAAATTTTATCTTACTCATAACTTGCTCAATTAAAGATTACCGTCTTCTAGATTTTATTTTACGCAATGCCGAAGGCTTCTTCAATATTCATATACTCATTGTATTATTTCATACCTATATTAACAATAAATTAATGTATGGTTCTGTTTTATGGTCACCAAAATATTTTGAATTATATCAGGGCGCAGAAAGAAAATTTTAAAGTTTTTTAATAATTTAACATGCATCTCGATGTTAATAATTCTTATATTAAGGGAGGAAATACGTGTAATCGGTCATAAAAATAGTCTTTTTTGGGATTTTTTTTTGGACAAACTAAAAGAGATACAACCTCACGATTTCTGGACATTATTGGGCATACAGTAGGCTGTAATTTTGGAATTTTAAGTCTTTCCGCTAATTGGTTAGCCCTCTATTCAACCGAATATGCCGCCATGTTGGAAATACCGACTAAATTGGCGTACACTCTGGAGGCCTGAAAAATTATTTTTTTTAAGTTTTTCTTGCACAACCCTTTTTTTAGATGTATTTTATCCTAAATGAACCTCAGAAAGTAGAAAAAACCCAAATATATGATTTCTGCAACTTGCTGAAAAAAAAGTTCAAAATTTGACTCTTTTTTCGGACTTCGTAGGCCTGTAATAATTATTTATTATTAATTTATTTCTGATTTCGGAGGTTCATTTAGAACAAAATTCTATTAGCTGTTGAGAAGACAGAAATTCAAGTGATTTGAATAAAAATTGACAAAGTTATCATGTACGCCAATTTCAAAAACATTGTTTCGAGAAAAACGCGTTTAAAGTTTTAAGTTTAGAAAAAGCGTAATTTGTGTAAACTTATAATTAAACGGCGATCCCGGGACATAGAGACTGCCTTCCTCACGTTCATAGAAGTATATAGTTAAGCTCGGCTTGAGCCTTTTTTCTGGCTGTTCTGGCTTCCTTGCTCCTATTTAGCGATCGCCGCTCCTAACGGATTTATCGGGCGTCGTCGTAGTTGTCAACGAAAATCCTAGTATTTTGGCCAATGATACATTTCATCCCTTCCATAATTTTGCAGAAACCTTTGTATCCTTCGTTGAAAGTATTAGCAGTGATATATGCGGCAATTTGAACGATTTTGTAGCCGCAGTTCAAATGATTCGGTTCCTTCGGTGCTGATTCCCTTTGAACTGTCTTTTTTCGGTCTACTTGCACGATGCCATTCGTCTTTATTACGTTTCGGATACATTGTTCACGGCAACAATCACTGCGACGTTAAAACAAACAAACAACGATTGTTTGTATTTCCATAGACTATAAGATAAAATCAGCTCATGACACGGAGGTAGAAATTCCGTTATATGTCCGTGAATACTTTTGCGATCACTTTAATATTTTGTTCGATAAATCTTAAATGTATAAGGAAGGTTTCTATGCAAAAAACGAAAAATCGAAAAAAAAATAAATTTACATGTGTTTCCCCCCTTAATTTACTTAATGAATTTGATATGGGCTCAATTTCATCAAGGCCAAGATTTTTGTTAATTTGACATTTATACAGCGTGGATAAGTTATCATGTGCCAAGGATTTGTTCCAGAAACCCGCTGACGAAGTAAATTCATTTCGTGACTCTAATTCATTATGTTAATTACATAAAGAACATGTCTGCCAAAAAAAGTGAAAATTTAATAAAGGGTTTGTAAAAGTTAAATTATTCTTTTCAAATAAGAAATTTATTCATAATTTAAGGTTAATTTATGTTTAAAATTGCTGTCTATTCATTTTACAGTTTTAAAAATATAGTATTAAAACAAAGTTATCGTGTTTATTACATATTCGACACTGAGTATTATATACCAAAGCAACTCTCCCCCATACAAGATGCAGAAATGTTACAATGAATAACAATATTATGTTGATATATTGTATTCTAGTTTTATATGTTTATCAATATAAATTAGTTCATACTTTGTTTTTTTATTTTTGTTTTGTTCATTATTTGTATACTTTTTATACTACCCTGTCATTGGATGTACTATCTTGGGTAATAAACTTTTTTATTATTACTAAGAAACTTCAAGAGTTACGTGACATGTATGATGGAAATAACTGAAAAAATAAAATAAGACATCTAGAATAATCTTTTTGAATAACCTGTTGGTTTAAAATTATTTAATATTTTAGTTATTGAATTTGATACTAATAAATAAATAAATACATAATTAGTCAAATTAAATGTGTATATTATTTCTTGAATAACTTTCTCACTTATCACTTGGTTAAACATTTTGTACTAATACTGCGAAACTAGTCGAGCAAATAGAGAGAAATTGTGAAACATACCAAATGTAATTTAATTTAAACCTTCATCAGTAATAGTGTACATATATATTTTGTTAATTATTAAATTGCATTAAAGCTGATATAAATAACTAAACAACTTTAGAGTATTACAAATTATTGACTAATTTTTGTGGTGATTTAATGTACTTACTGACAGCAAAGTAGTTCAAAATCCCCACGGCTGTCGTCTCGATTGAATAAAAATTCAACTGAACTACATAAATATCGACGAATACAATACGTAATCTATAATTCATACGCGCGGGTGCACGGTGGGAGCAACGGCAGCAAAAAAAAGACGGTAAGTGGATCCTCCGTTCCATCTTCGTTTCAGAAAGAAATGACATTTCGAATGATAAAAGTCTACGTGAACATATTTGGAATGCCCGGCCGGTATAACAAACATGTCTTCTGCCGCCCTCGGACAAAAGACGCGCTCTCGACAATTCCTTTTTGTCGTTGTGGGAATTTCAAAGGCAATTTATTAAGTTCGCTTTTAAATGTGGCTCTTGTTGCTCGGGCGCTTATGTTTTATTGATTCCTCCTCGACCTACGCGCGAGCGGTGCGCCCTCGGCCTCCTTTGGGTAACATTAGAAGGGGCCCCCAATCAACAAATTGCTCGCTGGCGCGCGTCCAATCCAAATCCGATCGTGTGTGTTTTTGATGCACTCAATCTAATCAGTGACCACCGTTATGTAATCGTTGAAAAGTATTATGATAGTATTGAGAATCAATATTTAATAAAACATATTACATATAACAGTTGTTTCTAATTTAAGCATTTAATATTTAAAAAAATGGTTGGTTTGCCTCATTTGTTATCTCCCTATTAACTTATAGTTTCTTGTTTGGAAGAATTCCAACTATTTCTTAGCAGATTTTAAATAATTTAGTCTGTTTTTTTTTAATTTTACTTGTTTCTTATGTGAACTGTTTTAGTAGTTTTTATACTGTTAACAGGTCTTTTCAAGGTTCTTAATTAATTTCAATAAACCGATATTTTAAAAAAACTTCTAATATTTTTTTATTTGCGTTTTGTGTGAAATTTTAACTGTTTTAGCTGCACCACTTCAATGTTGTAACATAACTGCACATGGGGTCTCCCAGGACCCCAAGTTGAAAAATTGCTTAAAATATTCTTCTATTCTCTATATAGCACTACAGAACTGTACAAAAGTGTTAATTGCTACATTATGGACTAGAAAAAAAATCAGCCATACTTGAGAGTTAACTCTTTTCCCTCGAGGATTGAGAAAACAAGTTAAGAAATTTCTTAAAATGCGTCTTTTCCTTTAAATTTCGTAAAACTCTTATTTAGTTATATGAAGAAATATGAAATTGTAGGCAATGGTGTATTTTATATTATATTTCAAAAAAATTATACAGTACAGGGGCTTCTTTCAAAAAATATATAATATGCAAAAAACTACAGTCAAATATATAAAAAGATTTTTCCATATTTTTTAATAAAAAAAATGGTGATGTGGCCATCATAATACTTTCCCTATATTTTTTTACGAAAACTATGAGGTTATTCTTAATTATTTGCTCAATTTTAAATTATTTATATTCACTTCTTATATAAATTTCTATTAGCTCCTAGAGTTTATTTTTAGTTTTTAAATAATTAAAAGATAAACTGTTTTATTATTAAAAATATCAACAAATTTAAGTTGAAATTCAATGCAGTTATCATTTGGGATGTATGAAAAAATTATAAAAACAATTGCTATCGGCTTAAAACTTTCTAAATATATTCAGAATATATGTGGGAATGTTGCTGCTTAAAAAAATCAAAAGTTTGCTTTTAGATCTTTTAATCATTTTACGTCAAATTAAAAAGACGTTAAGAAAATTGCAATCATATATTTGACAGTGTTAAAAAAATATAAGAAAAATTGCCATCGACTTGAAACTTTCTGAATATATTCATAAAACATTTGGGAATGTTGCTACTTAAAAGAATCAAAAGTTTGATTTTAGATATTTTAATAATTTTACGTCATTGAAAGAGCAGTTAACAAAATTGCAATTATAATTTTGACGGTCTGAAAAAAATATATAAACAATTGCTATCGACTTGAAACTATCTAAATATATTCAAAATACATGTACAAAAGTTGCTGCCTAAAAAATCAAAGGTTTCTTTTTAGTTTTTTCATTATATTTACGTCAAATGAAAGAGACGTTAAGAAAATTACAATCATATTTTTGATGGTCTGAAAAAAGTATAAAAACAATTGCCATCGTTTTGAAATTTTCTAAATATATTCAGAAAAATCAAAAGTTGATTTTAGATTTTTAAATAATTTTAGGTCAAATGAAAGAGACGATGAAAAATTGCAATCGTAACTTTCACGGCCTGAAAAAGCATAAAAACAATTGCTACCGACTTGAAACTTTCTAAGTACATTCAAAATACATGTAGGAATGTTGATGCTTAAAAAGTCAAAAGTTTGGTTCTAGATTTTTCAAATTTTACGTCAATAGAAAGCGACGTTAATAAAATTGCAATCATATATTTGACAGTCTGAAAAAAATATAAAAACAATTGCTATCGATTTGAAACTTTCTAAATATATTGAGACTATATGTAGGAATATTACTGCTTAAAAAATTCAAACGTTTGATTTTAGATTTTTTTAAATAACTTCACGTCAAATTAAGGAGACGTTAAAAAAAATTGCAATCATAATTTTGATGGTCTGAAAAAAAATATGAAAACAATTGCCATCGACTTGAAACTTTCTAAAAATATTCAGAAAGTTTCTGCTTAAAAAATTTAAAGTTTGATTTTATATTTTTTACAATAAGAAAAAAAATTCAAAATTTTTGAATTAAGAACAAAAAAATGTTTCAATAAAACTTTAACTTTACTTTAACTTTTTGTTTGTTTGAAAAGTTATGTCTTTCTTTTTCTTAAATTTCAAAATTTGTTTAAATAAATCTATTAAATTTTGCAATAACATTATGTTTATTTACGTTTTACAACTTTTCATTAAAACCCTCGCTTATGTTTTACTGATTTTAGGGTGGGTTAGAATTTTTTTAAATTTCTAAACGTATCTTTTTTTAAAATTTTACAGTTTTCAATAAAATCTTCACAATTTAGAAAGCGGGTTGAATTAAATAATCTTGAAACCTAGAGAAGGAATTAGTGGAATTCTTGAAAAAGTTAGATTTTAGAACGAACATTCTCAAAAATCTAAGGCCTCAAAAAAGAGAAATTACTGAAAAATTCCTGAAACCTCAAGAAAAACCTAGATTTCTACAAACAAATTTTCTATAGCCTCCAAGAAAATTTTTGTAATTTAGAAAATAAGAAGATAATCTTGAAATCTGGAGGAGAAATCTGGAAATTTCTTTAACTCTTGAAAAAAAAGTCTAGATTTCTAAATTAAAATTTTCTAAAAATTCTACAGCCTCCTAGAAATTTAGAAGACCAGTTGAATAAATATAAGAGAAATTACTGAAAATTCTTTAAACTTTCTCTAAAATAAGAGAGGATTTCAAGCGGAAAATTTTCTAAAAAAATCTAGACCCTCTAAGAAAAATTTTGCAATTTAGAACTTTCTAAATAAGTTTATAGCCTCTAGTTGAAACAAAATGTTGAATTCTAGAGAAGCAATTACTAAAATTTACCTGAATTTTTGATTGGCAGACGAATTAAAAAACATTTTGAGCCTGAAAAAAATCTTCGCAATTTATAAGAATAGTTAAAAAAAAATAGTTTTTGTTAAGAAGTTATTGGCCATTTTTTAAACTATAAACTTTTAGAAAAAAAATTCTAGAAAATACTAGGCATTCAAAGAAAATCTTTGCAATTTAAAATACCACTTCAAAAAAAATCTCGAACTCTAGAGAATAAATTGCTAAAAATTTCCTGAACCCTCGAGAAAATAATTTAGATTTCTAGAAGAAAATTGTAAAAATTCTAGAGCCTCAAAGAAAATCTTTACGATTTAGAAGACAAGTTGAAAAAATCTTGAAATGTAGAGAAGAAATTACTAAAAATTTCTCTCTCAAAAATAGTCTAGTTTTTAAAAACAAATTTTCTATAAAAGCCTTCATTTAAATCTTCGCAATTTACTAGAAATTTTCTGAATTTATAAACAATTTTTTTTTTAAATTCTAAAAACACCGCAATTTAAACGACTGCTTGAAAAAAATCTTGATATCTGGAAGAGAAATGAATGAAAAGAGTCTAGATTTCTAGGAACAGATTTTCTAGAAAAATCTATAGCCTCCAATCTGAATAAAAGGAAACTGGAAATTTCTGAACACTCGAAAAATGTCTAAAGTTCTGGAAAAAATCATTGCAATTTATACGAGAATATTAAAATCTGGAAGAGAAATAACTGGAAACAGCCTCAAAGAAAATTCTATAAATATTAAAGCGAACTTTCTAAAAAAACTCCCGAATAAGACCTTTGCTAAAAATTCTGGAAATATGAAGAAGAAATTACTGTAAACTTTCAGAATCCTCCAAAAACGTTCTAGAAACCTATAAGGAAAACTTGTGAAAAATTCTAGAATCCTCGATCAAAATTCTTTGGAAAGGAAGATGCAAAAAACTTTTAATATGGAGAAGAAATTCCTGAAACTTCTAGAAGCCTCTAAGTAAGTTCTAGAAATTTAGAAAAAATATTCCTAATAAATTATAAAATTACAAAATCTTGAAAGTACTTTCTGAAAAATCTAGAACTCTCGAATAAAATATTTGCAAAAAATCTGGAAATATCTATTTATTTATTTATTGGATAAGAAAACGAAATTACTGTAGACTTCTAGAATTCTCAAAATAGTTTTATAAATCTAAAATAAAATCTATGGATCATCTGAGAAAATTATAGAAAAAGTTAAACAAAATATTGTACAAAAACCACGAAGAAATTTCTATAAATAAATATAAATAATGACTTTCTGAAAAATTAAGTTAAGAATTTTGCGAAAAACATGTCTTAATAAAACTTCAGTTTCTGATTCCCTTTAACCATTTTATGTAATATTTTTCAAATTTGGAAAAATATTGAGAAAAATCAAAAAAACGCCTCGAGTAAACATCCACTTCCGGTTTATGAATGTTTACCAAAAGCTTTTCAGTTCCAGTGTTTAACGATAAAACCTTAAGTTTAAAGTTTCATCTCAATCGGATCATTCGTTTTTGAGATACAGCGCCTACAGACATTTTCATGCACGAAAACAATACTTCCCCTATATATACTTTGTATATAGGGAAAGTAAAAAGTAAATACCACAGAAATGAAGACATAAATAGAAACGATACTCTTCGTATATTGGTATCTTGCATAAGAAACATCCATATTTTGTTTTTTATCAATCTTTCTGGTACACATCATACATCGTTGCTTCCGGTCAAACTTTACCTTTTGAAATTCTTCCTGATTAGAAATTGTATCTCTTGTTCCAGTAGTAAGTTGATGTTTATCTTCAATTCTTTATGAAGCAGTTCATTTTGTAACCTTCTCTTCAACATGGGAGTGATTAGATGAAGAATAACTTTCTTCATAGCAATAATGGCAGTGGTACTTTTCCTGTCGCAATCTACGCCTAACTTCAATTTCCATAATATTTTTGTATTTACTATAGCTTGATCTACAATTCCGTAGAAAATACGCATAGGGCATTTATTGGTTCTTCGGACGACCGTATATACGTGACACTATTGATTCCACCTTTAGTGTCATTGTAGCGCAATATTATATTTGTCTTACCATTTATAATTTCTGTAGTATGAATTAATGTCGAAGCAACCAATACTATTTTATTCCATCTCGGTGTATAAGATAAGAGAGTAATATCCGGAGAAAAACAAAACTTTGTATCAGGTGGTGAAGAACTGGCAATTTTCATTTCAAGAGGAATTTCTTTTTTATTTTTCCAGATGGTCCCAGTAATAACTATATAAAAAAGTTCTTTTGTCATTCTCTGCAATAATGGAATTGAATTGAACCAATTGTCACACGTATCTGTTCTATTCGTTCCATGAATTGGTTCAGTTATTTTCTCAAAGAAGTATTATGAGACTGGTAATTTATTGGTGTTTTCTGTTGGTACTGTTTTTCCAAGATATGGTATGGCAAATATCAAGTATGCTGTGGTGGCATCATTTAGCGTTTATAGTTTTAGTCCATATTTGTCAGGTTTCGACATATACATTCTGAAGATGCATCGCTCACGAAAACTCAACAATTGCTCGTCTACAGTACATTTTGAACTAGGCTGATAGTACTTCTTACAGTTTTTTCATGAAAATGGTCAAGATTTCCCTAATTGCAGAAAATCGATCATTTACATCCCTTTCTTCTTTATTAATAAATCGTAAACAAGATTGCAGGAAGACAAATCTGTTTCTGGATAAGACGCAACGGTAAAAATATATGCCATTAGTTTGACTCCATAATTCGTTGACATCAACATGGTTTGATTTCCATAAACCGGAATATAACAGAACACTATATAAGCCCTGATTTCAACGTAATCGGTGTGATGATGATAAGATGCTCCTGCGACTTTTACTATAATTTTAACAGTACTTTGCTTTATTTTATTGTTGGTATACTCAACTATTAGGTCAACCATTTGTTTGCTAAACAGTAAATCCCATAATTCTTCAAATGAATCATAATTCTCAGCTCCACCAATTATCCCAGCTTCCTGGAAAGAGAATGCTCTTGTTCGATAAGATCTCCGAGTAACGCACCTTGTACTCCATGAAAAACCTTTTTTTTCCTAGAAATGTAGTTTTCCGTCGACCTCTAGTTTATAATAATATAATATAATTAAGTTTTAATTTTATTTTATTAGAAAATTTTTTAATATGTTTTTGCATGTACTTGTTTTGCTTTCTTTTTGAAAATGCCAACTATTTTAGGCATTGTCTAAACTACAATGTTGAAGAAATTATAATTGTTTTTTACATATATACATAATTAATACACTGAATTGTTTCTTTTGTATCAGTACCAAATTGCCTTAACATTTAATTTTAACTTTTTTCTTAAGAAGAAAAAAATATATAAAAACTTAAAAGTGTTTTTTGTAATTTTAACTGTTTCTAAGTAGATTTTAAATAGTTTTTTTATTAAGAAAATTTGAAAAAAGCTCTAGATAAAGTAAAAGTAATAATTAGAACTAATTATTTTGAGCGTTTCTCAATATAATAGACGGTTATAAATTATTTTTTTAGTGTATTTTGAAAGAAAATTTTGAATTGGTGTATCACGGCAAACTTTCATATTTAACAAATCGTAATTATTTTTACTAAAATATAAAGCAAGCTTTTAAATATTATTTAGAAAGTGTTAATCTGTTTAAATAATTATTTCTTTTATTGAAAAATTAAACTATTTCTTAAAGAAATATTTAACATTTTCCTTAAATTTTCTACTTTTTCTTCTTAAATGTTTACTCTATGATAATGACATATTCTTGAAACTAGTTGGAGAAGAAATAATATTTTTTTTTGTGAAACAAACCAAGTGTTTTTTAGTTCTTATCAAGAAAGTTTTAATGTATCCCTTAAAATATTGATATTGATTATAACAGTCACTTTAATTGTCTCTTGTCCTGAAAAATTCCTACTATTTGTAAGAAATAAAATTGTTTTTCTAATGTTTTTATACCAAATAACTCTCATTTTAAGATAAAAAATAACAATATTTATTTATTGCCCAACACACTAGTGTCCAATTACAGAGCAATATCTTACATACAAAAAATCTTACAATTATACTTAATAAAACTAATTAAAAATTTAAAAAAATAAGAAAAACGTAAAAATATTTACAAAATAAAAGTAAAAACTATAGCTAATTCGATACAAAAAAATATATATTGATTGTTTCATTACACAATGAATTGGTGTGATGACGTGTGTTCGGTAACGCGTATCCAAATATCCTACAATTCTTCATCGATGATCTTGGTATGTTAAGAACAGAAGAGGGCCTAAGCTGGACCCCTGAGGTATAGACTGATGGGAGAATAAGGCTTATATATGCAACCCTCATTAGGTACAAAATGCTGCCGATTTGTTAAATATGAGTAAATTACACTAATAATGTTTGAGTTAATGTTAAGATGAAAGTTTAACTGTCCTAATTTAATTTTACAATATATTTGCCTAACGCCAGCAACTTGCTCAATAACAACCAAATCAATATTGGTTTCATAATAAATTTCCAAGTAGACATATCCAATTACGACAAAATAATTGGTAAACCCAAAAAAATTGAGTTGAATTTCCAAAAATAAAATATATTTTTTCCAGAATTCAATGAAAACATCTCAAATTCTACTTTTTTTAAATTTCACACCATTGACTAATTAGATTTGTAGTCTAGTAAGACTCATTGTTGTAGATTTGCGAAATGTTTTCGTGTTTTCCTAATAATTAATTAGATTTTGATAACTTCAAATTAATTACACCCAAATGCATAATAATTTATTTTATATCAAGAAACTTCTCATCCAATTTATTTAAGTCATAAATGAATCCCTTCATACGAGTAGTAGAAAATGTACCAGTTGATAATTGAAATGGCGAGATAATTATAACAAAACAAATAAATGGAAATTGCAAAATCCCAGAATCTTTAACAAGCGGCTTTTCAATGACTGAAATTTTAAATAAGAAAAACAAAGAAGTAATTTTCTTTTTAACGAAACCAAGACATATTCATTTAGTAAAAACAATTATGAATTATATCACACTGAAATTAATGAACATCACCGTAATTCAAAATTGAAAATCAATAACATCATTTGTACATATCATACGACCCCGAAGAGAAAAATAGAATATAAAATAAAAATAAAATTCTGCAGAAAATATTTATACATGTTTCATACCGAAAACCATGACTTGACTTTCACAAACCAAGTAAAACACTCGATAATGACAAAAGATGATGCAGCTGCATAAACAAAATCGTAAAGGTACCCTTTCAATCATAAACCCAAAGTTGACAGGCAAATAAAATCTATGTTAGGTCATGGAATTATTCGTCCGAGTAACTTACCCTGCTCGTCCCTATTTGGATTGGAAAATTGTAAAACTGTCATAAATTAAATGAAAAAATAATTGACGAAAAACATCCACTTCCAAATATTTCTAGACAAGTTAGGTAGAATTACAACTCTTGACTTATCTTGCTGATTCCATCAAATAAATAAATCCGGCAGATATTCCTAAAACCCGTTCAACGTAGAAAATGTATATAAATATATTATATATATGTCACACCACTTGGTCCAAAAATACTCCTGCAATCTTTTAAAGAATAATAGAAAAGGCAAGAAGAAATTATATCAAATATTCATGAAGGAAAAACTAACCATTTCTAAATTTAAAAAGAAAACTGAATCACGAAACTATTCCGAAAAATAAAATTATTTGTATAACTGACTGGAAGTACTAATAATATTATACCCCTCTCCTCATCAAAATAAAATTGTTTAAATAATTAACTGTTTTGAAACATATTTTAATTGATCAATTAATCTTTCCACATTCAACAATTAATACTTACAAATATTACGACTTATTACAGGTAGAAGTTTACTAATCCGGAACAAAAATTGTTTTTGTAATTTACCAGTTTTGCATCCTGAAACATTTAATTATTACCATCTATATTTGGTATGTATTAAAACATTCGTCTACCTAAAAATACTTATCTCATAATGAACGAAGGTTTTTCTCAATACATGTCAGTACCGCAAGCATTTTATATCCCAATTACTATTGCCCGGTCGACAATCTTATAGATGGATCAAAAAAGCTGACTACATCTTCCAACTGTTAAAATTGACATTCTCTACAGAGAAATGCGTACAAATATCAATCGAAATCAAGAATAACATTATTCAACAAATTTATGAATTCAATTACATAGCAGTGTTAACATCTTTGTAAATTTGGTGAAGTAAGACACTTGTTATGTTCCATAGATTTATTATCAATGATTGGTAACAATCGAAATACGTGTCAGTTAACTGATAATAAATCTATGAAACATAACAAGTGTTTTACTTCACCAAACTTGCATATCTGGTTCCATCAAGAGTGTAGCGCAACAAGTATCAATTATATGGAATTCTTCAAGGAAACTTCTTAATTAAATTACCTGTTGGATGTGAACTCAAGTCAAAACTATACAACTACATAAACAAGAGGATAACCGCTCCTTTTACCAGAAATAGGAACACTTCTTACTATCTAGCATATAAATCATAACAATCACCATCGAAGACATCGATCTCAACAAAATGAACAAGATGAAACTATTAGAACTGAAATATGAAGATGGATCCTCAAGAAATTACTGAATTATTATAATCTTCATATTAATCACCATCATTGGAATTTAGTATGCTTATCAATTAATACGGCAAAAATTTCTAGGGAACCACGGATCATTCCCTCTCTGAAACCTACCGGCATACAACCCGCATTCTTCATTCCATGAAAATACCTCGATTTCGGGATTAGGGAGGAATTATGTCAGGATCTCTAAATCACTTTGTATAATTGAGCCGTTTATTTTCAAATTAAGTTAAGTTAATTTGTCAATTATTTCCGGTTGCCCGTGGTTACATGTACAGCTTCAGGTTATCTATCAATAAAGCATTTGAGGCTCCTTATATTCCGAGTAAATGCGATAATTCTGGACACATAAGATTTCAGAGTTAGTTCAATAATTCAGCCGTTTATTTTAAAAGTCCATTTATACTTAAATTAAGATATTTATTATTGATAAAGTCCGAAGGCAGTGATGAAGGTAATTTTAATTAATTAGTATTCAACAAGTTAACCTCAATTTTGGACAATTGCATTGTTGAATAATCAGTACGTTAAATTAATGCAGTTAAACAAAATTTGCACAATATACATATATGCTTTCAATTAAATATAAAACTTAAAAATGAATATTAAATTTTAGAAATTATTTCACCCATGGACAAGAACATTTAGTTCAGATAGTGAAGCAGAATTAGTTACTAATGATTTCAAAGAAAATCGAAAAAGAAAAATACTTAGAACAATATTCGTCTTCAGGGGATGAAAATATAGATAAGAGTGGAGAAAAGATTGATGAAACATAGATCCAAAAAGTGCTAAAGATTAAAAAGCTATTGTAGTAAAACCGGATATATTGCGCCTTTAAAAGTTTTCCAAAACAAAGATTGCCGTTGTTCAAGAGCTTGCATAAAAATGACGAAGAAGAAGAAAGAAATAATATTTTTGAGAAGTTTTGGTATTTGGGAGATTTTAATAAACAAAATGTATTGTTTTACAAAGCTATCGAACACAAAACTGTAAAAAGTAGATGTTAAAAAACGGAAAAGGTTCGCTAAGAAATTTGAGTTTTAGGTATTTGTTAAATTCTACTAACGGAAAACTTCCCGTCTGTATACCTTAGGATAACTTTAAAGTAAGTGAAGGACGCTTAAAACGTGTATTAAACTCTGCAAATGTAGGAAATTATTTACGTAGATCATCAAGAAAAATTTCTGAAGAAGAGAAACAACATGTTCAAAACCAATTTAAAAGTTTTCCTAATAGAAAATATCTAAATATCTTGATGTAACTATTAGGAAAATGTTTAATTTATACGAGCTTCATTGCAAGGAAAATAAAATAAAAGCCGTTAATGAATGGACTTACAGAAACATATTTAAAAAAGATTTTGATTTACATTTCCAACAACCGCGCAAAATGCGACTTATTAAACATCAAAATTAAAACATCGAATGATGATGAAGAAAAGAATAAATTAAAATCAGGAACAAGTTTATGCAATTCACATTATTATTTCACTTTTCCGTTCGACTTGCAAAAAGAATTACTTTATCTAAAGTTGCCTATTGCAGTACCATATTATAAACCCAATATATACGTTATAAATTTGGGTGAACGATAATGTTCACATGTAAATGCGATGGAAGTATTGTATCAAGGTGCTCAAGAAATAGCTTCATGCATCCTAAAACCTGTTCAAAGTTTAAGAAGTCAAAGACACATTATAGCTTACAGTGACATGTGTGCAGGGCAAAATAGAAATATTAAGGTGGCTAAAATTTTTAAAACTGTTGAAAATAATGTGAAAATCATACATCACAAACTTTTATATCAAGCATTCGATTTTTCCAAATCATAAAGATTTTGGAGTAGTAGAAATGGCATTAAAAAAATAATTTACTGTTTGTCCCCCGAGATTATTACAATATTATCAAAAAGTGTCGCAAAGGTAATAACTCTATTGTACATGAAATGAGACAAGAAGTTTTTGTATCAACAAAATTATTAGAAGACGCAATTTTTAAAAAGAAAATGAATTCTAACGGAGAATCAATAAACTAGTTAAAAATATATTGGATACGTTTTGTCAGAAATAAACCATACAAAATTTTCAATGAATGAAAATGAAAATTTTAAATTTATTACCACGACGGGGTAGACCAAGAAAATATTATATTCACGCCCCTGTATAAAAAATAAGACAAATTACAACACCAAAATTCAAGGACATAATTGACCTATTACGATATATACCATCGGAACATCATGATGTTCCCTTTGTAATGTAAAGGAGTAGTAAATTGATTTATAGTTTATGTTTGTAATTTGGTACGTTATGTAGTTAAAAAATGCTTTGAAGCGCATAATTAATGCTTTTGAAGTGTTCTAAAGATATGTAAAATAAAAGAGGGATTATTTTTCTCTTTAATTTGAAGAATCTTAAATTATGTTGAATGGACTTGGGCTCCTTCAAATTGTATAACGAATCTGGTTGTTAATTTTGAAAGTGACCCCACACAATTCTTAGCCAGAAAGCCTCACTTAATAATTACCATTAGTTTGATAGTAACTAAAAATTTAACACATTTATTTACATTTAAGGTGTATGACTTATTAGTATCCTGTACGTAAATTTTTAATTGCATTGAAACACAAACCCTTAAATATCTCAATCGTATTCACATAGATGGTAATTAATTAATTAATAATTGTACAAATAAAATAAAAGTATTACTTTTTAGAAGTAAATTTCGTCTATAACGAATCATAATTCGAGCTAAGGAAAGAAACACAGCAACATCTTTTAATTACATACAAAAATTATATTTATTACTCATTTGATCGTCAATTACAATCCACTTCTAAAGATTTATATGCAATTACAACTGTCTACCTGCTGTTTTGCTCGCGACCATTGATAACGAGTAGATATTTCTAAATTTGGCGCACTGCAAATGAATTCCTCTTTTTACACAGGTGATAAACGACCACTCGCTTAACCCTGAATCGCAACTTTTTTCTTGCACGCGCGTAATCGTATTCCCTTTTTTTCTACGACCCAAGTCCGAGGATGGCAGCACACACAGAGTCGCACAAAAACGCGTTCTCACCTGATAAGCGGCCGCGGATCGTACCGACAAAAGACAAATTGAAAATCGAAGCTACGAATTATGTGTACACAGAAATACAGTTATTTCATTTGTAAGTGAGTGGAAATAGTTACCGTTTGCAGAGATTTAAGAGTCGATGAAAAATACTTTACGTAATAGTAGCCTAAGGTCGTTAATAGTGTTAAATTGATATCTTACTCATATATCACTAATGCAGTTTATGAAACTGCTTATTGTTTACTATGGGTACTTAATTTTTAACTTTTTCCATAAATTCCTTAATTTTTTGACCTTTGATTAGTGCGTGGATAAAAATATTTACATTTTTAAATTCAGAAAAAATCTCCTTGTGGAGGAATAAACAAATATACAGGGTGGGCCACGAATAACGTCCATTAAAAGTTTATGGGGTTCTTGCAAGAGGAAAATTTGAAAAAAATCAACATTGTACGGTTAACTGCGATCTCCTCATGGAAAATATTTTTGACTTTCTATCATTTCCGGCTATACCGGAAACAGCTACCAACTTTGCTGTTTTAAATGGAACATACTGTATATTATTTTATTTTTAAATTCCTTGTTCGATTGCCTACCACTTCATATGGATTTATGTCCACTTTACTTTTACAGTTTTTAATTTAAAAATTTACCAAATAATGACCTCAAATAGGCGTTTAGCAAAATGCCTGTAACTTCTAGTACCTAATCGATTCCTCTACAACTGAAAAAAATTGAAATGTGTCAATTTTGACAGTTGGTATTTAAAAAATATCAATATTTCAGCGTTCACTTTAAAACATCATATTTCACTTTTTTCAAATGGAATGACCAATATTTTATGTCATCGTGTAATTCGCAAGATAATTTGCTACAAATAGTATTTTACATCACTATATCTAGAGCCAGTAGTTTTTAAGTTATTTCGAAATTTCTATTCGTGATTGTGCAGCACAATCCAAAAATATAAACAAGTGGTTTAACAACTTGTTTATATTTTTGGATTGATTTTAACTGATGGTGTATTTCCTGACCATCGGAAAACCGCATCTGTCCTATTTTTAAATCTAGCGATAAGCCAGATGTAAGGAACTTGTGGCTTGTGGCAATAATTTCAATTTTTTCAAAGGGTTTTGAGTGTATTATTTATGATCATATTCGTAAAGTATGTGAACAATGTATATAATTAAATCAACACGGTTTTATTCAAAAGAGAAATACGCAAACTAATTTCCTTGTTTTATTTCCAGAGAGCTTGATCGTGGAGATCAAGTCGATGTAATTTACACAATTCGATTGTATGTCTCATGATAAACTATTATCTTATTTGCGGATATATAGCTTGGCATCTATTGTAGTATCAGTAATTAATTCGTATCTAAGTAACATAGTTTTTTTGTAGGTTACATGGGTTATCGATCCAGAATGTTTACAGCTAATAGTGATTTGCCTCAAGGGTCCAATTTGGGTCCACTTTTATTTTTGTTATTCATTAACGAGCTAACAACTGTTTTAGGTTGTAATTTTTTGTTATGTGCTGAAAATGGTAATTTATGCTATACTATGAATAATATTTCTAGATGTGCTTTATTGCAAAATAATTTAGACAATATGTTCATTTGGTGTACTTCTGCCAGATCACTTAATAAAGAACTATAGAGTTACAGACTCAAGGGTACAGTTGTTAAAAGGAAAACCCAATTTAAAGAGTTAGGTATACTTATTGATCATAAATTAACTTTTAACCTACATGTTTCAAAAACATTAAACGATTCATTTAAGGTATTGAGTTTTATAATACGTAACTGCCGCGATTTTAGACACATTAAAACTGCGAGGAAATTTTACGGAACATTAATTATAAGCAAAATTAACATTGCGCTTGTGTTTCGATATCTAGTTATAACTTTTATATAAATATGCTCGAGAAAATACTCAGACGTTTTCTAAGATGTTTGTATCATACAACTCGCTTCTTTTTGAATTTGATATGCTCACCATCTATAATAGACATATAGTGCATTTCTAAACCTTGTAAATATTGCAGTTTCTTAGAAATCTTATCGCTACAACTTAACTTTCTGGTATGACACACCATGTAGTACGCATCATGCCTTATCATAATGATTTAGCTGCACTGAAGGGCTGTAATACAGCAAAACACGTGTCTGCAGATAGTCATTGCATAACACTTTTCGAGGCGCGGTTAAACGATAACACCACAAAATGTTTCATTGTGTTGAATATGATTTCAAACATGTAACAACAGCTAACTGTTATGTAATTCAATGCCTGGCGGTGCATTAGTACGAGGAGTACTTGTTTTAACTGTTAGTGAGAAACATTTTACATTATTTACAATATAATGTAATGTAAAAAATTGTGCAGAAATTCTCAATCGAAATAACTTTTCAAATTATTAATTTTATTATTTATTAGTTTAGTTTTAATTTTATTAATAATTTTAGAGTAACGCAAATTTCTATATACATATTGTTACCCTCACTTTATTAATATTCTAATATTCCTATGTAATTAAGCTTTGGCCTGTATGGAAATTAAATTTAATTAATTGATTAAAAAACCTTCCAATTCGAAAGAGATTATATTCAAAAATAATTGAAAATCTGATGTTTGGTCAAATTGTAGCTTCTTGATAATGATAATGATAATCAATATGGATTTAGAAAAGGAATGTCCACTGTAAATGCCATATTGGATTTAACTAATAAACTCATTCAGTGTTATGAGAAAGGTTAATATGCTATTGCAACATTTATTGACTTCACGAAAGCTTTTGACTGTGTCTTACATGAAAAATTAATTGAAAAGTTGAAACTTCATAATTTTGATGATAATATGTTGTAATTAATTGACAACTGTTATCATCAACAACAAGTTACCTGGAGAATAGAAAACAAATAGTTCATTTTAATAATAGTTTTTCTGACTCCTTGTCAAAAGCACATGGTGTGCCACAAGGATCCACACTAGGTCCATTACTATTTCTTATTTTTATTAATGATTTTCCTAATTATATTAAAGAGGCTGATGTTGTCCAGTTTGCAGACGATATAACGTTAATTGTGTCTCGGAAAAACTTTGATAAAGCCAATATATTAAATAACGTAGCGATGACAAGAGCAGCAGATTGGTTTGCTTACAATAAATTAAGCTTGAATGAGGAAAAGACTGTTAGCAAGGTATACAAATTGAATAAATCAATAAATATTAGTCACTCGCCTAATATAAAATTTCTTGGACAAGAAATTAAACAAAACTTATTTCTTCTTAGAAACATTAACGATAGCCTTCCAACAGGTATGGATAGGACGGCATACTTCTCCTTTTTTCAGACTCACTTTCAATATGACATAACTGTATGGGGTCATTCTAGTATCAGGCATCGCTTATTTAATTTGCAGAGACGAGGTATTAGAATTATCTCTGGAATTGGTTTTAGTGATGACTGCAAGTCAAAGTTTATTAAACTAGGTATACTAACGATACCATGCTTATATATTCTATAGTGTTTGATGACTATTAAAGGCAATGGAAATAATTATGTAAAACATAGTGTTATACATGATTACGACAATAGATTCAAAGAAAATATCTGTCCACTAAATATTAGAATCGGTAGATCTCAAACAGGCATCAATTATTATGGGATACTATTTGATAACACTCTGCCACATGGTATTCAAAAATTATGCGTGAAAGATTTTAAAATCAAGATTAAATCTCTTCTATTGGCAAATGCATTTTATAGTTGGGATGAGTTTCTGTCTTTTAATTTTAATTCGTTGTGATTTGTTCTACTCACTCTTCTTATTATTTTTAAATTTTAACTTAATATGTTTCGGATATCATCGCATTATTCACTGTATGTAATTTGTTTTAGAATATTTTAATATCTTACTATCATTATTTTATACAATTTTAATATGTTTTACAATTGAAATGATAGTTTATTTTTACATTACTTTAATATTCAATGTGATTTTATTGTTATTATTTATTTATAGAATTTTATTTTATATTTGCATTATATTTTATTAAATCTGTTTTATTAGTATATATGATTACAATACTATTTTTTATATATTTATTTTTTATATATTTATTTATATATTTATTATTTGCCATCATTTTGTATATAACTATCACTCTCAATATATTTTGTTGACTTGTGTAACACTAATTTCTGTGATGAATACTAATAAATTATTATTATTATTAGAATTAGAAAATTCCAACAATATAAATATGAAAAAAATTCCAAAAGAAATCAAGTAACAATGTGGAATCATAGGGAAAATTTTTAAGGAATTAAATACATGCAGCATTCTAATAAAAGGGAACAATAAATGTTATACTGCTTTTGGTCATTATTTAAAAAACTCCAAAATTTGTTTTTATTCGTTGTTTAGAAATATCTCAATTTTCTCTTGTATATGTACATAGTTTAGATTTTTTAGGATCTTCACAAATATACAGGGTGTCCCGTTAATGCGGGGAAATGGCTGGACCATAGATTCCTGGGGTCAAAATATGATGATTTAACACAACTTATCTATATCCAAAAATTTACGGTTAAGCCGGATTTTGTCTTCAAAGTTTAAATTTTTTTTTATTTCTTTTGTTTATAACAATTGAACGCTTTATTCGATTTGAATGAAATTAATTATTAATAACTACATTAGTATAATACATCATTTAAGTTATTATGGACATAAGCGATTAACAGGAAATATAGAAAACAGTAGTATCATCCCATAAAAACTAAAATATTTTTTTATTAGTGCATCCAATATAAACTAAAAAAATACTGCTTAAAAGAGATTTTGATTTTAAAACTTTTTTTTCTCTTAATAAAATTTGATATCTTGTACGGTTTTCGCACAAAAAACTAAAATCTATTTTTTTTATCTAGTAAAAACAAAATCTAGTTTTCAATCAAATCAAAAATATATGTTTTTCGTGGCCGTATTTGTTTAAAAAATGTAAATTATGTAAATTATTAATTACTGAGTGTCTTTAAATCATTTATTGTTAACTTTATTATAGTTCATAAATATTCACATTTCCAGCAAACAGATTTCTTGCTTGTATTAGGATTTTGCGAATAAAATTGTTTAAAAAGATGTTGTTTTGATTAATTGTATCAATTAATATTATTTAATTTTTATTCAATTGAATAAGTTGATTTACATATTAATGAGTGTAAATCTGCATACTATATTCATATTTTATTTTTTTGTGCAAAAACCGAACCAAGATATCAAATATTATTAAGACACAAAAAAGTTTTAAAATTAATTGGTCTTTCAGGAAATATTTTTTTAGCTTTTATTGGATACACCAATAAAAAAATATTTTAGTTTTTAAGTGGTGGTACTACTGTTTTTTATACTTCCTGTCAATCACTAATGACCATAATAACTGAAATGATGTATTATATTATGGTAGTTATTAATAATAAATTTCATTCAAATCGAATAAAGCGTTCAATTGTTATAAACAAAAGAAATAAAAAATTTTGAAACTTTGAAGACAAATTCCGGCTTAACTATAAATTTTTGGATATAGATAAGTTGTGTTAAATCATCATATTTTGACCCCAGGAATATATGGTCCAGCCATTTCCCCACATTAACGGGACACCCTGTATATATCTTTAAATTTTTAAATAAACTTTTAAATATTTTTTTTCAGCAACCATATAAATCTTTACATTTAAATTTGCTTTTGTTGTTTCTATAAATCTCGGAATACTTACTCTCCTGGGCTGTGATACACCCACAACCTGGTATGGAGCAGCACGGGCACCAATAATGGAGGTAAAGAACTACTTTAAATTATTAGCTCTAATAATTTAGATATTATTAATAGAGGCAGCAAACCTACCTTTGTGAATGCAATCGGTCAGGAGGTGTTGGACATCACTCTAGCTGATGCCTTCAAAGCAAGTACAATACAATTTAAAATTGGCATATTGAAGAACCCTCTTTGTTAGACCTTCAGCAGATTGAGTTCGACATAGAGGTCACAAAAGAAGACGCAATGGAGTGTAGAAATTCGAGGAATATAGACTGGAGTCTCTATAAAGAGTGCTAAAGTGTGGAAGCCGACGATCTCTACTTTAATATTTAGATCACAGAATAGGTAGAAACAGCAGCATCTCTGCTCAGAAATAGCATCTTAGAGGCTTCTACTTCGTTATATATTATTCTTCACAAATAAAAAACTGTTTAACTTTGTTTGTATAACACTGACTTTATTAAGTGACTATAGTTTCAAAAATGTTAACTTTTCATTATCAAACTTCTTCGCGCAAGGCGGATTTACTGTCTCCACTGCCTCTGATTTGTCATTTAACGTTAACCATCATCATGTGCCATATCTAATTTCAATTTCATATAATCAATTCATGAAACCACTTCAATATAACGGGTATGTTAACGATTTTTCACGTGAAAATTATTCGGCTATTAATAATCATTTATTATCTATTGACTGGTGGAAATCTCTTGATATGGGTAGTATTGACAAAATGATTGACGCATAAGATCATCCACTTGTCCGATTTTGTTTACCAATAAACCTAATTAAGGATTAAAAAAAATTTTAAAAATCATATATGCAGTGCCGTAATTCTATAAATTACCAAACTTTATATTACTACTTCAAAGATGCAGTAATTTAAAAGATAATTCTATGAAAAATATGTTGAATCTGTTAATTCGAGAATAAAAAATGACACTAAAAAAATTTTGGAACTTTGTTAGATCTTCAAACTCCACTACGTAATTTCTAAAATATAAGCATTACAACAACACTAGTAGTTGTGAGGAATCTTAATCTATTCGCCGATTATTTTTGAATTGTTTACAGTCATTATACACCATTGCATATACCGACTTTTAATGATATGCCTGAAGTTATTCAAATGTCATTTCAATTCTCACAAAGTGAAATTATTGAAACTGTCAATAATTTGAAATCTAGTAATAGAACAGGTCTTGATGACATCCCTGCCAGTTTTCTGAAGAACTGTATTTTTTTCTATAACCACTCTATTATTTATTTATTTCAGGCATCAATAACGTATTAGATTTTCACAGATTTTTGGAAAAAAGCTATATAACACCACTGCACAAATTTGGTGATAGAGAAAATGTAACAAATTTTCGTGCTATTTTGATACAATATTTTATTCCAAAATTAATAGATGAACTCATTTATGCGAAATTAAATGGATGTGACGAATATTCGGTCAGGATGATCCACAACTATCAATCTTTTATCTTATAAGATTTAAATTGTCAATGGCTTTGAAGACAACACTCTGTTCGTGCAATTTACACCGATTTTGATCGACTAACTATAACTTTTATTCTGTTGTTAAATTGATTCATTGTTTTCTAGTCAATCGAACGTAGTGTGCCAAAATAAATATTTTTTTATCAGATCTCATCTATGTTCCTTTAGATGTGCCCCATTGCTCACATTCTGGCCCGTTATATTTCTACTTTTTGTAAATGACATATCGTGAACTATAAAGAACTCTTTGTTTTTGTTATATACCGACGACTTAAAATTTTTTAAAACGATCGTAACAATTGAAGACTGTAAATATCTACAAGATGACCTAACATCCGTGTATAATTGGTGTTGTAATAATTATTTCTTCTTCAACATTGATAAATGTAGAACCATTAATTTTTTCGTAATAAATAGCCGGTATATTTTAATTATGCTATTAATAATGTTATTCCGGAGAAAGTAATTGAAATAGAGACATTATTTCTATTTGCAATCGTGCATTTAAAATGTTGGGTTATATTAAAAGAATTTCTGTTGAATTATCTGCTGCATCATTCAAAATCGTTTATTTTGCTTATGTACGCTCACATTTCGAATTTTTGTCATCCGTTTGGTCCCTAACTCAAGCCATTTATGTAAATTCATTAGAAAAGATTCAGACTAAGTTTTTAAAATCAATTGTAAGATGTGATATAGTGATGTTGACATCCTCTGTCGAAGATTTTATGCAGACGTGTCATTTTTTTATAAATTTATTTCATATAATGTCCATTCCTCATATCTTTTATCTCAAGTGAGCTTTTATGTGAATCTTATAAGCCGATCCATCAGACATATACCCATATTTAGAATACGATTTTACGTTTCACGAGAATTTCGAACTCATTGTCCATGAACTTAAATTTTAATTTATTATCTGGGTCATATATATGACCCAGGTAGTTTTAAGTTAGATTAGATATTTTATAATATATTTTATTTTCCTTATTTTGTATAGTGGATTTTTTGTTAAATATTATTATTAATATAGTAGGAAGATGAGAAAATTTAAAAGGAAAACGTTCTGTGTTTGAGTTACTGATAGATCCTCAACACCCAGGCTCTACAAAATTCTGCCGAAAGACCACTTCAACAGCATGGGGCTAGAGAAAAAAACCTCATGGGAGTTATGCAGAGAGGCTCAAGTAAAGTCTTAGTGTGCTATTAAAGACGCACTTTCCGGGCTCAACATCTGTGGAATTCCAAGAAAACACCGATCAATCTACAGAAGGAAGCATATTCCTACCTACTAGAGAAAGCAAAAGAAAGGCTAGTAAACTCATTACCAAAGTAAACATTGAATGGACAGTTAATAATTTTAAACCATTTAATGGGACTAGATACATGCCGTTTATAAAGGTAGCTTTACGCTAAAAAATTTAATAGAAAGAATTTTAAGGATTGTGGTGACCGTTACTACGTGGTAATTCATGATAAACACTTAACTAACGCACTTACTATGTTTTAACCACTAAAAATTAGAGACATGTTGGACAAACTTGATATAGACATTATAACAAAATCAGAATTATATGAGGCATTCGAAGTATGTTTAAACCAAAATTATTTACAATTTGATAACCAGTTCTTTCAACAAACAACAGGTCTGGCAATGGGTTCCCCATTAAGTCCTCTTTTGGCAGATTTATTCATGTCACATATAGAAGATAAAATTTTTAACCTATCATTCACAAAACAACACATCTCATTTTGGTATAGATATGTGGATGATATAATTGCATGTTTCAATGGTACTTCCCGCCAATTAGATCAATTTTTAAATTCAATTAACAGTATACATCGAAAAATTAAATTCACACTTGAAAGCGAACAGAACAACCAGATTAACTTTTTAGACCTTACATTGATCCACAGTGATAACAAAATTGAATTTAACATTTACCGAAAACCTACCAATATAAATTCAACTATCCCGTATAATTCTAACCACCCTCTGTCACATAAACTAGCCGCATACCACTCAATGATTCATCGAGCATTTTCGATTCCGCTATCCCCAAAAAATCAAGACCTAGAACTGAAGAAAATTTTAAAGATTGCACAAAACAATGGATACCCGATTAGCCTAATTCAAAATCTAATCAATAAAAAGCGATACCAAAACATAAGAACCCATATCTATCCAAAAATCCCAGACTCCAATACACAATCATTCATTACACTCACCTATCACGGTAAAACTACCGAGAAAATTGCTCATATCTTTCAAAAACATAATCATCGAATTGCATTTAGAGCCAGCGGTAAATTGTCCAATATATTATTTAACGCAAAAGATAAAATCAGTTCCCTAAAAAAATCAGGTGTTTATAAAATTTCGTGTCCCGAATGCAACTCTACTTATATAGGTCAAACAGGTCGCAGCTTCGAAACTAGATTTTCCGAACATTTCAGAGCGTATAGGTTAAATCAAAACAGTAGCACTTTTTCAAACCATTCTTTAGAATGTAAACATGAATTCCCCAAAATCCAAAATCTAAAAATTTTACATCACTGTACCAAAGGTACAAAGCTTAATCTCCTCGAATCTGCCGAAATTTTCAAAGAAAGTAATAATCCTCACGTTAATCTGCTTAACGAGCAAACAGATTTAATGTACACGCCACTTTTCAAAAACCTATAATCCGTTAACGATGCGTAATCCCCTTCTTTTACCTACCCGACAATAATTACCCCCAAACCACCACACATTAGTATAAATAGAACTCCTTCATTAATTTGCTTCACTTGATAATGACATTAAACCGTCGAAACTTAAGTCGTGCGTTTTTGTAATATATGTATATATATTACATAATTTTTAGTGGTTAAAACATAGTAAGTGCGTTAGTTAAGTGTTTAATAGAAAGAGGCTAGGGTGATATTTATCACCAAAGCGGGCCGAACGCCACCCAATGAGACCAAATCCTACCACTCAATTAGCCTTACCTCATTTCTCAACAATATACGGAATAGCCCCCTAAATTCAAATCCGTCCCATTGGCAGCAGTTTGCCTAACATCTGGCAAATCTACTGTAGATGCACTTAAAGGGTAAATATGACATCATTTCGACCCTAGCTCAAGACACCCTCAATCCCATATTAAAACAGTGTCAACCCCGATAGATTGCAGCTCCTAATCGTAGCAAGCTGAATATCAAAGTTTCCAAAGTAAAATAGAACTTGCTGTATTTGTTGAATTTGGTTCTCGTTTATCACGTGGTGAAATATTTTTAATATTAAGGGTTGTTTATAGAAAGACACTTTATTATTATTATTAGGTAATTACCTAGATAATGATGTAATAATCGAAACTAGTCGGAATAAATCGTAAAAATTGTGAAATCAACCAAGTGTCTTTCTATAAACAACGCTTAGAACATGCTGATATACTTGGCAATGAAGGGGCTGCGACTACCATGACAGATCAACGCCTACATGTGGGCTATCAAAAGCACATAGGAAAGGCGTTGTCCTATAGGTGTTTGTAGCACAGGCCACCACCAGACTAACCCTTCCCAGAGAAATGCTGATAACGCCATGGCCTTCTAGAAAGTTAATTAACTTCACCAAGGAAATTAAATTTATGGGAAAATACTAGTAGTAGTATATTAGTACACAAGTAGTAAAAGATTTAACAAGGTCGCATTGTTGTAGGGCTGTCTACAGCCAAACAACTCCGTATAATCTAAACTAATCTTTGGATTTTTATATTTGCTTAGAAGCACTATTAATTTTTATTTTTCTTGTTTCTCTTAAATGTCCTAAAAAATAATCAGTGTATACTTTGTTTTCTTGTCAATATTAATAAAACTGTTGTTTTTCACTTGATTTATATTTCTAGGGTAATATATTACTTTATTCTCAGTAAATAAAATAAATATATAATAACTCTACGCCGGCGTTTATTAGACTGTTTTCCAAGAATTATTTTTTAAAGACATTACTTGCAACCGTTACTACGTAATAATCCATACTAACACAGAATTGAAAAATATTTGTGGTTAAAACATAGTGATTTTTTTTTTAATTCAGTGTAATTAATTAGGGTATAAGAAATTATAATAAACCCCAGTTTTGATCAATTTTTAAAACAAACTTTAATTTTTAGGGAATTCAAAAATCATATTTTGTTTTATTTTCTAGAAAATAACAATTTTTTGTTGGTTTTTTTTTATTTAATATGTAATGTTTTTAAAAATTACACTTCATTCTAGAAACTTATAATTTAGATATATTTTGGGTGAAATACAATATTCCTGATGAATCACACAAATGAATTGGATGTTGAAATTTAGAAGAAATATTTGGATTTCGGGGGATGCAGAATTTGGTTAACAAGGGTTGGTTGTGGAGATTATTGGTCAATTTAACACTAACATATATTAGTTGGGACATGGGTGGGATTTGTTCTAATATTTAATTTGGAATTTTTGTTTTTTCTAAAATGTATTAGTATTTGTCTTTTTGTGCTCTTTAAATAAAAATATATATACTTTTACTTAATTTATTTTTTTATATTCAAAATTTAAAATAAATCGAAATTTGTAATTATTCATTTATATTAGGCTTCATTTAATTTGAAAAAAATTAAGCAATTGCCAAAATTTTTCTATTTAAAAAATTTGCTAAAAATATAACTGCTTATATAAAAGTATGACACAAAAACAATTTAATAACAAAAAGATTTATTTTTATTTTATTAATATACTTTACTTACTTATCGATTTGTTTAACTTAACTCACATATTTCTAGATTTTGTAAAATAAGTTATTTTTAGATTAGTAACTTATATGTAAAAAAAAACTGTTTATCACAAATTGTCATTTTACTCTTTACGATTTAATATTTATTTTGAAGAGTTTTCTAAAATTACTATACCTATAAAAATAAAGAAATATTTAAGAAAAAATCAAATTTTAAAATAATTCTAGGCTATTTAATATTAATTAATGTGAAAATTTAAGCTCTAACAATAAACTATATCAAAACGTTATAACAGCTGCCTAAAATTTTCATTAGATTTTGATTACTTTTTGCATGTTTTTATGTAAGCAATTACATGAAAGAAAAAATGTTTTATTCTCGTTACTAAATTATACATAAAACCGCATGTTGGGCTCAAAAAATTTGAGATTAACACAAAAAATACCACAACTGGAGTCCGGAGATTAAAACAAACAAAAAAATGCGATAAAAGTCCTTTCATCACCTTGTCAGAAAAACGCGTTTCAAGATCATTACCTACACTTTTTATAATCGGACAAAGGTTTTGCACCAATTAAGCAGGCCCGGAATGGATTGCGTGCATGACAAAAAAAAAACGAATACGTATACGAATTGGTCGCATTATTTTAGCTCTTAAAAACTAACAGAATTTATTAGGCGAAATTTGATTTATTAATAACTGCAGCTTTATCATAAAGAACAGAATAATAGATTACTAAAAATATAAATTTAATCAAGGATTTATCAATAATAATAATAAATACATGAAACATTATGTATCACTTGATGAGAATTCTTGAGGAACGACGAAATCAACTTATCTATTAAAAAAACAATAGGAAATTGATTTTTTTTAAATTCACTTACTGAATTAAATTTATTAAATATAATTTTCAGTTTCTTATGTTAAATATTAAATTTCTCATTTATAACTTTTAGCTTTTACTAGAATATTAAAATAATCACTATTTATTTAAAAAAAAACTAGTAAATTGGCCTAAATAAGTTTGATTATTTATCATTGAGTATAGTTTTATCAATTTAACTTAATCATCAACATTAAAAGTAATTTAGTAACAAAGTTTTTTATTCATATTAAAAAGTAAATACATTTAAAAGTTTATTAATTTGTAAGTTAACATTAATTTTGTTTAAGTAAATCCTTAAGTCAGAAAAAAATAACTTACAAACAAGTAAATTTTTAAACGCACTTATTCTTTAGAATTTATCTAAACAACATAAAAATTTAAATACTTACTTATAATACATTTTGATTGATCATATTGTTTACATCATTAAGAATTATAACATTCTTTCGAATGAAATTATTTCCTGGCATATTTGGAAGTAAATAATTGTTTTAATTAATTAAATTACATGGAAATCACATATGTAAATTATTTAAATTCGTTCTTCATCTACGGGATTTATCTGGTTTATTAAATAGTCCGCACGTGTTAGTTCATTAAATTAACAGTTACTCAATCAAAAAGAACTTTCATTCACCCACGCGATTCCTGATCGGCAGCTGCGTTACACGATCGACCAAATAGTCATCACGTGGACGCTCATAAACGCACGTGGGTGTCACGCATTAAAAATCAAAACACCTACCTTTAATCATCCAGCATCTTTCCCGTGTTAAAAAACCTCCTCCACGGTCCACAGCAGGAGCACACCATCTTCCACAATCCTCACATCGTCACCACTCCCGCACAAAAATTTCACTCAAAATGTTCTACTTTTTTTCTTACTGTTTATTTTTCGTTGTTTTTCCTTTCGCAGGTAAAAGAGCGCGCGTTTGTTGGTGCCGCGACAGCAGGACGTTTGAGCTTCGCGCAGCAGCAGGAGCAGCACGCGACTACGCTATACCGGCGATCGTCCGTTGCGGTTGTCGCTGCGCATGTCTTCAGGTATTCAGGTAACAATAGGGTCAAGCAACCTCCTACGACACATCTCTTTGAATATTTATCGCACAATTGCGTAAACACCGGATTTTCCTGCGGGCAATATGTTCGCGTTTCCTGCGATTTCTTAATTGTGCGGAACCGTATATTCCTGAAAGTTGGCGTGTATTTGTTAAACTGTTATAATTTCAATGAATATGTAAACATTAATTTCTAACTTAAATATGTCCAGGCCGTTTGAGTTAAAAGTTTCGTTGTCGTGATATTTAAGGACCCGCTTTTAACTTCGTCAACTTTATTTCATTATGTAAATGTTTGTCAAAGCTTAAACTTAAACTCCTAATCATTCAACAATAGAAACTTCATTGCACTTCTAATCCGTTTGCACTTCCTACTTGACAGGAAACGATAATTAATGTTAACTTTACTATTGTAGTTCGTTGATGCTGATGCATCATAAGTGTGCGTAGTAGGCTTGAGTCTCTGCAGACGTGGGGTTGGTAACGTGAGAATAGATGATGACTGGTATGGATCCGGTCTGGTCCTGGTTTTAATGGCGTAGTGCAAGGTTGTTGCTGATGATGCTGGTTGGAAGATGCTGGGAGAGAGGGAGGTAACAGGGATAGTAAAAGGGGATATCGGATTTTTCTGATAGTTTTACTTAAGATCAGTAATTTATTGGTTTTGGTTAAGATCAGTAATTTATTGGTGTAAGGTATGTGTTTTTCTTTCCTTCTTGTTATTTTTGTTTTGTTTTTAATCTGAGCTTGGGGGTGTGGGTGGTGATGGCGGGGTAAGGAATCTTTTTTTGAGGTTTAGTTTTATGGTGGCCGAGAGATTGATATCGTGTTGAAATCGGATGCCAAGGTAGGTTTTGTGGAAGAAGGGGGCGCATGGAGGGTTTAAGCCGAAGCTGTCCTCGTCCGAGCTGGTTTGCAAGCATGTATCACGGGACCGCCGTCGGAATTACGACTCATAAAATCATGCAAAACCACCCAAAAAGTGTGGAATACTTTCATAAATGCTTATGAAATTACTTCAAAAGAAAATGCGAAATGGCGAAACGGCTAGAGACCACACAAATAAGTTCATTGACCTTGTCGAAAACCTAAAAGGTATGGAGATAGATATCAACGAGGACATACTAAGTATTATATTATTATACAGCCTACCAGAAAGCTTCGAAAATTTTCGGTAGTAATCGAGTCACGCGATAAGCTGCCAGCCAGCCGCAAAAACAAGAAAAAATGAGCTATATGAAAAAGAATCTTTCTATGGAGATAAACAGAAACAAAAGTATTATCCTACTAAAAACAAAGTGTAAACAGTACAACAAACAAAAAAATAACCTGAAATGTTAAAATTGCAAAAAACTAGGCCACAAAACATCAGATTGCTGATCAAAAATGACTTTATACTTTATCCTATCCTGCCTATTTGCAGAAACTAAAACTGACAAGTGGTGTATAGACAGCGATGGTACTTTACACATGTGCAATGGCAGAAGTTAATTCCTATCTAAAGAGCAAACTGATGAAATCCTAAAGCTGGCTTTGGATACAACTGAGAAAGGAAAAGAGTCACTCAAATAAAAATTAGAGGAGAAGTCATTGACCTACAAAATACACTATACATACCAAAATTATCAGTAAACTTATCTGTGGCTCGAGCAACTGAAAAAGGTTACAGCGTAAACTTCAAAAAGGAAACTGCAACAATAAAAAAATCACAAAAAGTGGAAATTAATGCTATCAAATTAGATGGACTATACTACGTGGATGTGGACATAAAAGAAAAACACCAGGTATGCAAGGATTTACCTATAAATTCTGAAATAGACGTTTGACATAGAAAAATTTGACATCTGAATGAGAAAGGTTTAAAAAAAGCTCTCCAAAATGAAACTATTAAAGGATTACATTTTAAACCTGAAGAAAAACTCTCTGATTACGAAACAAGTTTAACAGGGAAAAATGAAAAAACTTACCTATTCCGAAAGAAGAACGGGTAGAAACAAAGCTCGAGAAAAACTGCACGCTCAGACTTATGTGGCACTATGCCAGAGAAAAGTAATGCTGGTTACAAATACTTTGTTGCTTTCATAGATGAACACAGCCGTTATGGCAGGGTGTATTTCATTGGAAATAAAACTGAAGTTTTACAGAAATTCAAAGAATACAAGAAAGAGACAGAAAAAAATACTAATCTCAAAATAAAAATACTGCAAACAGACAATGGAAAAGAAATTGCAACAGAGAATTGACGATTATCTAAAAGAAAATGACATATCAAGACGTCTGTCCGTGTATACATCACATCATAACGGGATAGCCTAAATAAAAAATAGAACCTTATTAGAGAAAGCCAGTTATATGATGCTAGAAGCAAATATATCAAAATCCTTTTGGGCAAAGGCTATTCATACTGCAAATTATATTACCAATAGAGTATCATAAAAAGCAACGAACGGGAAAACACCTTCATTAAAATATTTTCAATGCCTTGTTACAAAAGTTTTTGTACTAAATAAAAGAAACAAGAAAAAGTTTTCACAGAGAGCAACAGAAGGAACTTTTGTTGGGTATTCAGAAAATACCGAGGGCTACAGGATTTGGTAGAAAGTCAAAATAAAATATTCATTAGTAGTAAAGATGTGAAATTTTTGAAAAGAATGTTCTTTGGCCAAAACCCATTCACTCCACTGACTCTCGAACCTTCTCATGAACAAAACTCTTATTAAAATGAAGAATCATCTGAAAGAGAACAGCAGAACGAGAAAGTGACCATTATGAAAAGTGTGACCAATCTGGTGTCGAAGATACCCCAACACAACCTGAAAAAGATGCAGAAAATAAAAATCTAGACATACCTGAAAAGAGACTTGAAAGAGAAAAAAAAGAAAATATGGACAGAAGATTACTATTTAGAAAATGACTAAGAAGTCAAAGAAAATGAAAATGATGAAATTTGGCACACTGCAATAAAAGCTGAAATAAACGCACATATCAAAAATTAAATTTGGAAAATTGGACAAAGATATGAATATCATAGACTACAAAATTGTACTAAAAATAAAAATATGACTAGACAACATTGAAACAAAAAAGGCAAAACTAGTAACACGAGGTTTTAACCAAAAAGCTGGAGTTGATTATAATGAAACATTTGCACCAGTAGCAAAATTAAATTCTATCAGATCTCGAACCGCAAAGTCAGTAAAGAAAGGATTGAAGCTGGTACAAATGGATGTGACAACAGCTTATTTAAATGGAGAACTAGACTAAATAAGCCAAATGAAGGTGTCAACTTTTTTGGAAAAATATGTAACCCAGATTATGGTAGAAGAAAGTGCCGAAGATGACCTAACTATCTTTAATAAAACAAAAGCAATGTTACAGGATTTTAGAAAATATAAAGGAAATGAAGTCTGGCTTTGTAAAAAAGCCCTATATGTCTTAAAACAATTAGGACGACAATGGTATAAAAGACTAGATTCTGAACTAAGAAACATTCGTTTTGAACCATCCAAGCAGACCCTTGTGTTAACATATTGAGAAAAGGAGGAGATGAAATTATTATCACAATATATGTTGATGACCTAATAATATCCTTCTCAAATAAAATGAAATTAAATGAAATAAAGAAAAGTATGAAAATAAAATTTGATATAAAAGACTGAACTGAACCGAAATACTGTTTGGGTAAAGCCTATCTCAACACTCCTAGAGACAGGGTTAAAATTAAAAAGAAAAGAAAAACCAAATATCAACTTACCCAACAGAAACTTGATTGGAGTCCTGATGTATTAATCTGTGGCGACACGCCCCGACATTATGCATGCGGTGAGTTATCTCAGCCAATTCAATACTTACTATGATGAAGAACTCTAGAAATCTGCGAAAAGAGTACTCATATACCTAAAAGGAACAAGAGACCTGACGTTAACATTCTTAAGAAATGGAGTTGCTGAAATGAAATGATATGCTGATGCAGACTAGGCATTCTGTTCTCTTGATAGATCATAAAGAAATTGGTATTGACAGCTGGGAATCAAGAAAACAGAAGACAGTGGCTCTATCAACTGCTGAATCCGAATACATGGCTCTGACAGAATTTGCAAAATAAGCAATACACCTGGCAAATTTAGAAGCTGATTTAGAAAATAAGCAAAACATAACAGTCTAATAACACATAATACCAATAAAACATATAAATATCAGGCAAAATTTTATAAAGGAACTGATACAAATTGGAAATATAAATGTTGCATATAAAAGAACTGAAGACACTAACAAAGGCACTGCCACGACCAAAATTTGAAGAGTATGCAGTCTTGGGCTGCAGCAGATTATATTCCGTGAGGAGGAGTGATAGAAATAAATATACTAGACTGTACACGTATCGCTGTCGCCGCCATTTTTCAGTTTTCAATGTCACCTCCGTTCCGTCAATATTTTGCTCTACGCTTGTGTGTGCATTATAGTGAATAAAACACTGTAAAAGGTAAATTATGCTTTTGTTATTGCATCGCGTAGTTTTTGTAAAATACGGAGTCGTTTAGCATTCACTTTATTTTTTAAATATCCGAATTAAAAAATAATGCAGCGGTGTTAACTCTGGTGAACGAGAAGGCCATAGATCTTTATTGATTAACCTATCTCCGAAGAAGAGTAGGTGATTTAATGTTGAAACTCATCATTAGGAGGTTGTTCGATAAAAGAGTTTAAGAGTAATTCTTGATGAGTAGCTGAGTTAATATTGTCATAAATAAATATATCATATATTCTCCTTCGGGACATACGCCAACCTTCTGAGGATATAACGGAGCCTCAACAAAAATATGTGGGTTCTCCGCAGCGCCCACTCTCTGGTTTTGTGAGTTCACATAGCCGCTAAGGTGAAACCAAACTTGATCACTATAGAGCGTTAAGTCTACAAATCGTCATTGCTTAGAAATTCATTAAACCAATTACAATACTGCACTCGGCGAGGATAATCAGGGGGTAGCAACTTATGTCTGATTATGTCTGATGTCTGTGCAGATAAACATCGGAGCGATTTCTTCGAACTCACATATATTCTTTGCTGAATATCTGCATTGTCTACTTCCGTAAGGACAGTAGGCCGGCCTGTAGATTTTCCTTTAGAAACGCTGCCGGTTTCATGGAATCTCTTAACAATACGGCGAACATGTTGCACAAAGTAAATGTAACCGAATTCAAGATCAGGAAACTTCTCATGATATTGTTCTTCACATTGTTTATAGAAATATTTTCAATTTCCTTCTACATTGCGTGTTCTTGTTCGAAAATATTCTTCAATAATAAACTTATTACCAAGTATAATTAACAAGTGCATGTGTTAATGCGGAAATTTTTTACTTACCAACGCAATTTATGCAGTAGGATCATGGTAAAAAACGTAAAACTGAATATAAAGCACAAAGTACCGCAATGGCACTTGATGCAAGGACGCTAATGATCAAATAAATTCGTAAGCAAGATATCAACATTGTAAAAATGAAAAAGAGGTGCCAAATTCAAACGTCTATCAAACATTGCTGAACGCAGTGTATAAGTAAGTAATCTGACAAAAACACACAAGGAACTCAAGTCGTATAAAGATATTTAGGCTCGGTTTGTCTAGAGCAGACTCGAAACCAAAATTATTAAAAGTTGTAGCATATGATGAGTCCTATGCTGCTTGAGATATTATCAAAAATGATATATGGTGAATTTTCTGTATGAAGTGTTACAAAACGTTAAGTTTATCAAATTTTATAAATTTTCATTCAGTAAATCAAATTAATTGTTGTCGAAATAGCACAAACGGATTATTAGATAATAAGCTCCAAAAACTTAAACTGCACGGTTTTACGAAGTGATTCTCCTCTTGTTACTGAAGGCAATTATCTCCCCTCATTAAATATTATATTCAATGGTTCTAGACGATTCTATAAGATTAAACATAGGAAAGAGCTAAGGTTGGTTGGAAGGATGAGGATTTTTTGAAGATTGATGTCAACGTTGTAGTTGAATTGTAGATCAAAAGTCATGGTAACGCTTAAATAATAAATACTTGATTGTAGACGATTTCACTTTGTGATACATATTTTATAACTTTAAACAAAATAAAATAATCTTTGTTTATATCACACATATACACAAAGTTTATTTAAAGCTTAACTAAAGATGTCACTTTTATAGTAATATCTTGCCTGATGGTTTACCTGGAGAGTGCAATATTCCATAGTAAAAACGGTTTCCCTGTCTTCAACTGCAATGAGATCCAAACCAGTCCGTGTCTATTGTTAATAAGGAATGGTAATTAATGTAAACATATATTATATTCATTTAATTATTTAACTCCAACAAAAAAAATTTAAAAAATTCATATTCAAAAATATAAATGGAAACAGCCCAATAATCAATTCGACTAAATACCGACATTTCAGCAAATGCTTCTCAGTTCTTCAGAAATTCAAGTAAACACAAATAATTTCTCCACATCTCTTTGAGAATGACCAACGGTCGAAACTACTCGGAGAAATATAAAAATTGTGAAACAAAACTAAGTGTTTTAATTAATCTTCTAATTAACAAAACATTACATTTAAAACTTTAATTATCTTCCTCTTCTTCATATTTCTCCAGATTCTCAACATTCACAAAGAGCCGCCTATATTTAACATAATATTATCTCTTTCGTCTTTCTGGAATGGTTTATATATTATGTACACTTGATCTATCTTTTCCCGCTATTGTTTTCTATTAGTGTTCCTTAATTCATATTTATTTATTTTTTTCTTTATTTTCTAGGTGAGCAGATCCGAATCCCTTGTTTTGTTAGTAGCTAATTCTCGCTATTATGTATCTTTTGATTAGATTTTCACGTCAGTTATCATCTAGGTTTAACCTCAGGAAGTTTTCTTAGAGTATGTTCCTATTTTTCAGCTGTTATTGCTTTAATTTTTAATATTTTTAACAAAATTTCTCCCATATTTAAATAATATTTCGTATACTACTTATTTTAAAACCAATAACTATTTTTCTTATAATTGATAGTCTTAAAACACTCTTTCTCAATTTTCCACCACCTTTTACCGCATTTTGTCGTACTTCAAAAACTTTAACATATTTTGGAAATATCTCAACCAAATTTTGAGAATTTTCATAAAAGATTTTATATATTTTTAACAATTTCACTTCCAGATTTTTACAATTTTTCAGAATTTTGCTTTCTACTTACACAATTGTTGTATGTTAAGTAATTCTTGTTTCAGTTTAATCATTTTTTTAAATAATATCTTCTCTCAATTATATATCTTTAGGTTTCTTATAAATTTTTAGCAATTTTATTCCAAATTTCTTGAAATTTCTAGCAATTTATCTTCAATATAATTTCCTAGAGGATTGTAAATTTTAAAATTATTATTATTTCAGAAATTCCTTTTCCAGATCACGAGATTTTTCTTCGTTTTTTTTTGAGAAATTTTCAGTATTTCTTGCTTTATTTTTTACTTTTGTTTTTCATTTTTGGTCCTTATTTGCGCATCCCGAAATCAGAAGAAAAATAAGCATCTAAATGCTAAACAAAACAAGTAACCAATGCTTAATTGTCTGAAACAGCGGAGGAAAGGCAGTATTTGAATCGAAGAAAATTTGATGCATATGAAATCAGCATGCATTTTTTATATGTATGTACTTTTTTGTGCCATTTACTAATATTCTTTTATAAAGCATGTATGATAAAGACAAATATAATACATAATAATATATTTTATACTCACATTCACGTTTGAGTTTCCAGAAAATTAAAAGCCTGTTCAGTCATTTAAATAACGAAGACCAAAAACTAAAATTAGCGTACCCTTGACCTATCCCAATAAATTGTTCCAGCGTATTCTTAACTTATCCTAATAAATAATTAGTTTCGAACTCTTGAATTAATAATAATAAAATTTATAAAATTGCCAATTTTTATTTATGATATTTATTTTATTTATTTCATCTTCTATTTTGATTTTTAAATTGTAGATTCTACATTTTAGACCAAAATTTTGATCGCTTTTTTGATAATATTTACTTTTTTCAGAGACTCTGCTCAGTTATGTGGTTTTCGCTTTCTTTGTTTGCTTCTGTAGCATTTAATTTAAATTTTTATACTCCCCACTTGTTAATAAATCTGTCTATATGCTCTATATCGTATTTTTTTTATTTTGAATATTTCCTTTGTTGCATATTTATCATCTATGGTTATGTAATAAATATTCTAGTGAACACTCGGTAATGTCTATAAATAAGCAGGAACCGTTTGCTCATAAATATAGCACGCTCATTTGAGATGATCCTTTTAAGTAGCCATTCCTCTAAAGTATTTAGCTGATCATATCCCACACAAAACGAAAGGGTTAGTAACCATTTTGTTTTGTGCAGGATATCACCAAACTAAATACTTCCCGAATTCAAATTATCTGCTATTGATTCCTAAAACTTTAACTAGCTAAAATTCATTCTTATTAAGTTATTAAAGATTTCTATACTAACACTTTTTGTAGTTTTGTCCAGAAAGATTGAAAATAAAGTGTTGCATCCCCACGTTTTTCCTCTTCCCTATCTTCTGGTGTTCGTTATCATCATCTGTACCCTCGCTAAACTTGGATTCATTAATTCCGTTCCTTTAACACCAGTATCCATAATATATTCTGGTATTATTCTGTTATTGATCTGATCTTCATTGAGTATTATAATTTTCACCTTTATGCACACATTTTAAATCATTTATTAAATTCTGTGGACACTTTTAAAAAATTGTAATTCCTCTTCTCGCCTTGGTCCGAGCTATAATATTACTATATCATTTTTCTGGTATTTTTCCTCCTAGGGTTTGGTTGCCTTGGCTATGTTAATTCGTGTTTTGCAAATGCAAGCTCTGAATTCTAAAATTAAATGTATTCCTTTAAAAATATCTTGGTATATATTGTAAGTACATTTAATGATTTGAAAGAATTTGTTGAACTCAGTTGACCTGGCAACTATTTTATTGTATTTGAATGAAATTGAATAGAATAGAACAATTGTTCCTGCCCCTCTCTTCATGTGTTCGAGTTCATAGCCATTTGATCGGCCAGTTTTCCGAATCTGATTAAGATACTCCTTCACATTCTAGATTAACTTGCCCCTGAGTATAAAGGGAAAACATCGACAATTATCAACATTATTTTGTATATAGTACATCCTGTAAAGTATTTTCAAGAGGCGTATTATTTTTTTTTTACTTCCAGATTATCTATACTCCAATGCTAGATTAGTTCTCTGGTATATTCGGATCTGCTTTTCTAATTATCCCACGTGTACACTTATGAAAAGAATGGATTAGAAATATAATTTTTATTTTTTCTATCCTTTGAAATTTATACTCACTTCATTTTCTTTTTATAGCTTATTCATTTCTTGATCATAGATAAGCCTCATACTTCTTCCTCTAGCTGGAGAGGGAATACAATTTGCTAAAAAGGTGGTATTATTATGTTAACTCATTATTTCTTCGCTGTTTCTCGTCTATAGCCAAGAAGTGCCCTTATATTTGTTAACTGAAGTATAGTCAATATATACCAGACTGTTACTTCCAATTTCTTACTTTCTTGTCGGTTTACGGCATTTATTGTTGTTGCATTATTCTGTGCATCAATACTGTTTCCTATGATTAGACTTTCTTTTTTCGAGAGTAGAATTAACATGAGTTTCGATAGCCTTCTCTTTAAAGATTCTGCCAACAAAATGACAAAAAACTAGATCAATAGTTCTAAAAAATAGTAAAGTTCTTATTTATAAATAAAATATAAAATTATAATTATCGGTATATCTTACTACCGATAGGTGATTAAAAGCATGGCCATTAGGTAAAGAGTTTTTAAAAAAATGTCGAAAAGCGGTTTATATATTAAATCTGTTACTCGTTTAATAGATTAACTAGAGGGTTTTTATTTTGTTTAAAAATGTCTTTAGGTACCAATAGATTAAGCTTTTCGCATTTTGTACGGTTGTGTGTGTTTTATTTCTAAGGCATGGTTTTTTGTTTAATATAAAAGCCTGATAATGTTTTCATATCTCTTTTCAAAGCTAAGTATATACTGACCTTTATATAAATATATAGACTGTCTAAAGTTAAAAGTCAGTAGTCATCAATAACAATAAATATTTGTAGTAAAAACTTTGTAAATATTCAATTTAGTACTTCCACACAGTAATGGTGGCAAAGATCGTCATGATCTTGCTTGCGCTTTATATTGTCTTCTAGAGGAGTTAGTTTACTGTCTCTGTTTTCTACATATAAAGGGTGGGCCATGGTGGGACTTTAAAATTTTGCAAAGCTTTACTTTCGAGAAATATTACCTTTAGAATTTTTATTGCAAATAATCAGTATTAACAAAATACTAATTTCAATGTGTATTCTTCAATTACTGAATTACAGTTATCATATTTGTTCTTCAACAGCTCAGAAGAAATTTTTTTATCACTTACTGAATTGGTAGGCAAATTAAGTCCACCTTCTTCTTATTCTATGACCAAAGATATAAATGGAAATATCAGGTAAGACTTTTCTCGTACAAATTGCTAAATTCATTCTTGCTATTCCTATTATGTTTTTCTTTTATATGTGTGTCACTATGGTTGTGTCTACATGCTAAGCATACAGAGTTAGTAAGCTAAATCGATGGCATGCGCCACTTTCTGCACTTACAAAATAATGTACATATTTTGTCTAAATAAAGACATTAATCTGTCTCTTTCTTTCTCTCTCTTGGGAGTGTTTTTTATTAAATAAATATGAACACTAATTACTAGAGTAATCATATTAATAAACTACTTATATTTATAGCCAATTTTGGATCATAAATAACATTATGTATTAAAAGTAGATCGCAGCATCGTTAGCACACTTAACGCGTTATTTCCAACAGTTTAAACACACAGATTTTCTTCATCTGGAACGTATAAATATTTGATTAGCTGGAATTTCTTGTAAATGAAGTATGATAAAAATAATTGAGTGTACGCTATATTTGGTAGTGTATAATTAGAATTCAGACGGTTGCCACACCGGCCACACCGAGAGACCGAACGGAGCTTTCTACCTTTAAATCTAATCAAAAGACATTTAAAGGTATTTATGCATCAAAACTTTCTAGAATCGGACAAATTGGGAATTTTCATAATTTGATCAACAATCTCCGTGTTGAGAATTTTTTGGGTCTCGCATAAGTATATGAATAAATTAGATCCATGTAAAATATCATACGTGTAATAAATTACAAATCAATTATGGGAATATTTGTTACTTTTTCTTAATATTGATATATTTATGCTAATTTTTAAAACAAATATTAAACATAATTAAATACTAAATACTTTAATTAATGAAGAAATGAAATTAATTTAAAATATTATAATAAATTTTACTACCGAAATATGGGTGTAATTATATGTATTATTATTATTATTAAGATTAATAGCATTGTTAGGTTTTTATCTCTACAATCTTTTGAAATAAGATACTTGTTTAGTTTCATATTGTAATATTCCGTTTCCTGACACGTGTTTCGGTCAATGACGACCATTCTCAAAGGAATTGCAATATTAACTAGATCAATAGATTATAGAATATAGCACCCATTAGAGTATATAAATATATTGCAAATTTAAATTTTATAATATTTAAAAATTGGCTTGCAATCATCTTTGAATTTAATGTCTCCTAAAAGTAACTTTTTGGTGTAATCTAAAAATTCTATTGCATGATGCATGGCCTCAAAAAAAAAATCCATACCTTAAGCATGACTCGTATCACACTATGATAACCTATTTTACCAATTTCATTCGGTGTAACATTTCGTTTTTGCAAGGATCACCATGAAATTTTCAGGATAATGTTGTATCTACTGTTACCGGCGTTCAGTTTACCTGAACGTGGTAACAAATGCGTAATTATATTTTAATCCATTTTACGAGCTACCCATTGCTCCTAATAATAATTTGCATAAATTCCGCATTATTGAAATAATCCAAACGAGATAATTTTCCAAAATGTGCAGCTGCCAGTGCCGAACAATAAATCGGACCCTTTTTCGGCGAACGAGGATAATTACCTGTTCCAAGAATTACCGTGCCTACGTGACAAGAACAAAGCAGCGGTACCTGAGATCACCATATAAAACCAGGCCCGACCATCGCTCTTTACCAGTCGTCTGCCATCAGCAGCGGTGGTCAGCCTGGTCGGTTCCGCCGATTCAAGCCTCTTGTCCTTCTTGTATATATTGTATATTATCTCTGTCTATTCTTTCTGTCTTTTGTAATATATTCTCTTCTTCTCTGGCCCCATGTTTAATTTACACACTTTCTCTTGTTCTTTACTCTGTTTTCACAGCTAGCCGGTGCCCATACGTTGACGTGGCGTGGAAGCTCAAGCAAGTATCACCGAAGGGAAACTGTTTAATCGAAGCCTGCGGCTGCTAATCGATGGTGAGCCTCGCCAGGGACCCCTGGGCCGCCTCCAGTGCGTGTTGGTTCCAGAAAGTACCGTCGGTGCTACTTCCTTGCCAGTCCACCACGAGGACGTCTTCCGCGTCCACCGTTAACATTTGGCTCCCAACTAGTGGCCGAGTAAAACTCACACCCTGAAGACTCATGCTGTAATCTCTTCTAATATGTTCATGTTGTGTAATTTACCGTGATTCCGAGTCACCCGGGGCCGCCTTTCAACACCTTCAGTAGGACAAGAGGCAGACCACCAGGTTTCACTGAAAATGACGTCAACCCGATTCGACCTTCAGCACACTGGCTACAACCACCACTGTCAGCTTCAATCCAGCCGCCGCGTGCTTCACCAGAACAACGGCAGCTCCGACGGATTGACTGACGACACACCAGCTCCAGCCGCCCCGCGCTCGATGCCGTGGCCGCCACAATGGACTGGTTCACCAGCGTCTTGGTTCGCGCCGTGCCAGTGCACCCAGGATGACAGCCCATCCCCGGCCGGACCAGACGTCGCAGCCCTCAAGGATGCCACAAGCCATCCAAGGATGCCGAGATCCGGTGTGGGACGACCGAATCCCCTCACACCTTAATTTCGGGAGGATCTCCACACAAAGCCAGTGTTGCCTACCACGACGCCAGATCCGATGTAGGATGTCCGAATCTCCCTGCATCTCAACCACGGAAGGGTCTGCAGCGTCATCGGGAGCAGTTATGCCTATCAGCAATGAACACCAAAATGACACCAACACCGAAGACGTCCACTGGCAGCTATTATTTTCATTTCATGTCTTTTTCAAAATTATCTCGTTTTCCGGGGCCGTTTGTTACCGGCGTTCAGTTTACCTGAACGTGGTAACAAATGCGTAATTATATTTTAATCCATTTTACGAGCTACCCATTGCTCCTAATAATAATTTGCATAAATTCCGCATTATTGAAATAATCCAAACGAGATAATTTTCCAAAATGTGCAGCTGCCAGTGCCGAACAATAAATCGGACCCTTTTTCGGCGAACGAGGATAATTACCTGTTCCAAGAATTACCGTGCCTACGTGACAAGAACAAAGCAGCGGTACCTGAGATCACCATATAAAACCAGGCCCGACCATCGCTCTTTACCAGTCGTCTGCCATCAGCAGCGGTGGTCAGCCTGGTCGGTTCCGCCGATTCAAGCCTCTTGTCCTTCTTGTATATATTGTATATTATCTCTGTCTATTCTTTCTGTCTTTTGTAATATATTCTCTTCTTCTCTGGCCCCATGTTTAATTTACACACTTTCTCTTGTTCTTTACTCTGTTTTCACAGCTAGCCGGTGCCCATACGTTGACGTGGCGTGGAAGCTCAAGCAAGTATCACCGAAGGGAAACTGTTTAATCGAAGCCTGCGGCTGCTAATCGATGGTGAGCCTCGCCAGGGACCCCTGGGCCGCCTCCAGTGCGTGTTGGTTCCAGAAAGTACCGTCGGTGCTACTTCCTTGCCAGTCCACCACGAGGACGTCTTCCGCGTCCACCGTTAACACTACGTAAATGCCAATAATATGGGCACTTGCCAACGAGTTGCCCATTTTTAAACTAAAATCAATTTATTTTGTTTCATTGTCATTTGAACCTAGTTTATTTTCGGTAACCCAAGCCTTTACTACAATCATTGATGATTGAGATATAATTCTTCCAATTTCATCTTTTCTAACTGCATCAATAACAATACAATCATTATCAAATAAAATAGTGTTTGTTATTATATTAGGTTAGTTAAGTAAGTTATTAATAAAAATTAAAAATAACTCGGTCTGGTATCAAAAGTTAGCTTTAAAATAATTATTATAACGTATTTAACTGTTTTATTTTTTTGTTGCAAAAACTTATGTCAAGCAAGCTTTAAAAATGATTTTTTATAAATTTTCAATGGCAGGTTTAATTTTCATGTTTTTCTTAAAACTATCCTCTTTTCTTTTTAGTTGCTTTCAGTAAAATTGTTTTCAAACATACTCTTTTTCTAAAACCATCATATTTTTAAAAGGTTTCAATTGTTTCTTTTGTTTGTATTTCTTTGGGGTGCAGAGGTAGTACCTTTTCCCGATGACAGTCACATCGAGCGCCATTTACGGGACATGGTCGGCGAAACTGGTCTTCGCAGGGTACCCAGTGAATGCAGAGTAAGGCGCGTCGTGCAGGTCAGGAGGTACAATGAGAAGCTGCTAGACCCCAGGGTACTAATAAGGATGCTCAGAAATAATGCCTAAGGATACTGCGACGAGCTATCCGGGGATATCGGCGTGCGATGCCACCATACTGCGGGTGCGGCCACTCGGACCTGGAAGGAAGCCGGTGTACTTGTGGTCCGACGAAGCAGCGCCGGCTAAAATTCGCGAACATGACGCCAGGAGCGCAATTTCCCAGGATCGGAAGTAGAAAGTTCTCATACGCCAGGGCTATTGTGCAAGCCCGGTTCCCGAACCAAGCTGCCGAGCGGGGATAAGTTTACATCGGAGGGTGCGACCCCGTGCCCCCCCTTCACAGTCTAGGGGGTCATCAGGCCGGTTTAGAAAGGGCCGGTCCACCGTAGACGCTCTTAGAGCTGGGAAAACTAGCGAACAAAGCTAATGCTTGACCGCTACACCAGAGGAGACATTGTTTGGGAGTAGCAGTGGAAATCAAAAATGCTTTCGATAGGCTACCCTGGCCTACGATACTGGAGGCCCTAGCTAGACAAGAGGTGCCTGAGCAACTGATGACAACGCCTTGGGCGGAAGTGAAGAGGAGACGGTTCTTTCCGGCGGTGTTCCACAATGGTCTATCGTCGGTCCATTCCAATGGAACATCGCATATTATGACGCCCTTCGGCTAGAGTTTCCCCCACAGAGCTTGAAGTACCTCGGCATCATGATCGATGCAAATACACTGAAGTTCAGTGTTCATGTCAGAACAACCGATTACAATTTGGTTGCAGGCAAAAAATACTGACAAAAATTCAATAATGCGTTGGCCCGCCGTGGTTGTATAGCACTCTTTAACTCGGCGAGGCATAGATAGAATTAAGTGGTAGATGTCTTCTTGTGATAAGCAATCCCAAGCCTAATAATTAGAAAAAACAAGAAAATATTTTCGTAAAATCTACAACAAATGAGTCTTATTAAGACTACAAGAACAAATCACTTTTAAAACAACTACTTCTCTAGCTAATACTTCGACAGACATTGAATGATATAAAAGTAATTTGCGTGTTACAAAATAGCAAGGCTATCAAAGCAACACCAGTTTAAACGTATTGCTTTCTGTAAAATGAACTAAAAATGATTGAATGTACGTTAAATAGTTTGTGAGTGACTATACTATGGTAATTTGGAACAAGAAATGAATTTAGGTTGATGTAATTAAAAATAAATTAGCAAAAGCAATTAAATAATTCAATATTCAATTTTATAACCATCTGTAGACACGTGTTTCGATATTTTAATCTCCTCAGTACAGCTTTCTACAACGTAAAGGACTTATATATTTTTATTAATCCCAAGCCTGTTGAACACAGTTGCGCAATTGGTCCAAAGTCTTTGATGGCTATGGCAATCACTAAAATGTTGTTTCAATACTATCCCATACACGTTCTATTAGCGATAAATCAGGGAATCTTACAGCCCAATCTAAAAGATCTACGCCAGAATTTTGTATAAAAAAAATATTATTTGCGATGGTCCCAATGTACTCGTATTGCAATAGATTGTACAGCCATGTACTGTTGGGTTGTTAGACTACCCATTATGAACACCATGGGAGACCTACTTCCAAGACATATAGAATCCCATACCATGGCGCCAGGGGTATTAGATGTGTGGCGTTCTAAGGCAAACTCTACATTTTGCCTTTAACCGCAAAATCGACGGACTCATCACTAAAGCCAATAAAGTTCCACTCTACATCCCAGTTGAAATTGCCTTGACACCATTGCAAGCGACGAGCTTTGTGCAGAGAAGTCATCGGTAGCACCCAAACCGGACGGAGCACATAAAGGCAATGGCAAGACCTCTTTGATTAACTGTTTAACTAAAAACCACACGTCCTGTTTTCTTCAGACCATATTCTTCATAATCGTATTAAAGTTGAGGGTGTAATTTTGAATCGTCGGGCTATTTCCCTCAAACTGAGGCCCGCCTTTTTTGAAAATCACTTAATTGATTAAATCGACGAGGTGCACGAATTCTACCTGAGAAAGGATCAGAGGAGAACAGGTGACTGGTTATTAACATTATTAAATTTAATAATAGAAATATATAAGACCTTTACGTTGTAGAAAATTAACTAATAAATAGAAAAAATCACGAAAATATTTCGTAAATCTACAACAAATGAGTGTTATTAAGACTACAAAAACAAATCACTTGTTGAAACAACTACTTCTCTGGCTAATACCTCGACAGACATTGAATGATACAAAAGTAATTTACGTGTTACAAATAGCAAGGCTATCAAAGCAACACTAGTTTGAACGTATTTATTTCTGTATTACTAAATTTGCCGCATTTTTCGGATAAGTGTAAAAATCTTACACAAAATATCGAGATAAAGCAGTAAACACGTTATCGTTTTTTTTCTAAGGTGAATAAAACGTGCGTATTTGTAGCTGGATTAATCCATAGCTAAGGGGTGTTCCATTAATTTTGAGCTCCAGTATAGATACTCCAGCTCCCAAGTCGTTAGGGCAACCGAGGGCGCTGCGAGAACGAGCAGGGCTGTGGCTATGCTAATGGCTAACTCGGGAGGACCTTCGGACCGGAAGAGTCTTACTGGAGGTGGTCAGATCAAGGCTCTTGATCTGATGCGTTGAAGCTAGACGTAACGCTGAGCGCCTCCAAAGCGCTCTGAGAACTAATGTCCTTATGGTGGCCAGGGCCTACAGGACGGTATTCACAGACGTGGCTGAGGTTTTGGCAGCTACAATACAGTTGCATCTGGAGATCGTGATCAGGTCCTCCGTCCACAAGGTGACAAGTGCGGACAAGGCTCAGATCAGAAGCAGGGGCAGGAATAAGGGACACTAACAAGCAGACATGCCAGGTGCAACGCAAATACGGCGATATGGATCACTTCTTGGTCTCGTTACTCTCGGGTCACAGCTGCTTCGGGTCCTACCTGGCTAGAATTGGAAAGGAGCCATTACCTACGTGCGACCACTGTGTTGCGGACGTGGGCTCTCCTGAACACACCCTCGTGGAATGCAGTGCATGGTTGGCTCTCAGGGAGGGTCTGGAGGCAACACTTAGCGCCTTAATACACGTCGAAGTGGGCCTGATGGTCAAGTGTGAGAAGTGGACTGCGATGGATTCGTTCGCCAATGTGGTGCTTCACCTCAAAGATACCTACACAAGGTGCAAAGCGACGGAAGCGCCGATGGATGATGGATGAATAGATAACATGAAGTAATAGCAAGCAGCCCGGGTACCAGGTGTGAACTGCGCGAGAGAGCCACTGGTACCTTATAGTAAGTGTAAGAGAAGGTTTAGTAGGTAAGGCCTATTCAGGAGGAATACGAAGAGTCCAACACACCTCTGTTAAAAGAGACGTGCGTAAAGCATTCCTCCTCTCAATAAAAAACGATACCCAATTTTTGTCAATAACTCTGTTCCCAGAGTTCCGGCTTTTCGACAGCGCCTATTCTATAAGTTATGAGCGGCTAAGAAACAACCAACAATGGCAGCAAGTAAGTTTATTCCAGGATATCACTATGAAATTTAATATAAACTATCTAGTACCGGAGAACCCTTCAATGGGCAAGAGGTGCAAAGCCGGTAAAACTCAATGTAATTTTGTGAATTCAAAAATAAAACTAGAAACATTAAAAGTTAAAACACTTTTTGCAGCTTGTAAACTCGAAACCTTAGCATTAGAAGCTACAAGTAAACATTATGCCATTAGCTAAATGAGGTGACCAGGGTGTGGACTTAGCAAGTATGATAAAAGGAAACTATACTTCTCGGGCAACAAGGAAGATAATCACAGAAATTGTGTTGTTCTCTGTAACAAAAAAATACACTAAATATGTTTGTAATTTTGTACCAATATTAGATAGAATCATGCTTCTCTAACTAAAGAGCAACTACTTTAAAATAAAAATCATTTAAATTTATGTGCCTATGGCGGACAAAAATACGACTATTAAAAAGAAGTATTCTACAAGGAACTAGGAAACTTAATGGAGAAATTAAAGGGAAAAGAGAATTCATTAATAATGGGCGACATGGTTGCTACTAATACCTCATACAAACAACCACAAACTTGAATCGCACCAGGCGAATCCCATTAGGAACCAAATTAATTTCGTATTAACAAACAAGCGCGTCAGAATTACAAACAAAAAAGTAATTATATACCTAGGAGCCGATATCTCATCATATCATAAAAGTATAATTAAAAACCATTATGGTACTGACATCTAGGAAAAACACGACCTCAGGAGTAATTGAGCTACTGCAAGATGCAAATACCAACGAATAATTGATTGTGTCATTAAATAAGCACAAAGGTGAAATCCAACAACCAGATCAAGATGCAGTACCACTATTCATGTTTCAAAGGCAAAATAACGGGGCTACTAACTGAACATACTAGAGGTAAAGTCAAGATCAAGAAATAGAGCTGAATGACAAATAATTTCTGGACCTCATGGAGCAAAGAAGGCTTTGTAAAAACGTTCTGGGCAGGCATAAGTAATTTCAGAGAAAATTCAGAGTAAGGAGACGTACTGCAAAGGACTATTGGATGAGTGAGAAAAGCGTGGAAATAGAATACCTACACTCTAGGCACGGCATATTCAACATGCACAAATAACTAAAAGAAGTTGACAGCCTATATAGGAAGAAAGGTCACTCCGTAATGACTGATGACTTAGATTTACCGATAATGGACGAGCATGTTCTCATAAAAACTTGCGAGAAGAAGATCACAGATCTGTTCCAATATTTGCTTAAAAACAGTTAAAAATAGGATATCACCCAGACTGGGCGATATAACAAGGGAGTATATAACACCGGTACAATTCCAGAAGATTGGTTTAAGTCGGCGTTCATGATGTATTATATTATGGTAGTTATTAATAATAAATTTCATTCAAATCGAATAAATCGTTCAAATTAAATAATAGAAATACAATTTTTTGAAACTTTGAAGACAATTCCGGCTTAACTGTAAATTTTTGGATATAGATAAGTTGTGTGACCCCAGGAATCCACTCATTTATCAAAATGTAGAAAAATTCTTGATGCTTGAGTATGACCAAGAATCGAAAAGCAGACAGCGCAGAATCATCGAGTCCCGAATCAAAACGATGATCATTGCCTTTTTTTGGCGTCCGAGTGATCGTCTATTTTGAGTGTGTACCGCAGGGATAAACTGTTAACTTAGGCTTTTACCATCAGTTGCTCAAGAGATTGAAACAGCCGGACGCGCGCGTTATTGCTGACTTCACAGACATGGTCCAATTTCCTGGCCCGGAGCAACACCTCGGCGGTGCCCTAGAACTCTTACAGTCCAAACTTTTTTGTTTCTTCGACTGAAGAGCTGAAATAAAAACATTGGGAGGTGTATTTTACACAAATAATTACTAAGGTAAAAAAACTTATTGCACTGTTTATAATATATATCAATGATATTTTTAATTACATCCCTTTAGTAAATGTGATCTTGTATGCGGATAGTTGGTTCTACATTGATATGTACTAAAAATACATGGAATCATTTAACTGAGTCAACCAGTGACGCATATAATAGAACAGAGAAGTGGTATGCTTTTAACAGTATTTCTTTAAACCGAGAAAAAACAGTCATAGTGATATTTTCAACTAAAAATATACCAGCATAAAATTCAAAAAAGGTAAAATTCTAGGGAGTGATAATTTAATTTGAATGCACATTGTGACAACAAAGCAACAAAATTCCTTTTTGCGTTGAGAAATATAAATGGTATAATTTAATATGGCGACGTGTTAAACCGATATATCGGCTCCGTCACATTGCAGAGTATATAGAGGAAATTTTACAGTAAGAAGGAGATAGTAGTGTAGAAAAGAAGACAAAAAGAAGCAGATAAATAGTGCAGAATAAGGTCAGTAATAGTTAATAGTAAAATCAGATAATTGAGCAGTAAACATCGATAAAGCGAAGTGAGGTTAAGGAATTGAAAGAAAACCCGGCAAATCGTCCTCCGAGGGGTCGACCCGGGCCGATAAGCGCCAGCAGTCGAGACGCGCGGCGCGAGAGAATAGAGGCCGCAATAACCAATTTTAAACGCGAAATAAAACACGCGCAGAAATATATGCGACTAAATTGGGCAGGCGGTGCGAGCGAACGGAGCAGAGGCAGCCGAAGACGAACGTGAAACAAGAGAACAAACAAATCAAACGAAAACAATATAAATCGCGAAAAACAGCACAAATGAATAAAGAGAGGAAAAGAGGCAGATCGAAAGAATATGGAGAACAAGGACAAAGAGAGGAAAGTGACATCTTTGCAGGTAGCAAAAAGATTCTACGGTCGCCAGAGCAAAGGAAAATATAAGAAGAAAGAAAGGAAAATAAAAGCAAATTGTGCAACAAAACAGAGACAGGAGACAAGAAAACAGAAAGAGAAGATATGGAGGAATTGAAAGAAATGATGAAGGAGATGATGTCAGAGATGAAAAAAAATGCAGAAGAATTAAGAGAAGAAATAAAAGAAATAAAGCAGGAGATGAAGAGGAAAGAGGATAAATGGGAGCAAGATAAAAAAGACATGGAAAAGAGATACGAAAAATCAGAGAATAGAATAGAAAATATAGAGAAAGAAACAACATCGTGATAAAAGGACATAATATAAGGGAAGAGAACATAAAGAATGGAGTAGAGAAGTTCTGCAGGGAAATACTACAAGTAGAAGCCAAAGTAGTCAAGGCTAATAAATTGGAAAAAGTAAAAGGAGTCGAGATGATAGTAGCGGAAATTGAATCTAGAGAGAAAAAAGAAGAAATAATGAAAGCCAAGATCAGTAAATTGAAGAACACAAAAATATATATAGACAACGATATGACCGCAACAGAGAGAGAAATACAAAGACAAATTAGAAGTATAGCCAGAGAGGAAAGAGCCAATGGTAACAGAATAAGGGTAGGCTACAGGAAAATAATAATAAATGGGGAACAATTCAAATGGAATGAGCAAGAGAAGGGTTTAGTAGCAGGGAGCCAGGTAAATAGACCAAAAAACTAGATGTAAATAAAATAAGGAAAGAACAAATAGAAATTGAAACAAATGCAAGAGACACAAAAAGTATAAAAAATAACAAAAAGGATAAATACAGAATATGGAGAATAGCAACTTGGAATATAAGGAGTATACATGGCAAAGAGGAAGAGCTGGAAAAGGAGTTCGAAAGAATGGATGCAGAGATACTCGCAATAACAGAGACAAAAAGAAAAGGAAAGGGAATGTACACAACCAATAACAAACACAAAATAATATATAGTGGGGTAGAAAAGAATAAAAGGGCAGCTGAAGGAGTAGGTTGTATTATACACAGAGACATAGAACACCAAATAGAAACATGGCAAGAAATATCGTCAAGAATATTAACAATAACATTAAAAGGAAATAACAGAGTCAGAACAATAATTATAGTATATGGACCAAATGAAGACGATTTAGCGAGCAACAAAGAACATTTCTGGGAACAGCTTAACGAAACAACCGAAGCAGCCACTGGAGAAGTGTATGTAGCAGGAGACTTCAACAGCAGAATTGGCAAAGTCGTAAAAGAAAACGATACGATGAGAGGAAAATATGGGGAAGACGTATTAAACGATAATGGGAGAAGAATGTTAGATTATTGTAGGATGAACAATTTAGTAATAACGAATACATTATTCAAACACAAGGAGATTCACAAATACACCAGAGAAGTAGTAAATAGGAACGAAAAATCTATAATAGATTATGTAGTGACAGAACAAAGAAGAAAGAGCAAAATAATAGATACAAGAGTAAAGAGAAGTTTCGAAATAGGAAGTGATCACTACCTAGTAGTAACTACAATTAAGAAAGACTGTCAAGATAAAGAAAAAGAAAAGCCGCTACCAACTACAACAATAAACTACAACAGGATAAGATCATATAAACTAAGGGATCAAGAAACAGCAATACGATATAAGGTGATAGTAGAGGATAAGCTAGCAGTGGTAAATGGAAGCGACAATGTAGATGAAATATGGAATAATCTAAAAAGAAGTATGCTTGAGGCGGCACAAGAGACTTGTGGGGTTAAGAAGAGTACAAACAAGAAACAACAGACAGCTTGGTGCTCAGAGCACATACACGAAAAGATAAAAGAAAAGAAAAAGGCATGGCAAAGGTACTTAAAAGACAAAAATAATAATAACTATGAAAGATACAAAGAAAAGAGGAAAATAGTAAAAGACGAGGTCAGAATAGCAAAGACCAGGGATTGGGAAAAGTTCGGTGAGACAATAGAGAAGAACGCAAATGAAAACCAAAAGTTGTTCTACAAAATTATAAAAGGATGCAGGAAAGAAAAAGGGCAAGAGGCGAGATACATACAAGATAAACACGGAAGAATTCTGAAGGATAAGGAAGAAATAATAGAAAGATGGAAAGAATATTTTGAAGACTTACTAGATACAAATAACGACAATGAGCAAGAGACGCAAAACAGCGATAAAAGTAACACAGAAACAGTAACGGAGAGTATCAACGAAAATGAAGTTCTGGAAATAATAAGGGAACTGAAAACAGGAAAAGCACCAGGACACGTCCAGATAACAGCAGAAATGATTTAACAATTGAGACCTATTGGTAAAGATAAACTAGTAATATTACTGAACAAAATATACGAGACAAACAACATACCAAAAGATTGGCAAATAGCTCTAATTGTGCCAATATACAAGAACGGCGACAAGACGAAATGTACCAACTATAGAGGTATAACACTGATAAGCATAGGAATGAAAATATTAGAAAAAAACAATCAACAAGAGGATAAGAGCAAAAATAGAGCACACACTAGAAGAATCACAATGCGGTTTTAGAAAAGGAAGATCCACACAAGACAACATCTTTACTATAAAACATCTCACAGAAAAAATAATCGAAAATAATAAAAACACATATCTAGGATTTATAGACCTAGAAAAAGCATTTGACATGATACCAAGAAAGAATCTGTGGAGAATACTTGACAAAAGAGGTATAGAAAACAAGACAGTCAAATTAATACAGAACATATACAACAACAACAGTAATGCGGTAATATACAAGGGGCAAATATCAAGAACATTCAAGACAAAAAATGGACTAAGACAAGGAGGAGGTCTAAGCCCAACACTATTTAACATATATATGGATGAAATAATGAAGAGTATGAAAGCAGAAATCATAAAAACAAATGTAGGATACAAGAATATGCAAGTGGTCAAAATATCAGAAGGAGCATACGCGGACGATATAGTAGTGATAACAGAAAATGAAAGAAATTTGCAGCACAACCTGAACGTATGGAATAAACATCTAAAGAAATATGACATGAAAATGAACTACAACAAAACAAAGGTAATGATAGTAGGAAAACGGAAGGAACACATAAATATAAGGATAGAACAATATTTGATAGAACAAGTGGAGCAATTTAAATACCTAGGAGTAGAAATCACAGAAGATGGAAAAATGGAGGGCGAATTAAGCAACAGAATAAACAACACAATAAAAATGTACTATGCAATGAATAACATACTTAATAACAAAAAAAGAGATAAGTAGAAAGACAAAAATGAGTATATATAAAACAATTTACAGACCTATTCTAACATATGGAAGTGAGACGTGGAAGCTAACAAAGAGAGATAAAAGTAGATTACAGGCAATAGATATGAAATATTTGAGAAAAGTAAAGCAAGTAATGAGAAGAGACAGAATAAAAAATAAAGACATAAGAGAAGAACTGGAAATTGAATCATTAGATAAGTTTATAGAAAGGAAACAACTCAGCTGGTGGGGACACCTAATCAGGATGGAAAGCACAAATCAAACAAAACAAATTTGGGAAGCAAGAACAGGAAACAAAAGAGGAAGAGGAAGACCAAGAGAAAACTGGGACAACAAAATAGAAGAAATAATAAAAAATAGGGGAAAGACAGTTAAACAAGCGAAGGAACTGGCGAAGAAAAGAAGAGAGTGGAAGGAGTTTGCAAATAAATAAAATAAAAGCATTGTAACAAAGTAATGTAAAATTCATAGCCTACACCGAAAGGTAAATGGCATTTTTGATAATATATATATAATCAATTGTGATACGATGATATACTTTGCGCACTTCCATTCTCGTATTGCTTATGCCATATATGTCTGGAGTAACATAATCCAATCGCAAAGAACATTTCGAATACTAAGGAAGGCAATCAGAATTATAGCTAATTTACCGTACAGGAATAACTGGAGGCGTGCGTTTAAAGAATTAGGAATACTAACAGTTCCTTCGATATACATATTAGACACATTAATATTTATTAAACGTAATATTTACAATGTTAATTTATTTTTTAGTTAGATTGAAATTGGATGTCTGATGTAGATTATTTAATTTAATTGCAATCCAAAGTCGAATGCAGGAATTGGGACGAGTAGGTTTAAAGGCCCTTAGTAAGACTAGAAACAATTCCCTAGCGCTACTAACCATAACAATAACGTCCGTGACAATGACGCTCTTATCAAAATCCTCTAACGGCCCCAAAAACGGAAACACTGTAATCCTCCCGGTGGAGAAAATTGCGGCCGCGAATCAATTCATGGGAAACTGGGAATAAACATATTTCAGGAAAGTGGACGGGCGCGAAGGGACCCGGGAACTATGGAAGGACACGTACACTCGACAAGCCAGAACGTAGGGCGAAGGCACTGGCTGCAGTCGCAAACAGTCGTAAAGGTCTGACAAAAAATCCATTTTATATGGAACGTGCCCTCGCATAGGATTCTCTTATCGCGAGAACTACTCTCCCAGTTAAATTTAAATATAAAGTCCACGTAATGATTTATCGGAACAGGATTGCCATGATTAACAAAATAGAAATAAAAAAGAATAGCTATTCTATTTAAAAAAAAATAGAATCATACTTATAAAATTCTTATAATGTAGTGAACAATATGCACTAATATTTTCTTTTACGAGTAATTTTAATAAGTTGTTGGTAATACATGATATTTTAAATGTACATATAGCCAAAAATAATTATAAAAAAAGTGTTAGTGACCTATCTAAGTATACTGTACAAAACAGTAGAATAGCTTAATTTTACAATGATATAATTGATAATTTCACAATTTAACGACAGTATTTATTGTTCGTAATTATTTTTTTTTATAAAAGTGCAGTGTTTTCGTAATTTTTTGAAAGGTTTTTTTAATAAACTTTATTATTTTTAATAAAAATGGCGATTTTAGTTTTAATTGTTTTTATTATTACAGTAGTTCAGTCATTTTAAATATTAAACAAATATTTTTAACCGTTTTTTAAATTCTTTTTAAAATTTAAACAATTGTTAAGAAAACAATGATTTTTAAATATTAGAGTGTTTGTAAATACTTTGATTTAATTAATAAATAATGAATGAGGTGTTAATGTATTAATTTGTCAAAAGACTATCGACCAAGTTGTTAATGCGGAGCTGGATGATGATGATGATGATTAAGAGGATAACGGAGTTTTCTTAGGGTAAATTGCAGGATATATTTCGATGGATTAAAGAAGAGAGGAGGAGAGTCTTGAGGGAGTTCTTGTTCGGGAGTACAGGAAGAAGAGAATGAATTGTGGATTTTGACTTTCATGGATTTTTTAGAGAGGAATTGTTTAATAGTGAGAATAATATGAGGAGGGACATTTAGAAGGTGACACTTGTATAATAAGCCTTGATACCAGACAGAGTCAAAAGCATTCTGGACATCCAAAAATAGCAGAAACTCTGCCTTCAAGCTGAGATGTTTGAAAATTTGATACTAGTATGGTAAGTAGAAGAGAAGTTCATCTACGAAGAAGAAAACCAAATTGGTATTTGGGGATATGTTTGGAAATTAGAGAAAGGATTTTGTTTTTGAGAAGGGATTCATATATTTTCCAATAACAGGTAGTGTGATGGGACGATAGCTATATAATAAATTAGAGGGTTTGTCGCGGTACAAATTATAATTCCTATTTTCCAAACATCGGAAGTTTTTTTTTGAAAGAAAGTTAATATTATTAAGGATGTGGTCGTGTATGTGGAATAGAAATAATTTTAGGACGTCTATGTATATGGTCTTGTCCAGTCGGTGTACTTACTTCTTAATGTTTTTAATTAAGTGATACTTACTTTTTAACTATTTTCCTTATTAAATTTCAACTTTTTTTTGGAAAAGGTAAATATGTTTTCAGGGTATTTAAAAGGATTTTAAACTTAATATTAACAGTGTAAATTAAATATTGATTGGCGGTGACACCACAAAAATGTTCCATTGTGCTGAATGTAATTTCAGACATGTAACGTCAACTAACAGTAATGTAATTCAATGGCTGGCGGTGCTTTAGTACGAGGATTTTAACTATTAGTTGGTAGTTTTTACATTATAATAATGTAAAATTTCAACGCTCAAAGTAATTAATTCTCATTATTACTTAATATTAACAGTTTCCTAACAAATTTTAATTGTTTCGTTTTGACATATATTTTTAATCAATCGTTATTCTGAAAGAAATTTTCTTTTCCTATTTAAAAAATAAAATAATCAATATTTTTTTGACAATTTTTAGAATATATCAATTGTTTTTTATTTTAAACAAATTTAAAAACTTTCAGAAGGATCCTTAAAATGTTTTTTTTTTCCTTTAATTTAAACTTTTAACTTGTTTTTCCTTAATAAAATTAAAACAGATTGGGATTTACATAATATAATATTAAATTTTAAAAAAAAAACATGTGTATTAAAAACAGTCTATTAAAATGAACAGCATCTACAATGTAAAAAGCATTCAAAACAAATTTGAAGAAATAGAATTAATACCAACAACACCCAATATACCACAAATAATCGCAATCACAAAAACCTGACTCTGGATCTGGATTGAGTTTTCCAAGGGTGATCAAATCATTGACCAGAGCACCTAGGCCTCACTAGGCCCGTTGTGCCCCCCTGGCTGGGACAGCCCTCCGTTGTTCTATCACTCATTTAGCCACCCAAGGTAACGAGCAAAGGACAGCACAATGCTTGGAGGGGTATCCCTAATGTTGACCATATTCGGCCAGAGCTCCCCTAGCATGGACTCTCTAAGGTAAGCGAGAGCCGGACAGGTGGTTAACACATGCTCCACTGTTTCGTCCTCTTCTTCACATGCTCTACATAAGGGGGTTTCCACCAGACCCATAGTAAATAAGTGTTTCCTTAGCTGACAGTGGCCTGTAAGGATACCTGTGATAAGACGCAGATTCCCCCGGGACAGTCGCAGATAGTATTCAGCTGTTGACCTGTCTGCAGCCTGATGTGTTGTCTCAGCGTTGTTTTAGCATTTTGAGAGTGTTTTGTTTAAGGATATCAGTTAGGCATTTCAGTGTTGGCGCGATCGGGGGCCCGTCCGTGGTATCTCTGAGAGCCGAACCAGCCCGCGTCTGCTTTGCGGTTCCCTTCTTCATTATTGTGTCCCTTGATCCAGCGCAGCTCAATACTTTTTGATTGTGTTGCTTGTAAGGATTCGGATGTTCCTATCACCTATGTCACGGTGTAGGATTTCTTTTGCCCCATACGTGAGCCAATGATCTCTGCTTGCAGAGTAGTTGTGTGGTTCTATAGGGGTATAGCTCGTGATAGGTCCATTTGTTGCGAGTAAATACCTGCCCCGGAACCTCTTTTGGTTAGGACCATCGGTGTAAATTCGGAGGGTTGCCCCACCCTCTACTCTCCCGGTTCCTCTTTTTGTCGATACATTGTAGGGTCTATTGAAAACGTAGCAGGGTGGCAGATTGTCCGTCTTTCTTCCAAGGAAGGTTGTCTTCTTGACAGCCTCCTCTAAGAGGTGACAGTGTCTACCAGCCCTGCCTATTTTGTATCAGAGTCCAACTGAGTTTAGGCGCAGTGTTGCCGCCGTGGCCATCTCCTCTACGTATAAGTCGAGAGATGGAAGGCAGATCATTGCTTGCATTGCTGCAGTAGGTGTTGTTCGCATTGCCCCAGTCGTGTTGAGGCATACTAACCTTTGCAACTGAGTAAACTGCTTTGCTGAGGTTTTCTGTCTAGCTCTGGGCCACCAGATCAGTGCTCCTTAGATTAGCATTGGTCTTACTACCGCTGTGTACAGCCAAAGTACTATTTTAGGAGATAGCCCCATAACTGCCCTACAGCCCTCCGGCATTGCCAGAGGGAGACACATGCTTTATTACATTACATTTTAAGATGTGGTTCCCACGTTAGCTTGACATCGAGGATCACTCCTGGACTTCCGACAACAATGTCATCCGGATGTTGAGGAGATTAGGAAGCTTTAGCTTTCCTAGTTTCCTTTTCCTTGTGAAGAGGACCATTTCAGTCTTTGACGGGTTTATGGTCAGAGATTGGTCATTAAATTATTTTGAGGGCTTCCTGCATCAAGCTGCATATCACCGTCTCAAATCTACCTGTTAGCAGGATGGTTATGTCATCTGTATATCCAATGGTGTGGAAGCCATTGTCGTTAAGTCGCCGCAGTAGGCTATCAACAACTATTTTCCACAGGAATGGTGAGAGTACTCCACCCTGTGGGCAGCCTTTAGCAACGATCTTTCTAACAGTGGTATTTTCTACATTTACTGTGACTCCCCTATTCTCCAGCATGCTTTGATCCATCCACTAACTGTGAGGTTCACACCATACGAGAAGAGAACAGTTTCCATTTTTTTAAGGTCGTCTTATCGAAGGCACCTTCTATGTCAATGAATGACATTTTGTTGTCCAGAGATCTTTCGATTCGGTCTACAACAGTGTGCAGAGCCGACTCCATTGATCTCCCCTGAGTGTATGCATGTTGGTTAGCGTGAATCGGATTCGTAATCAAAGCCCTCTCGCGAATTAATCTTTCACACAATTTACCTAATGTTTTCAGGAGAAATGACGTTAGACTAACCTTTACTTCTCTCCATGCTAGAGGGATGATTCTAAACGCAATACATGCCCTGAAGATTTTGGCTAGGTGGGCTGATAATATGTCTAGCCCCCATTGGAGGAGGGCTGGGAATATACCGTCCAGGCCTGGCCCTTTAAATGGTCAAAAGCTTTTGATTGCCCAGGTTATACGTGCCCCTTCCGTGAGGTGATCTGCCGCCTCCCAATCCTCCTTGGAGGGATTTTAGGGTATGGGTTCTGACCAACCTTCATCAGAGGTGTTCGTACATCCTGTAAAATGGGTGTTAATGAGAATCTTAGCTGCTCAGAGGATCTTTTTGAGCCTTGCGGCTGCCGTGGTGGATTCAACCTCCACACAAAAAGACCTTCAGGCTGCCCTTTGTCTTTAACTTATTAGTTTTTTTATAGTCTTGTTGGATATTTTTGTAGACCATCGAGTCCGACTGTTGCTTTGATTTCTTTGCTTTATTAAAGGATTTTCTCTAGCTCTTCTGAGATGGTCGAGTTCTCCGCACCATCAGTGTGTGGCTTTTCCAGAGTCTTCCACCGTTTTTCGCAGAGCAGGAGTCCTTGTATGCTTTTATAGTTACATAGGCTTCAATGTCTTCCACTGTATTAAGTTGGTCGGTAGCTTCGCAGGTTCGCAAACTCCGCGAGAGGTTCCTGTTCGTCAGTCTCGGGTTGCGAAGGTAACGTGTTTTCTTACTGGTTGTATGTGTTAGTGTATATTTGATTCACCTATGATCCGACATTGAAACCGACGGTGTTATATATAAGTCGTGGATTTTGTTTGAGATACCGTTAGTCGCCAATGTAATGTCTATTACAGTTTGGCTCCGAGTTGTCACGAACGTAGGTTCAGAGCCTCGGTTTAGTATTTCTAAATTGTTACAAATGATAAATTCATGTAGTGACTCACCTCTGTTGTCGGTATCCATGCTGATACTTTCTCCATCTCACAGTGTAGCACGAGTTGCTCCAGCCCCCTGGTTGGTGCGGGGGTATGGTGAGGGGGGTAAACTGACGCCAGGATAGTGTCTTAGTTGCCGTATCCTGCCTTACCACTGTGATGTCACTGGTGGAAAGCTGTGGCATAAGATAGGATGTTATGTGCTTAGGTATGTAGATACATGATCTAGGCTTACTATTTGTGGGATCTGTGAATATATTCCCATTTAACTTACCAAATCTACAAACCCTGGATTTAACAATCCATGGTTCTTGGATGACGGCTATTGTAACCTGCATCGTGTCGAGGGTTGCCACGGCCGCCCTACAGTGATGCAGATTACACTGTATCACCTTTACGGCTGTGAAGGCTCCTCTGGGATGGAGGTGGCACACTCCTGGCTTCCACCCGGTGTGCCTTTTCTTTGATGAGCTGGGCATCTTTTTTTCCTACCCCGAAGACAAGTAGGTGTCCCAAGGGTTCCTTGTTCTCCTCAACGTGGAAGATGCACCAGCTCTTTACCTCCAAAAACCTGACTTTAGAACATCTCTAGAATTTAGACAAATACGAAGCAATATAAACTAAATCCTTCAAACATGATAATCAAAGAAACTTGCTTAAACCAAAAACAAAACACTAACAAATTTATTTAAAAAAAGACCAAGCTACAATATTTCAAGAACATATTTAAAAAAAATACCAATTGTCCTTACAAACTATGAGACAATATAAACTAAATAAAAAATAATTTAAAAGACAGGAAAGCTCCTGGACTCGACCACATTACTAGGCACAATTAAACCTGAATGTTACCGACCAATACATCTGCTATCACCAATAAATAAAATACTAGAGAAAGCAATAAAAAAAACATTTCCAAAAATAAAATATTCTACCATCAGCAGCAGCACACATTCCAACAAAATTCAGGAACATTACCAGCAGCCTACGATCTGGATTGAGTTTGCCAAGGGTGATCAAATCATTGACCAGAGCACTTAGGCCCGTTGTGCTCCCCTGACTGGGACAGCCCTGCGTTGTTCTATCACTCATTTAGCCACCCAAGGTGGCGTGCAAAGGACAGCACAACGCTTGGAGGGTTATCCCTTATGTTGGCCATGTTCGGCCAGAGCTCCCCTAGCATGGACTCTCTAAGGTGGGCGAGAGCCGGGCAGGTGGTTAACACATGTTCCACTGTCTCGTCCTCTTCTTCACATGCTCTACATATGGGGGTTTCCACCAGTCCCATAATAAACAAGTGTTTCCTTAGCTGACAGTGACCCGTAAGGATACCTGTGATAAAACGCAGATTCCCCCGGGATAGTCGCAAATAATATTCAGCTGTTTTCAGATTGGGTGAGCATATTGCTTCCTTGGCCTGTCTGCAGCCTGAGGTGTTGTCCCAACGTTGTTTTAGCATCTTAAGAGTATTCTGTTTGAGGATATCAGTGAGGCATTTCGGTGTTGGCGCGATCGGGGGCCCGTCCGTGGTATCATTGAGGACCGATCCAGCTCGCGCCAACTCGTCTGCCTTGCTGTTGCCTTCTTCATTATTGTGTCCCTTGACCCAGCGCAGCTCAATACTGTTTGATTGTGTTGCTTGTTTAAGGGTGCTGTGATATTCTTTTACTAGTGTTGAGGTGATCTTCTGACTACTCACTGCTAGTATTCCTGCCCTACTGTCTGTAAGGATTTGGATGTTCCTATCACTGATGTCTCAGTGTAGGATTTCTTTCGCCCCTTGAATGATGCCAACGATCTCTGCTTGCAGAGTAGTTGTGTGCTTCTCTAGGGGTATAGCTAATGAGAGGTCCATTTGTTGCGAGTAAATTCCCGCCCCGGATCCTCTTTTGGTTTTAGAACCATCGGTGTAAATTCGGAGGGTTTTCCCACCCTCTACACTCCCGGTTCCTCTTTTTATCGATACATTATAGGGTCTATTGAAGATGTAGCAGGGTGGCAATTTGTCTGTCTTCCTTCCAAGGAAGGGTGTATTTTTGACAGCCTCCTCTAAAAGGTGACAGTATCTGCCAGCCCTATCTCCTTTGTACCAGAGTCCAACTGAGTTTAGGCGCAGTGCTGCCACCGTGGCCATCTCCTCTACGTATAAGTCGAGAGGTGGAAGGCAGAGCATTGCTTCCATTGCTGCAGTGGGTGTTGTTCGCATTGCTCCGGTCGTACTGAGGCATGCTATCCTTTGCAACTGAGTAAGCTGCTTTGCTGAGGTTTTCTGTCTGGCTCTGGGCCACCAAACCAGTGCTCCATAGATTAGCATTGGTCTTACTACCGCTGTGTACAGCCAAAGTGCTATCTTGAGAGATAGCCCCCATGTCTGCCCCACAGCCCTCCGGCATTGCCAGAGGGAGACGCATGCTTTTTTACATTTCATTTTGAGATGTGGTTCCCACGTCAGCTTGCCGTCGAGGATCACTCCCAGGTATTTGACTTCTATCGACAATGGGTGTTGAGGAGCTTAGAAAGCTTTAGCTTACATAGTTTCCTTTTTTTGTGAAGAGGACCATTTCAGTCTTTGACGGGTTTATGGTCAGAGACTGGTCGTTACACCACTGTTCGATTATTTTGAGGGCTTCCTGCATCAAGCTGCATATCACTGTCTCAAATCTACCTGTTAGCAGGATGGTTATATCATCTGCATATCTTATGGTGTGGAAGCCTTTGTTGTTAAGTCGCCGCAGTAGGCTGTCAACAACTATTTTCCACAGGAGTGGTGAAAGTACTCCACCCTGTGGGCAGCCTTTAGCAATGATCTTTCTGACAGTGGTATTTTCTACATTTACTGTGACTCCCCTATTCTCCAGCATGCTTTTGATCCATCCACTAACTGTGGGGTTCACACCATGCGTGGAGAGAGCAGTTTCCATTTTTCTGAAGGTGGTTTTATCAAAAGCACCTTCTAGGTCAATGAACACGCCCAAGGTGGACATTTTGTTGTCCAGAGATCTTTCGATTCTGTCTACAACAGTGTGCAGAGCCGACTCCGTTGATTTCCCCTAAGTGTATGCATGTTGGTTAGCGTGGATCGGATTCGTAATCAAAGCCGTCTCGCGAATTAATCTTTCGCACAATTTCTCTAACGTTTTCAGGAGAAATGACGTTAGACTAATTGGGCGGTGTGATTTGGCTAATGTATAATCTATACGACAAGGTTTCGGTATGAAGATAACTTTTACTTCTCTCCATGCTAGAGGGATGTATCTGAACGCAATACATGCCCTGAAGATTTTGGCTAGGTGGGTTGATAATATATCCAGCCCCCATTGGAGGAGGGCCGGGAATATACCGTCTAAGCCTGGCGCTTTAAATGGTGAGAAGCTTTTTATTTCCCAGGTTATACGTGTCCCTTCCGTGAGGTGATCTGCTACCTTCCAATCCTCCTTGGAGGGGTTTGAGGGTATGAGTTCTGACCAGCCTTCATCGGAGGTGTTCGTACATCCTGGGAAATGGGTGTTGATGAGAATCTCAGCTGCTTCCGAGAGGTTAGAAGAGTAACTTCCATTCTCTCGTTTTAGGCAACCTGGTTGTCGTGAGGGATCCTTTGAGAGGATCTTTTTGAGCCTTGCAGCTGCCGAGGTGGTTTCAACCTCCTCACAAAAAGACCTCCAGGCTGCCCTTTGTTTTTGCCTTATTAGTTTTTTGTAGTCTTGTTGGATGTTTTTATAGACCATCCAGTCCGACTGTTGTTTAGATTTAATTGCTATGTTAAAGGATTTCCTCGCAGCTCTTCTGAGATGGTCGAGTTCTCCGCACCACCAAGGTGTAGATAGGCTTTAATGTCTTCCACTGTATTAAGTTGGCCGGTAGCTTCGCAAGTTCCCAGACTCCGCGAGAGGTTGTCTATGTAGGCATTCCTGTCCGTTAGTCTCGGGTTGCGAAGGTAACGTGTTTTCTTACCGGTTGTATGTGTTAGTGTGTATTTGATCCACCTATGATCTGACATTGACACCGACGGTGATACATGCCAGTCGTGGATTTTGTTTGCGACTAGCGGTACGCCAATGTAATGTCTATTATCGTTTGGCTCCGAGTTGTCACGAACGTGGGTTCAGAGCCTCGGTTTAGTATTTCTAAATTGTTACAAATGATGAATTCATGTAGTGATTTACCTCTGTTTTTGGTGTCCACGCTGCCCCACATGATGTGGTGTGCGTTAGCGTCGCAGCCAATGACTAGGTGAAGTTTCTCCATCTCACAGTGTAGCACGAGTTGCTCCAGCCCCTTGGTTGGTGGCGTCGTGAGGGAGGTAAACTGACGCCAGGACGGTGTCTTTGTTGCCGTCTCCTGCTGACAGCCTTACCACTGTGATGTCACTGGTGGAAAGCTGTGGCATAAGATAGGATGTTATGTGCTTAGGTATTTAACTTACCAAATCCACAAACCCTGGATTTAACAATCCATGGTTCTTGGATGACGGCAATTGTATCCTGCATAGTGTCGAGGTGGCGACAAAGGGTTGTCACGGCCACCCTACAATGATGCAGGTTACACTGTATCACCTTTACGGCTGTGAAGGCTCCTCTGGGATGGAGGTGGCGCACACTTAAACAATTAGAAAATAGTAGTAACCGTCTTTATAGATATAAAGGAAGCATTCGATAGAACATCGATAAATTAAACGCCATTAAAATAAAGGACACCGAGTTAATCTTTCATACCTAACCAACAGACTAAAAAAAAAACAAAATAGGGATGAATGCAATCAGAACTCCCTTTATATATGCCGACGATACTTATATTCTGGAATAGACCCACAAGAAATTAAACAACAAATCTGCGCACGTACAAAACAGTTGCAAAAATGTTATTATAACAGTTTACAGGCTATAAACAGGCAAAACCACCGAATCAACTTTAAAATACAAATTGATGGAAAAAGAATCACAGAAGTTAAATAAACATATAACATATAGAATTAAAAATAAATAACACATTAAAATGGGACGACCACGTAAATAAATTAAGCTCTAAAAAGAAGAGTATATACGACACATATTTTACTTTCATTATCAACTATTTAATAACAGTATGGGCAGAGACCACTAGTAAAAACATCACGAAGCTAGAAAGGTAACAAAATAAATTTATGAAAATATTGTGCATATTACAAAAACGAACACTAAAATGTATACAATTACACAAGAACTAACCACAAAGAAAATGATAACATACAACAACTTACTACTCTTTGGCAAAATACAAGACCATTTAATTAAAACACAAATCAGAATACAACCTAATAGGAATATATACTTATGAATAAACAAGAATCAAATCATACCTTCGTACAGAAAAATATAAAAGAAAAAAATACATTCAAACATATAACAACATACTACAATTGATAACATTATTGCAATATGTACGATATAAGTTGAAATTTAAAGAAAAAAACTGTTAAACAAGGAAATACAATCCAACAATTATAATAGACAACATCGCCATTTAACCTACGTATATCTGCAAATACCTAGGCATCATGTTCGACTCAAAACTCTCCTTCAAACCCTGTGGTGCGATTTTGTGGAAATGGGTAAATCGTTTGGACTTTGAATGGGGGGCGGGAGCGTGGGTAATAAGGGCAGTATCGCCAGCAAATAGTAAAGGATATTGTGATGGGTTAAAGTACAAGGGATCGGGATTATATATGTCGTGACAATATATGTTATACAGGAGGGGAGATAAGGGATAGCCCTGAGGGACGTCTTGTAAGATTGGGAAGGATGAGAAAGTGTTTGTCGGATTCTTAGTTGGAAGGATATATTAGAGAGGAAGTTGTGTATTAGGATAATAAGAAGACATGGAATTTTAACATTTATACAGGAGCACAATATGCCAAACGGTGTCGAAAGCTTTTTAGATGTCCAAAAATAGCATAGCCGACTTCTGACCTTCAAGATGTTTCGTTTGTATATTGGAGGTAAGAATGGAAAGTGGAAGCAGGGTTAATTTTTTAGGAAGGAAGCCAGAGCCTGGAATTGATTTAATGAATGTTTGGAGAAGTTTTTATTTTATGAGGGATTCAAAGAGTTTGCCTATAACAGAGATAAGTGTAATGGGTCAATAGCTTGAAACAAGAGTGGGATTATTTTTTGGTTTGAGAATACATAATATGATACCCTGTTTCCATTCGGGAGGGAAATATTGTTAGGAATAACAGAAGTTGAATATTTTTAAAATGAAAAGGTGAACATCATGGAGAAGTTTTTTTAAGGATTGATCTGAGAATTTTGTCATAACCTGGAGAAGAATTTTTACCAGAGTGTAGTATAGAATAAGAGTTTTGTCAAATGAAGCTTACCAGACATTAATCAATTTAAATGGAGGCAATCATTGGCCTCACACCGCTCCATCTAGATATACAAAAGGGGGACCCTGACTACACCAAAGGAAGAATACACTACCGGGCGACTGGACACGACATTCAGAAATACTGCATCAATCGATGATCCTCCTGTCCAAACTGACGGACATCTTTTTTTTACTTTTTGTATGTTAGTGCCCTATAATGCTGGGGTTATGAGGTTTATAGGAATATTTTGTGTCGAATAAAGTAAAGATATTTACAGGTGTGTGATGGACAAATATAGGCTTGGTGGATTTTAATTTTTGGAGATAGTGGAGTTATTTTGTGAAATGGAGAGAAAAGTTTGGATTTATTAGAGTTCAATTCTATATGCCAATTAGAGAACCGGTTTTGTAATGATTGATATTGTTGATAATGCTTGTCGGATTTTTACCTGGCAGGTTCGATAGGTAAAGAATTCATGGATTAAGCTGATATGATGCTGGGGAATATTTATTAGGAAACATTTATATACCTCAATTCCACATGGAGTCAAACGCCTTTCTAATATCAAAAAAAAAACAATGGCTGACTTGTAAATGCTTTGATTAAATATTAGAAGGATGGTAAGGAAAAGAGTAGATTATAGATGTTTTTCTTTTGAAAGGAATTTGAGTAGTTTGTCTACTTCAGAAAGATGTGTCTGTATCTTGTGACATAGTGAAATGTGCTGTGTGTTAGGTTAACGATCTAAACACGATGGCTGCTGGAGCAAGAAGCATACACACTCGTTTGCCTATGTTACAATATTATTAACTGTATTTAAAAACATAACACATCTTCGTCTGTAATTACAAATACGTAAACATATACAACATAGTGTCTATATCTACTTAAAATATTTATTTGTCGTTTACAATGTGCAATGTTTCTTACATTACTATTATTTATCATCATCTACCCTAATATCATTTAAATCTTCTGGAAGATTTGCATTAACATTTCCATTATCTTGCAATCCTTGTTTATGCAAATTCCTGCGAAAATATCTTTCGACTGAGGTAAGGTAAACACATGGAAGAACGACTGATTTTAGATGGTTATTAAGGCTGCTCACTCTCGCATCGCAAGTTGATAACAATTTAATTTGGTCTGATCGGTTATTCCAATTAGTAAGAAGGTCTAACCTTTTTCTAATTCTTCAACCCATCAACATTTGTGCAGGTGCAGCCTTTGTTAATGTGGTGTATTGGGATATATGATTAAGAATCTTGCTAACAATGTTTCAACAAGAATTTTGATGTTCTGTGGATCATTCAATGCGGTGTATAAAGCAGTTTTTACTGTTCTCAGATAGACCATTGCTTTGTGATGAATATTAAAAATTTAACAATTCATTCTGATTTAAAAATATTGGCATTATCAGATATTACAGAATTTTAGTATTCCAAATCGAGCAAAACAATCTCTTAATTTATCAATAGTGATTTCATATGTGATGGATGAAGTTATGTAAACTTCCACCACGAGTCAACTATGATTAATAAATGAATATTGTTTATATCACAAAAGTCTATGTATCAAAAGGTATATCTGACTTTGACCATGGGATGCCAGTTTTGTTAAAACATTGCTTTACCTTGGCATAAGATGAGCATGATTTACACATTTCTTCGATTGCTTTATCGATTCTAATTTTTGATT